>JAQOWM010000192.1:1800000-2061729 GCA_029041755.1 Resseliella maxima
TTTTTTATTTGAGGAACACTTTTAGGATGTTGTTTATGTTTGAACCCACTAGAATAGATACAAAAATGGATTTGGTCTATAAATACGCGTACATAGTAATATTCTATCAGCCTATTGGAGATTCCTAAAAAAAAACTCCATTTTTATGTGATAGACGACATATGAAATAAATATGTTGTGCTTGGGCTTGCCGGCATAAAAAAATAAGATACGCGCTAGAAAAAATTGAAATTTTCTTCAACAATTAACATTATACCATAAGCGATAAAGAGTAAATTCAGTCAACCCTTCGTTACAATAGAAGCACCCGCTATTAACTAAACTAACTACAATACCCAAAATATATGCAAAAAATAATGGTACAAAATTCATTATGGAATGAATTTGCTTTCATGTGTTTATATGAGTTTTGTTGGTCCTTTAAAGCAATTTGACGAAAGAACAAGGAATTTTACTCAGATACAACACTCTGACTTTGTTGAAAATGATTTTTTGCTTTCTCCCTTCAACATGCAATCTGTGAGAAAATAAATAGAGCATCCATTTGCCTAACTAACGAAGATCTTCTGTTAGAAAGGTGTCTCATAAGTAGAGTGTTTAACGTAAAAACCGCAAGATTGGCATTTTGACCATCGTAAATAGGAGTCAGTTGTTTTTAACGCTCATAAAAGTAATCATTGACTTACAGAACGTGCCAGTTTGCACCGCGCACATAAATTCCATCCCTTGTCTTGTTCTATACTAGAATGTTGCATTTTTGTACAACGTCGGACATGGTTATTCCAATATCAAAGCGTTGTCTCCTTTTTTTCCCACAATAAAGATTTTCTCAGATTTACAAAAAAAAAAAAGAAAAACATGGTAAATCCTTCTGTTACCAAAATTACCAAATTGCCTCACCCCATAACAATCATTTTAAATAAATCTCTCGATAAATCGAACATGTTTTCTTGCAAATTTTTATGTCATAAATTATCAAGAAAGTTGAGAAAATTTATCATCAAATGTAATGTTTCCACTTTAGCTATAACTAAGGTTTTCATTTGTACACATTTTTTTTCTTGCTACTTTCATTGATAAATAAATTTAGGTAAAAATGTAAACAGAATATTACATCTCAAGTAAACACCAGTAGCTCTCGTATTTCCAGACTTGACATTGTTCGTGATCGTATTTTTGAAGAAGCAAATTGTGAGGGGAGTGCCGTCAATTTGGCTTTTCAATTACAAACGGATAAATTCGTAAACTTAATTTCACAGCTTAATTTCCGTTTTGTCTGATCAAGACCGTTTCATACTTAGAAAATGGTTTTTGCATTTCAAATAATTGTTGGTACGCAATGCTCTAATTTATCAATCTAAATCCATATGAACAACAGCCGCAAACATGTTCAGACTTTGTTTGAACATTATCATCATTAGCTATTTTGTTTTTGTACATTCGATGTGAGAATGCGGACATTTTCATCTCGTAGTAGTTGAATCCATCATTTTTAATTGAATAATTTCATATTACTTATTCGGTTTTATATTTAAATTTTCTGATATTATTTTCAATTTATTTCTTTGATTCTTCAGGTTTGATATTTTTGGACACCCTACTGTACATAGAAAATTTCCACTTAATAATTTGCTTGAGAATCATTTAATATATGTCTCAAAAGTTTCTTAATTGACAAATTTAAGAGCTATTCATTGTGTAGTTCTCAAAGAAAATTTTCAAAAGATTGCACTTAAAATATACCATGGCAGATCAACTTCGAAAGTTTTTGCAAAGCTTTATTGAGATTTTCTCGTATACTGCTCAGCTTAGTTGAGTTAGCTGCTGTCGCCTAAAACCTAATATAATATCGTGAAATTGTCTTCAAAATAACCACTTTGATAGAATTTCATTTTGAAAATGTAGGCGATTAGTGTCCATGTTTCAGAGATATTAATGGGAAAAAAAATTACTTTGATATTTTCAGTTAGTCACAACTAACTATAGGAATTCTTATAGAGAGTTAATACGATTACAATTATATGAGATTATTTCTTTAACCACAATAACCAATTTATACAAATCTCATCAAGTCTCTCGTTTCCAGTAGTGTTGAGAAAGTAGCTGAGTTCATATAAAAATTGCATATATATAAATGTGAATGTGAATGTAAATCTGTAATAAATATGTAAAATTCCCATAAGGTCTTAAAAATATGAAACGATATGATTCGTACCACCAACGCAGAGAGTTGGACAGTCAAAGCGAATATGAGAATAACTTAAAAAACCTTGCGAAAGAATTACGCACATTTATTTCAAATTATAATATATTTGATGGCAGACTTTACATAATTTCACGGTAATGTTTCCATGCATATAATGTTCTGTTGAAAGAGGCAATCATACCGATGCATTCTCGGCATATCTGGAGTATGAAATTGTTCATGAAAAATTACACTGAAAATAAACTTCGACGTATGTTAGATGACATTTAGCTTAGCAATGACATGCAGCTGGCATTGTTCCCACACTCTTTAAAATTGCATCGGATGGAATGTTATATATTTATGTGTTACATTTATATATTGGCGATTCAACTGTTTAGAACATTTGTGCTTCTGATGGAAGGATAATATGCAAATTTAACATCAGCAAATCTAGAATTTTTTACATTAAGAATAAATCCCCTCAGGAGTGCCTTGAAATAAGTTTCTAATAAAAAAAAAACCATGCAATGTGAATGAACCAAAGAATGATGAGAAACTCAAACTGAAAGTGTTTGGTAGCATTAATTGGATGCTCTAGGTAATGGCACCGTATGACATCAATCTCTTTGTTTATTGGGAACTTTAATTGGATGCGAGCCGACGTTTACATCTGAAAAATATTGCGTATCTCCTTAAAAGGAAAACAATAAACTATATTCTCGTTGGTTGAACACATTTACCATACATCTCAGACAAGAGTTATTGATATAGCGCTAAATCGAATTGCACGTTCATTAATTGACATAAATTGCCACATGGAGATAGAGCGAATTTGAACATGATATTTTATTGATACAACTGTGCACAACAGGAACTATGCTCTTGGTAACGCAACATGCTATCTACTTTTAGTTATTCTAACATACATTCAGATATCAGAATTCAGACAAATTTAGTTTCTAGATTTGCATTCTTTATTTAGATGGTAAAAAGTTAACCAGCTCATTTTTCTGCTAAACTGAAATAACTCTTTTGCAAATTTTCTTAAATGAAAACGAATCAAAATCCAATTCGGAAAGCATGCATTTTCTATATTGAATTTCACTACTATTGAAACAGTTCGTTAGGTTTTACAATCTCTCAGTTCGGAATTATATATGAATATTTATTTTCAAAAATATAGCTATTGAATTGCTCTTTTGTTCTTTTCTCCATCCACTTTTATTAAATAACTTCATACTTTTATTAAGTACTATTTCTTGAATTTTGTATCCTGCTTTTGATTTTAGTTCATTAAAATAATAATTATTACCTAATGAGGACTGTACAAAACTCATTCACATTCATTTGATTTTTTTCAGTAACTAATTAACAAAAGTTCTACAAGTTTTGAACTACAATAGTTATAATTTTTGTATCGTGTTATAAGAAATTTCTCGTTTGGATACTCGCAAAAAATGACGATGAATATGATTTTCACGTTCAATTTAAAAAAATACGAAACTTCAACGTATTATTTGCAGTAAGAAAAAAGTAAAAATGGAGCGCACACAAATCATGAAGAATGAAATTTGTCGACATTTAACTGTTGACAAGCTATTTTCAACTACATTCCAAAGCCCTTTTATTACAAAATGCTTGTGAAACAGACTCATTCACAACATTATGAGGGGCGAAATAAATCGTAACGACATTCTCCTACCCAAAAAAAAAAACTCAAATTAAATTTAAAAAATGGATGATTTGTGGAGTGAAAAGGCAAGCAATTTGCTTGAAGCAAACCATTCGAGATTTCTTCTTATTTTCGGCTCTGAATGTAGTGCAAAAATAGGCATGGCGCGCAGAATTTATGGCACAAGTATTTATTTCGATAGGGATGTGTTCTGAATTCATACTTTTTAATTATCACCTCATAAAATTAATAGATTCATATAAATTGCACAATGACGACACAGAATGAATAAATAAAATCATGAATGTGATAATAAAAAAAATAAACAGAAAATTTCAATGTTTACAATTCGATGCACTTTGCGAAGATTTTGCTGCGGTAAGGTCTGCAAAATTTTCCAATTTAAGTAAACAAAAACTTTTCTAAGTAAGATGAATTTAATTAAGATTTTGTTGCTGTCAATCAGTTGTTTGTGTGGTGTGTTGTTGTTTTGTTCTATTTTGTGTAGAGTAAAAAGTAGGCGTAATTTACCGTATCGGAATGAGTGCATGGAGCACAAAACATAGAAGAATGGCGAGAAAAACATCATTAATATGCACGTCGTCCGTAGTAAAAATATGCTAATTTGTTTTAAAAACGGCAACCAATCCAAAGATTAGTATTGTGGTTTGATTTATGGTTATGTATTAAAAAGAAGTTATTTTTCGCCATTTCACTTAAATGAAACATTGTGGTTCTCGCATTAATCCACTGCATTAAAGTTATATCCCGTATCAAGAGCCTTGTGATATGTAGAAAGGTCAACGATTTCAGATGTTCCAGAGAAGCCAGCGTGTGTTACATTGTTTGCTGTCAAAAACAAAATTCAAAAAGTAAAAAAGTTTGAATCCTAGCATTCTTAAAGTTTGATCTCGGTTTCTTCGATACAATTCAATTTATTCAGTTTACGGTAGCATCTGAAAATATTTTTGGTTCAACTTTTAGACGACTTAAATTATCCTGTCAGAAATTCGTTTCCAAAATGACAGTTGTTATAGAAACAATTTGCAAAGCTCTGGTTTGACTTAAGTCAAATGTTGAAAACTGAAGAAAAAAAAATGAGAGAGCTAAAATGTGAAAAAACGAAACGATAATGTGGCAATAAAAACAGTGTTGTTCCGCACTGAAACACTATTGAAACACTATTGAAACACTAAAAACTGTTCTTTTTGTTACACTTTATTATTCACTTGACAAGCTGTGAAAAACTACTGATCATTTACAATTTGATTGATACATATATATAGTCAAAAGATATTATTGTTAATTAAATTAAACGTGATAAATCATAAAACAATAATCAAAATAATAATATACGTGTTTTAAATAAATATTAAATACTCAGTTAAACGTGAAAAAAAGAATAAACAGAACAAACTAAACTTACTGAATAAACTAATAAATGATAAACAGAATAGATGCTTCAAGTACATTTCACATATAAATAAAAAACAAACAGAATAAAATGAAATTGCTGAATGTACTTATTTAAAAATTAACCAAACGATAAACAGAATAGATGATTCAGATGAACTATTTATGTTGAGTCATCAACAGAGAAGTGCAGCAGTTGCGAATCACAGCCACTGCATCAATTTTTCTTCAATTTTACGAGATACAATGAATTCAAATGTATTTGTTTATTTTTAGTTTTATATGCGCTCGAAAACGAAGTGGTAAAGGTATTTGTGATTTCACCACTGAACTGGATTAATACATTTGTGTATACACACTATGCATATATATTATATACAAAACTTTCACAATTGTTCTTTTTTTATCATTGCACAATTGTTAGTATTTTATTTGATTAAATGTTGTTATTAAATGTTTGAATTTAGGATACTTATGTCGACTTAAATAGGATTTCATTTTATCATATTATCGTAATCCAATTAAAAAGCACACATCAACATATCATGGTACATGGTTCATCGAACAATGGTGACAATCAGCAAATGTTTAATTTTTCTAATGTACTTTCGCATATGTAATTCACAATCACCAATGTTCACTTCTTTCACTATTTAAATGCCATGCATAAATAATTGACAGACAACATTAACTTTGAATTTATTTAATTTATTTCTATGTACGTGATTTTATTGTAGTGATAAATATGTCCCACTCTAAAAGAGAATAATAAAAGATCATCTCATCGCTTTAAATTTTATTATAACTCACTTGTTGTCACGTAATTTACAAAATCGTATCAAACTTCAAAACGAAATATATTTCAAATAATGACTTTAAATCATGTTCACTATGATATACATATGTATTATTGATTGCCTTTTTTACGTCAAAATTATACAAAGATTCACAATTTGCCATAAAATTGATAGTATTTGATGATATGTAATGTGTCAACATTATTGCCATGAACCGTTAACAATCAAATTATTTCAAACAAGTGATTTATATTGTTAAAATCCGATTGATATATGTGAGAAAACCCTAGAATAGATTCGCACTGAAGCGTCTTTATTAGGTGAGCGACAAGCAAACGTGTTCACACATTCACCGTCCCTTTATATTTCTTTATGATCAATTTAAATGAGAATAAATTTACAAACAATGCAGTAAAATAAGGTCATTAAATAATGATATAAAGTGATAAATGTTAGATTTAAATGCGAATCGGAATATAATGCTTCAAAACTTTTGTTTCGGTTTCAATATTTGGTATAATGGAGATGCTTATTGAGAATATATTTGAGTGTTGATTTTCTAAAAATAGATCATTTAATGAAAATTGCAAATCTAATAAACAAATCCAGTAGATGAAATTTGTAATGGGATTCATTTTATATCGTGTCACTAGAGAATACATGCTATTATATTTGAATCTTTACACTTATTCACTCGTTAAGCGATGTTTTACATAATTTACCGATATTACATGATGTTATTGTTGTGCTCATACCCTTCTCATGTCGAAAAAGAGAATATATTCATTTCAAGAAAAGCCCCAAAGAAACACTTCGTGTCAATAGTGGTAACTGATGCTGTCAATTTGGCAACCAAACATTTCACACTGAGCTTTAATGTAAGGCGACATTGAAAGGTCAGAAATACCATTTACTGAAGTATCGCCAGTTAGTTTCAGTATCGGACGGTTTTCAGTGTTTTTTGGTTAATTTGTAGGCGATGCTTTAGCTACCATATGTAAACATTGTAACCTTTGGGGAGAGTTTCTTTTATGAATTTTCATAATTTTTTGGGGATATTTGAAATTGTTTTCTATTAAAATTATGTTTGTATACCGAATATCTTAAGATTATAAAGTACATAAAATTGGGCTATGTTTACTTTCCAATCAGAGGTTTTAATTTATATTGCAATCAATAGCGTTTCGATCCAACAATCTTTGTATTCAAACAAATAAAGTTGTCAAATAGTGCTCATGAACTTGATTAGACTAACTATGGGAATTATTCAGGTGCACATAATATCTGATGATTTTAAACAACCTAAAGGGCAAATCTCTGTCTGATTTTGTTCAATCATTGACAATTCTAATGAAACACATGCCTGCCAGATGAATGCCTTCCAGTTGAATGCTTACGTCTTTCGTTTCTCAATCAATTTAAAGTATCAGTGAAAAGTTAAGTAAACAAACTGTTTGAAACTCGAACATATGCTTAGATTTTACGATTCGATTTTCCATGTTCTCATGAGCTTTTATTGATTTTTTGCGTTACTTTGAAGCTAAAAATCGTTGCAAAACATGCTATTGAGGTGCACAAATATTGTTTATTGAAAAACTTTATGTTGTCTCATGTTTTTATCAGCTAAGTTTTACACACTAGACTGAATTAATCTGAAAAAGCTGAACCAAGTCTGGATCTAAATGAACCATAAAGTTAAAACTGTATAATTTCCAGGTATGTTATGAACAGTTAAGTGTGCAGAGCGATTAGATTTATGATTGAGATTTGATATTTCAGATTTTCTCCTGTTTGTGAAAATCTAATAAATTATCGAATTTATATAGATTGTATCGTAAATTTTTACCATTCCATTTTGGATGTCGAACGCCTGGTTTTATATGTTAACAATGACTTTTTTTTTTAGATACTATGACCTATCCTAAAGCACAACGATGACTACGTCATTTTGTATAGGCAAACAATATGCATAAAAAATAAGACACATTTTAAATTGATGAAAGAAACTGACAGAGATTTCACCATATATATTGAATTGCTGCATATATTTTTTACAAATAATATTCAATGTTCAACCCTTTTTTGAGAGTAAAAAATAAAAAAAGTAAATATTCCCATAAGTAATTTTGTTTTCTTCAATTTTTCTATTCTTTTCTTCTTTATAAGATCTAGAATAATAAAATAAAATAAAATCAAATCAAAGCTCTTTCTTGGTCATAGCTTTTTGAACGAAAGATCAAAAACTGACATATTTCACCCCATCCATCCATCCAATTTAATTTTCTGAACAATTCAAAATTAGTTCCATCTTTTGGGCGATCAAGAAAGATATGGTAGAATTTTATTTTGAACAATCAATCCAGAGGTAAATGGAATTTCAAGTTCTTATTCATTAATGTTTATTTTTTTTAGTGTTTTAGTATCTCAGTGTACAATTGCATAGAGTTAAACTGGCGTTCAAGTATTTATCGATATAAATTAAATATAAGTATATGGATGGATGTGCTATATATCAATGTTTCTTCAGAAATCTTTTAGAAAGTATCTCAAATATTCTTCACCTATTGTGGATAGCTCTGGTCGATGTGGTGAATTGATCGTTACTAACTAGACTAAACAGTTTTATATATTCAATTCATTCGATGTTGAACCGTCGTTTATTTTCGTTGAAACCTTTCTTTTACTATCGGATAGAATTACTGAATCGTGTCCAAGTCAGTTCAAACGCTGAGGTGCAAAAGGTGAAAAAGATTCATAGAATACAAACCGTATCATTTATTTGTGTAAAGCGAAAATGGCAAGGGGAGTAAAATCAAGCGTAAAATTCATTTACAAATGTATCAACTAACATTTTGAATGGATATTCTTCAGAAATGTTTTCTGTGCGTCATCGTTGGAAAACTTATTTTGTGCGAGCAAACATAAATTTAAAATCATTAAATTCGTCTAGTCAACGTATCGAAAAGAAGAACGAACGGTACAATACTCGAAATAACATCTTTAAAACGTGAGTTCATAGAAAATTCATTAAATCAAACATATTTGAGCACGAAAACATGAACTCGTTTGGATGTTAGTCGAAATATGTATCATTTTTTTTTAAATGATAGCACTAGTTGAAAATAAACACGCAAGCATCAAGGTTAATTCCCTTCACATCGCTTTTAACTCAAATATCACTTGATTCTACTTTATTTTAATTTTCTTTTATGCAAGGTCCTGTCAAGTTGATCTGTATTTTGAAAGTTAAAAGCAACATGTATCTCTTTATCGCAGCCATGTGCTGAAACTTTAATGTGTCAAATAAGTTCATATTTTCATTCGGAAAACAAATCGAGTAAAAATTGACTACGAATGAGATTACCAAGGGAATCATTAACTTAGAAAATGAACAAAACGAATTACCGAACGAACAATAAATGGAAATCATTTTACACTCTAATCAAATGGCGACGGATAGCAAATACTAACTATCGCAGTGATGCACTGTACTCCGTCGGTGGGACAATACATTTTCGATGAAAATTTAATTTGTATTGTATTGTATCGTGTCATGTCGGTGTTGGCTTTCATTTTAGTTTTAACCAATGAGCTCAGTGCATTAACGAGCGCAAATATAAAGAAATAGATAAGTTGAATGAAGTTGCACGTTGTTTCCAGAGTTAACGAATGAAATTGTGTTTTGCAGCTCGATTCAATGATTCAATGACATTGAGCAATCTGCGGTAACTGGTAATAGGTATAAAGGAACGTAATCTGTTGGAAGGATAAGTGGCAAAAAGAAAACAACTGTGATGTATCGCTACGTGTACACAAATGTGATGGAGTGCCCAAAGTTGCAACAGTTACATGCGTAACTTTTGTGATGTTTGTTGGCCAAATGTTTGCGTTTGCTTTGTGTGTCTATCCTATCTGCTATCTTTGTTTTTAGAACTGCAATGCAGTACACATTGGGTTATCAATGTTGGAAGCTTTTTTGTTTTTCATTCAATAACTTTTATTTGTCTTAAGCGCATTTACATTGTTGTTTGGGAATAGTTTGAAATATGGTGAACGTGAGTAAACTTACATTCCATATCGATTTGTCGCTACTGATAACTTCTAAACCAAACTATTTTGATTGGATTATGCTGTTTTCATGGGATTTATATTTTATACTTTTATATCTGATGAAATGCAATTTCTATTGAAAATGAACAAGCGAATCATCTTAAGTATGATAAATAATATGTTTCCATCCAGTTTTCAGTCTCTATTCAACTAAGAACGATTAACCTGGATTATTACTGGACAAACTCATTATTATTCCAATGGCAATCGTACTCATCCTAAAATTCAAATGAAATTTTCAGTCCAAAAATTATAGAGTGATTGCTTTCGAACATAACAAAAGTCAGACAGCAATAACACAAAAAACACTTCAAAATGTACTAGTAATATTCAGTATTATGCACAGTTTTTTCATTTGCACAAAAAGTTGATGTGCAAGGATGAATATTCAAGTTTTCATTCAAATCATCAATATATTCATTTTTCATTTTTCATTTTTCATTTTGCATTTTGCATTATTTTATATTATCCATTCAAAAGAAATAAAACGATTCGACACCTTCCATCAAATGGCAATTGAATAAAGCTTTCATCGATTTTATTGGTACGATATTGAAAACTCAATGGAATAATCTTGAAAAAAAAACACAAAATAACAAAAACAGCATAGCCTAAGGCCTCATGACAAAATAAACACGCATTGAATATATATTTAGTACATTTGTATTCTGTTTGTGGCATTCACACCTTTTCTTTCATCTGAAAAACTGAATCATTCCAGCTGTGCCCTGATGAAAACGCATCGAAATGTTGTTATCCCATAATAGGATATTCTTTTGCCATTGATTCAGTTATATGAAAATTTAATGTGATGACAATTTTATGCAAAGTGAAAAAGAAACATTGGAAAATTGCACTCGCCAGCCGATTGTTTATATTGGCATTTCTTCAAGCGAAAAAAAAAAATCAAGTGCAGAGAAACAACAGAGCGTATCTAAAGTAGATTAGCATTTAGACCTTAAGGTGTTTGTTGATCCGCAAAAAAGTGCAATAATACGTAAATAAGAAATCACGTTCAGTTCATTTCATTTCGAATTCCTAATTTTTTTTTTCTCACAAGTTTGTTGGCGATGAGCCATATCAAATATTTGCATTGGCACAAAATCAAAGAGTGGCTTTTTTCCCACTGAGTAAATCGATTTAAACAAATTGAAATCAAAATCGAATCAGTTATGTCGCATATATATTGTCGAGCCAGACGAAATTTCATATAAAATATTTTTATAGAAAAAAAGGTTTAATTCAGTTTAGTTATTGCAAAATCTGTTTGAAAATGTATTGTTTATGCTTTATTTTTGATTAAAATCGAATGAAACAATTTGAGATGGCTGACAACTGACACTTGTCATTTTTAAAAAAGAATTGTCAGATATACAAAGTATCCACAACCGATAAACAATCAATCATGTGAATTTCGATTGAAATGAGTTAATATTCTTCACAAACAAATGTATCCAGTGTGTCACTATTTGATTGATATATCACGATTAATATTATTATGATCATTAGGCATAACTCTGACAGGATCAATGGATGACAATGCGAATCCAATCTGCTCTGCGATTTTCCAAACAAGCTCTGATTCATTATAGTATCTAAGAAAACCGATTTTTTACCTCATTATATGCGGTTACAGTTCTAAGTAGAAATGGTCTATGTGTCACATTTACGATTTGATTTACAGTAGTCTTTTTAAGAGAAACTGTAAAGAATATATTCTTTTATATCCAAAAAACTCATTTTATTCCTTCCGTCGCACTTGCAAAGCTTCCAACTATAAAAAGAAAATTACATGCTAAACGAATTCAATCATAACTTTCTCGATTAAATCAGAATCAAAACAAATCAATGTATTTTTTCAATACCCTCTTTTTCTCGGTCACTATGTATACGTCATTCATTTTGCCAAATGGATTTTCAACTATTTGGAAATGGTATTTTGAATAAATGAACCGATAAAAGGAATTACAAAGTAAACGAAATCACTCAAACTCGATTGACTCGATTTAGACAACATCTAAAGTTCACTGCAACAAGATAAATGAAGAAAAACCATTCAATATATAAATATGTACTTTATACGTTATATGTATTTATATAACATGATTTAGTAACGTGCATATAGAAATTTTTCTCCCAAATGTAAGTAAATTTACTACATAAATATGCGCACCTATTGCGTACAAAAATGCACACCAAAAATGGAAAATATTTCCACACGAAATTATACATGGTACACTTTTTAAGACTTTTTTTTTGATTTTTGGTATAAAATTCTTTTTTGCATTCATTTTATCATTTCATATTCTACAAAAAGTGGATGATATTCCAATGGGCAACTTCAGTGCGAAAAATAAAGCGAAAAAAAAGTACAAATATATCATAAACTCAAGCTGAAATATCCGAATTGTATGAAGAATGTAAGTTTACGTTCCTGCTTTAGCAGGACAATGCAAATAAATAAATCAAATGAATTTGAATCCTGAACGTGCACGGTGTTAGAAACGACCACAACTTATGTTTTTCGTCTTATTCTATCAGTGATAGACATCACATATTCAAAGCACCCAAATGAAACCATTTACATATTTTGGTTGAACCACATGAAATGTGTATTCTTGTGTGAAACTTAAACATAAACAACAATAAATGCAAACGAATGAAAATGAGAATCGTTTTCATTTCTGTTTATGCGACTATCGCTGATGAAAAAAATCAAATGATAGTTCCATTCTGATGTATTTAACATTAGGAGTGAAAATTCTATTAGATCAAATGGCTAATTAGTTGGGGTTTTTGTGAATCAGCAAAAAGATATTTGCAGATAAATTCCAATCAAGTATTAAGTAAATCTCAACAAATGATATTTCGAAATGTTTAGTTTCTAAGATAAGGGCAGTGGAGAACAGTCGATAAAATGTCACCAGAGAATTCTTCAATTTCAGTACACTATTCCACAGAATTCATTGAACTGCAAAACAAACAATGCAATGACGGAATTCGAAGGGAAAGAGAATTTAATTCAAATGTATTTTAAATTTACTATCCTGCAAACTAATTCTTTTTATTGTTTTTTTCGGAAATAAATTAAGTTTATATGCAATTTCATTTAAAACTTTACATAGAAGTGTGAAAAAACCACTTTCTCTTTGTTTTTGGAAAAATGTAAATATCTTACCTCAAATGAATTGTTCAACTTTTTTCTTGTTGGTTTAACGACCAATAAATTTCTGTGACATTTACGATTACCGCTTCAACTCAAACCATAATATCAAGCACCTTTTGATATATTTTTGGATCACTGGTATTGCGTAAAATTTAAATAAATTTTTGTAATTTATCATTCATAGATGTTCGAAACACAAAATTATTCTGCAGATTTAAATTTTTTGCGGAAACCGTGAAAAACTTCAAAGTAAATATCAAGGGATAAATTAACACCATTTACGGAAAAATCTTATTAATTGCAAAAGATTCACATTCTCAAATTGCTAGAAATTATTTAGTAAAAACACTTTGTAGACTTTAATTTTATCTGTAATTTTATCGGAGAAACTTTACCAAATTCTGAACATTTTATACAAATCAAATGTTTCGCAGTTTGATCTCAACCGTTCGTACGCTACAATCGAACTGATGCCAGTTGGTGGACGGAAATATCCTTAAATATTCGATTCAATTTTTAGCAGTTTATTCTTGCTTTACAGCTTAAAGCGAGCCAGTAACATCCAATATATCGCGGTGATGTGACCACGTTGAAGAGCATATTTGTTTTACATAGAGACAAATGCAAAGAATATACTCGTGGAAAATATGCTTTTGTTATCATGCTTCCATAAAAGTGCGCACAATTTTTAAAGTTTAGTATGCGCATTTACTGCAGAAGAGCTTTTGACAATGATATATAAGTCAAAAACATCTGGAGACTCAGGAGTTTTCAAGCAGTTTTTTGCCAAAAAAGGGGAAGTTTTCGTTAAAACTGGAAATTTCCCCTCTAGAAATAAAGATTACATCTCGTCAGGTACATATATACATAAACATAACACATATATTTATGTAGATAGACTGGAATGACACCTTAACCACATGGTTCATGTTATGAATTGCAGCAAAAAATGTGTGGCAGCTATTATCCTTTTGGATTTTCAGTATTTATGAAGTTTAGTGCATCTACTAACAGAGAAAAGAGTACCTGCATTGATTTCTGCTGTACCAGAAATATATTCAGATTTTTCAAAAATTGAAGCGATTTTCTTTATTTAAAATAATTTATCAATAAACATGAGATCTTTTTGATATTTTTTGTTAGCAAAAAATAAAACAAGTTTTAGGTTCATATTTACATTCAGATTCACATTATACTACGAATCGAAAATAAAATATAGACTGTCATTGAAAATTTGTTTTTAAATTATACATTTGAGCTGAAAAGTTGCGTGCGTTTTTGACTAGAATATTTTGAAAATGCTAAAACATTTATAGCATGATTGTACTATTAAAAATTTTGTACTCGTTTTTTTGAAATACAATTTAACTGAAACTTATTGTGCTTTTAAGTTTGCGAAGCTGGTGTTTGTTCATAAATGGTTATGCCATCAAAATTTTGCACTTTTGTTATTAGCGTTTTACAGTAGAAGCAAACTTTTGTATTCATTAAATGTTGAGTGATGCAGCTTGAACAAGACTGATGATTGCATGGCTGAAATGATGCTGATATCGATGTTGCATAGCAAATTGTACAAATAGTATCATCAGACGGCAGTGTTATATCGGATAATAGTGACTTGCGAATAAGCAAAAATTTGATCAATTTTTTCACTTGTTCGATTTCATTGGCAGTGACATGCGTCGGATCTAGGAAATTTATTATTATTAGCAATAAATTTTGAATAAGGTTTTAACGGAATGTGGTATTATGACTTACAATCCAGCAAAGAGAATTTTATGACCGGTTGGTCGCATCTCGGTTTGGTTGAATTGAACCGAACTTCATTCGTGAGTGGATCAATATGTCCACGAGACTAAAATAAATTTTATAATTCAAATGGTTTGTCTATTAATTATTCTTCCTTATTATTGTTGTTTCTTACCTGTGCATCAAAGTTGCCCCTAGGTATTTCTTGTTGAACTTGAATAGGCGTCTTTACATCACCGACTGTATACTCTAAACAAGCAATTTGAAAACTCGGGTCCGTTAATAGAATTTTCGCAACTTTTGGCATATTGATGTAACCATCATCATCGTTGTTGATTTCATTCTTAAGAAGAGCTAATAGTATTCCAATGGCAGCAGTTATAATGGAAAAGTGACTTACACTACTCAATTCTGGTAAGCACATATCGATAACGTTCGAAAATGTTCCCGGTGGAACTGTCACTCGAGATAAAACTTGACTAATTAATTGGCACACACGATTTAGCAATGTTATGCTATTCGGTCGTTCGGCATCAATGAAAACTGATGGTGCGACAGATATCATCATTTCAAGTGTTCGCATCAATGAAACGGTCAGTTCAAAACACATCGAACAAATTTTTGATTGTCTTGACTCATAAGCGGCATGTGATCCACGATCGTGTCGTTGCATTCCATTTTGAATCTCTTGCAATAATAATACGAACTCTGAAAATGCCCAATTCAATTGAGAAAGAATTGAATTGATAAGTGTTGTGCTTATTGGTTCATCTTTAATGAGTAATTCGGCTATTAATTTTTGAAAATGTGGGCTTGGATTATTTGGTGCTATATGATGTAGAAGTCCAGTATGGGAACCATTTTTTCCCCTACTGCGGAATAATCCAAGTGACGGTGTTCGTGTTCCATTCTGCCAAATGCTCGGTTGGCGCGCATCACGATAAGCAAAACCATTTCCAAGCCAAAATCGTAATATAAGCCAATTACTTTGACCCCATGCACGACCTTCATATGGACGCAATAAACTATTCAAAAGGGTTATTTGATGCATTGGTGAAATCATTTCTATTGCTCGAATTCCTGCTTCATGACATGTTAAAGTACCTAAATGAATAAAATGTGATTAATATGATTGATAGTAATTTGAAAATTGTCATATTAATTTACCAAGCGCCTGCAGTAGAGCATCTTTGCACGATGCTAAAACTACTCGTGAATTGGCCGCTTTGGAACATAAAAACTCAGCCGTTGACATAATTATGGATGAACAATCTAAAATGAATCATATTGTTAAACATCAAAATATCAATTTCAATTTCAATTTAAATAAATGTGTGTGTAAATATACCTGACAAATCATTCTGTATATTCAAGTCATGGAAACTGAAATCCATTACTGATTCCAGAAGAATCGGAATAGTGTTGATGTAAAATTCAGGAACAAATACAAATAAATTACCTAGAAGGAGAAATATCAAAAGAAAATAAAATTGATTAAATATTTTGTAAGGAATGTAACATTCCGAATGTTCAATTGTTCATCCCAAAAAATACCTTCTTCAGATGCTTCTTTGACTGTTCGTACGACGGCATTTAACATCCAACATAATAAATTTCGTCGAAATTTTCCTAACGCCACTGAGCGATACCTAGGAGGACATCAAAAGAAAGTAAAATTGAATAATATAAATATTTCTAAATGTATTGAATATATCGAAAATCATAAATATCGTAAATATATGTCTGATTGCCATAAATATTCAGCGAATGTGGCTTAAATATTGTAATCAATTAAATATTGCTTAAATTTGAGATTGGTGGTTGAGATCATACTGCATCCTGTGGTTAGTCCGCAAACACTACCTACATGAGAAAAACACATGAAAATTATCCATCATACACTAGGATTTACTTATCACATTTCTTCATTATCAATTAACTTACAGTTGATGCGCCCGGGAAATATTTCATATTCTTTGCTCTTCTGCTACTATACGATGTCGTTTCAATGTGTAAACTTTTGTATTGAAACCTAGAAGTGCAAAAATTCATGTGGGGTTCCCCGAGTTTCGAAAAATTGAAAAAAAAACCCTAGCAAGTTTAAATAATTGTCTAAAAAAGACTTTCATGAATTCGGATTTTCATTCAAAAAATCCTAGCAATTTAAAAAAAAAGGTCTTCACTTTTTTCGCCAAAAACCCTAGCAATTTGAAATTTTTATTTTCCAATCTTCAGAGAGGAGTCAAGGGAATATCTGGAACCCTATGTCAGAACCTATGGCGGTCTTTTTTCTACGCTTTCTGTGATTCTATGCTGTGATTGTATCGATTGTGTCGTAATGATGCAGTGATGAATGTTGACTTTCAGCTACCAAATCTCAATTTTAAGCAATACTTATTTTGACATCGCGACAATTCGCGATTTCATTTTAAATTTATCTTTCCTATCACTGCTATTACCACTAACTTATTAATATAAATGAATTGAATATTCACTAGACATTTCGAATATTTATGATATGGTGTGTATTTTTAAATCTAACAAATGAAATATATAGAAATATTCAAATAACGCGTAAATGTTTCAAATGTTTCAAATATCTACTAAATATGTAAGGGTTATTTTCCCCTAGACCTATACCAAGCTTGTTTTCTCGCCAATTCAGTGGATCGTTTCAAAAAGACTTGTCTTCGTTCCATCAATTTACACTGTAGATCTTGTAAAACATCCCCATGTGTCGAACTTATCATTGAATCACTGCTGACTGTTTCCATTGTTCGCATTAGGACGTCATGTGTAATTTTCGTTTCACAAAGAATTTCCGACAATGTTCCAATGCTATCACGCAAATCAGCAATCTGCCGGAAAAAAGTTCATTTTTTATTTTTATAAGATTATGATGATGTTCTCATCATTACGAATGACTTACCATAATTATATATTTATGTGCGACTGCGTAATAGTATAAAATACAGCAATCTAATAAGTTCTTCAGAGAATCTTGTGAACTGACTTCGCCTGGCTTTATTGGGTTGTCAGCTATTGAGCCAATTGCGCTGCCAGTATCCATTCGTCCATTCAATGTGGTCAAAAAATTAGATGGCCCAACTTCTGAACGAAGAGAATTAGGCGGTAATCTTGTGTTTCCAGTCAACAAAAACATTGCTGAGTCTATAAAAATTACAAAATTCAAATTAATATCATGTGAATAAGAAAAAATATAGTAAAATTGTTTCATATCTTACAAATGTCACTTAATTCAACACCATTGTAGGCACCCAATATTGGTTCATCATTATTTTCCAAACTGCTGTGTTCGCTACCCAATCGTGTAATCAATTCCTGTCGATATTGTCGTTGCAAATGGGATAAAACGCCACCAACTCGATCAAAATGAAAATATTTGAGAGATCCATCATAAAATGTCTGCGGTGGCACAAATGCAGAACAATTAGCCAGCTCGCTGGCATACAGACTTTTTAAAACATCCAGCAAAATGCATAAGAACGATAAAGCGACTGCTGGTTGCGTTGGTGGAGCGTACGAAATGCCTTCCAGAAAATAAATTGTTCGATGTTCCACACTGTTTTCAATCACATACTTTCGCAATTTGGTAACGAAAATGTTTCTACTCGATGGTGATGAATCACTTCCATCGGTATTGTTCAACAGTTTCTCCATCAAATTTTTTTGGAGCGTATACAGTGCATCTGTACATGTTTTCAGTTTTTGGCAGTCATTTAGGTAGGCCTCTTTGGACGTTTCCATTCCATTTGTCCAAACATTCTGATCAGGTATTAAATCGGCTAATGTCGCTTCATCCGGTGGTTTGATGTACAAAAATATGGGCAATCTTCCGAAACAAATGAAATTGAAAATTATTATAACATTGACAAAATGACAAAATGACAAAATGTCTATATCTTACAAATTTTTGTTAAAGAATTTGTATTCCATTAGATATTTCCGAGTTGCTGGATGATTACAAATACAGGTTAACACCACAATAACAATTCGTTGCTTCTCGTAATTTAAGTCAATTGGAGTCTGAAAAATGCGGAAAAAAAACCTAAAAACCACTTCATTTTCCAGTCAATGTGACACTGAACTTACCTCACGATACATGCTGGACAAAAAGTTTACAAATTTGCCTAAGAAACACTTCATGATATCACCTTGGAAATTCCATAAAAGCGAGAGAAAAGTACCAAGTGTGCTCTCTGGCATACCTTTGGAAGGGTTACAATTGAATGAAAACACATAAAAGTATTGTCAAACTACTTGAAACGATAACACAAGACAGGTTATCTTACCTGGGTATATAACGTTATTTGAATCAATATTCGTGCGTATCACACACATGCCTTTCACATGCTTGAATACCTTCTCTTCGATTATACAATTGTTGCAAAGTATTGGCGCAATTTCGTTTATGAGTATTGAAGCGAGTAATGCATAAGTCGTATCAGCCGAGACATCCTTATTTGAACGAATTTTTTGTGGCCGATTCGTTGAAATAACACGTGCGATATTTACCAAATGATTCAAAAGAAACTCTGCTTTTTCGAGTTTTACGATTGGGCTCACTTGCAATGGATGGTAGCCATCAACGGGATGGCGAAAAGGTGAACCTCCAAAATTTGCCGTAAAGCTGTCATCAAATGCCAACGATGCAGCAGGAAATAAGGCAATACCAGGTCCCCGAGCCACATCATCAAAAGCAACACCCAAACTTTTACCATTTCGATAGTATTCAATCTTTCCTTCATCCATATCCAAACACACACCAAATACATCACCACTTCGCCAATAAGGTCCATATTTTCGAGTATGCACGTGCCATACACGTTGTTTACTGCCATCAAAACCATAACTGTTCTTTGTGTCACCAACACCAGTGTCTTGAGTGAATTTGCATTTCGATGAGCAAAATCCTATTTGCATAACACCTTTTGTTCTAAGCTGCACCTGAAAATTATAATGTGATTATTAATTATTTCAAAATAAAATACATTTCATTGATACGAATTGAAGAAAAACCGATAAACACCAACCTCGTACATCCATTTGCCTTTGTATACACAGCAATTCGTCTTTAGTGTACAGAAGGCGCTTTGCGATTGTATCGTTAATTTATCCTTAGAGATTTTCACCAAATTATTACTGTCATTTTGATCAACAACAAAAACCACTTTAGCTGGACCTAAACGACCTTCGGGCAAAACTTTTATCGAACCATACTGTTGTTGGATGCCAGCAAGCTTATTCTTGAGCCATGTGGTGAACTCCTGAATGTGTCTGAAAAATACAAAGAATGTTGTTGTTTTATTTGTCATTCATAAGACACTCCTATAAAATAATCGATAAAATGTGATGAAGTCATCGCATTAGATCTGTTGCACATACTCTTCATAGCTTAGGTCATTGAAGTTTCGGGTACATGTTGATGATGGATATAGTTCAAATAAATTTTGTAGAATTTGTGCAATATTCATAACGATACGAGAACACCAATAAAAAAAACTACGAAGATCACCGTCCTGGCGAAACAAACGTCCAGCTACCACATTTTTCGATTTATTATCATTTTTATAATGGATATAATTTCATTTTTCACGAGCGTGTAAATTCAACTTTCACTTTTCGCTGATTAAAAACTAAAACGAGACTGTGTTAGTACGATGAAAATCTGCTCTAGTTTGTTTCCTTGGCATTGAAAAATGTCAACAAATACATGTGAAACTGTAAATGACATTTCACGACGCTTGGTTTGTGTCCCAACTAATCGCGCGAACAACGAACTCACAGCAAACGAACCCTATTGGAAAAATAGTTAGCGAATGAAGCCACTACACAATTTTATGCTAAAAAACATCGTTTGAAAAATTGAACTACGTAAATAATGTAGGTTTAGTAGAAAATAATATGTAAAGTTTAGATACCGAAAAGCATTAAATGATGAACAATGAATATGTTCAGAGAAAATTCAAGTTTTACAACAACTTATAAAGAATTCTGTCCACTTTTGAACTATTATGAGAAAATTCATTAAAAATATCGCGTCGATAATGAAAAAAGCGACTCATCAAAGAAAACTAATTAACCTTCTGACCGTCAAGAAACTGTCAAACACAGGTATAGCTTGCTAGAAGAAAAAAGTGAGCGTATAACATACTTACTCTTATTAGCGTAATATTATGATTGTCTTAAATAAAATGTGTTAAATGAATTGAATTGCGTTATGTAAACATGTGTTAATTCATATATGAGAATAATGAACGATTGGAAATACCGCATTACATATTTCTTTCTATTTATTAATTGGACATGATTAATTAAAAAAGTGCACAATCCATGGTATACAATTTCTACTATTATGTGGAAGTACATACAGAAAAATTACTACTTTCGCTTGACAATTCACATATATTTTTGTATCATTCTGTGTATTTTATGTTCTTTTCTATTCTATTGCAATCGGATTCAATCCAATATGTTATCATATTGAATATCGTATCAAAGTTGCAATCCATCGAAAATGGTTTGGCAAAACCTTCGTACGAACAAAAACAGAGACATTATGAGAAGGTTGAGAGAAGGGATGAAATACTTAATGGTAAAACATTTCAAAAAGCTAGAAGCATAAAAAAAGAATACGAAAGTATCGAAATCAAGTAAATGTAACGATTTCCACCTGTAGAACTATACCAACATTTATTTCAATTTTCAAGTATTGATGCTGTTTTCTATTTTCTGTTTTGAACTTTTCATTTTTTTTTTATGTTCATCAGATGAAAAGACTTCATTGGAAACAGAACGAAGAACGAAAAATCTTCGAACGGAAAATCTTCAGCAATTTATTTTTATCATACTTTTGATTCTCCAACTTCCATTCTCCTCTCCCCAACTATTCCTTTACATTTTATAGATGCTGAACAAGACCATTGAAATGACAAAATCATTGAGTTATACACAGTTCTTGGTACCGAAAATGAGAGAAAAAATTGGAGATTACGAAATGCCGAAAGTGGAACAGAAAAAAATAGACTTGAAAATAATAAATGGAATCGATAATCGATTGGCTATGTTCAGTCCATGGCAATCCGCAGACATACTTACAATTTTTCTCAAGAGCGGCACTCAAGCACACTCATGAATACATATCTAATACAATGTACAATATCTACAAAAAGTTTTAAAGACACTTACAATATATTCTCTCGTTGGCATCACCTCACTATGACGCTGATGCTTCTGCCGCTTCTGCTATATCTGTTCTTGTTGTCCATTCTATTGCATCATACTTTGTGTTTTGCGAACTCCTTGGGCATTTTCCGATAAAAAGATTAAATGCTATGTTCTCCAAAAATCGAAAGACCAAATGGCGTAGCTTATTTAATTCAAATATTTTTCTTTCATCCAACCATTTATTTATATTTATTTCCATTTTCTTGTCTTATACAATATACCGAAAGAATGAATTGCGATTGAATTTGACAGCTATCGAGAAAAAAAAATCATTGTACAATATAAATGGAGAAAAATCGTTCGAACCATCTACTTTATGAATACTAAAAAGCTACCAATTGAATTCAATATCCGCTTAAAACGTGACGCCATGCAAAATCAAATAGATGTAAACAACTCAGCCACATTTATAAGCTCTAGCCAAGACAGGAAAAAGTTCAAAAAATACATTGCCAATGATAACCTGAAATAATACAAATATTACAATATTTATTCACTGCTTGGCCCGTATAAATGAGAAAAATTACAACACATTAACATCAGTCTATTTTCTTTAATACAAAAGAAAAATTGAATTGTATTGCACATTTGGCAATATTCGTATGAACACAATTACAAATATCCTTATTAATCTAAAAATCGAAAGAAATTCGTATCAAATAATAGTACTACCAATAATAATAATATATACAGCTACATTCGCTGGTGCCAAAAATGTTCGAATTTGGGTTATTCTCCAGCACGTTATTCAGCTGTAGATTGAGAATGGCGAACACATTCCTTGGGTTATGTATTCAAAGATTTCATTTTCAGCAAATTGAATATGGACCGGATGCATAAAATTGAGTTAGGTAAATGACAGCTTTTATGAAAATATTAATAGTGGACATTTTTGGTAATATTCAAAAAAAGCACACAAAAATCAAGCCAACAAAAATCGAACTGATTCACTTGTTGGAAATTATTACAAGGAAATTGATGAAATGTAACAGCGAAATACGTCTACTGAGTAAATTTATTATCACGATTAAAATTGTGTCGCTAAAAAAGGCAAAATGGATCCTTTTCGTGTTGAATCTCAAATTACATTTTCTCTTAATAATGTCCGTTTACACTGAAAGCACTTATTTACTCTTTACTTCTTATCCTCTGAACTGTGTCACAAAACAGTTTGTATGCAGTAGTATGATTGTTTCGAATTTCTATTGTTAGTTAAGACATTTTTCTTTGCATTTGCTCCCATGCAGTAGCGATATTTTTCCTTCATCTTGGTGCGATATGGTATAACATGATAAAAGAAACGGAAATGTGAAATCTTTCGTCTCAATTTGAGCGATTTTGCATTGAAACGAATGAAATCTAGCGAAAGATAAATATAAACAGTTCATGTAGGGGAGAGAACGGATATTGTTTACTCAAAATCAAAGATCATAAATGCAACGATAAGAAACGCCACCCAGAAAGTCTAACGCATAAAATGGAATAACGGTATCCATTAGGGTGTATCGATTTTAAAGATAACATAAATAAACTTAGCGTGGGAACATCTAGATCGATAAAATATGTTTGAAGAAATAATTTTTATCCCGAATATATCGAAGGAAATTGACCCTTCCGAATGGCCCCAGTAGATTTTAGTTTTAAAAACCCATGTATCTTAAAGACGACCCTTAACTATAAAATTTACTTTGATTGATTTGGAAAAATATCAAAAATGAGAAATAAATTTCATTCGCGGTACAAAAGTTTCTTTATTTTACATAATCTATCGATTAAAACACTTTGCTAGTTTTGATAGCATTTTGAAAATCGATTTTCAAGGAACTCCTCTACTTATGTAAGGGTTTCAAAATCTAAAATAGACCGAGGCCATCTGGGGGGCAATTTCCTGATATGTTTTGAAGAAAAGTTGTTTCTTGAAACATAATTTAACGATTTAGATGTGTCCACGCTAAGTTTAATTACGTGTTTAAAGTGAAATCCACCCTAGTATCCATGCCGCATGACCATGCGACGTAGTGCCGTTCCATGTAACATTCTTGTAATTTTGTTGTTGTTTCAACTAGTTCTTGTAAAGGAAATTATTAAAAATGAACTCAAAGATGTAAAAAGAAATGTGAAAGTATTTCCAAGGCAGCCTCTGCTTCAATTCTATCAACGATACCAAATCGCTTTAATGTTGAGAAGGTTGAACATTCTGATTTTTTATTCGATGCATCATATATCCTCCATTAAAACCAATTTACGATAGACATTTTATCCTATAAAATCATTTCGTTGTACGTAATTGAAACAAAATCTGATTGCATCGAAAGCAGTTTGATGGGATTTTCGTGGAATTTGAGTGCAATATATATTGGCTGTTGGTTGCGGCTATATTGCAATATAAGTAGTTAGTAATTTGCCAGTCGTTTCAACTCAATTTCATTTTAAAGCCTAGGAAATAGTGTGTTTCGAGTCGAAGGCTCTCGAGATTCGTGCTAATGACATTTTGCTATTTTACAAACAACTCAATACAATGTAATAATAAAGTTGTCAGTAGCTTGATTTAGACGCAACATCAAGTGCACTAATTAAAACTCGATTTAAAATGAGAAATGACGAGAACGAGGAAGTTTAGTTCTGCATGTGTGCGTTTTTTTTTCTCACACTATTGGCTTTTTATCAACGTACGGGAGATTGGAAATAGCTGTTAGTTTTAATTATAAAATTGATGCATCTATTTGCAACGCACTACACGAAAATGGACTGTCGTTGCAGCTGTGACTATCGAAAGCATACCAATTGAAAATGCAATGAACGCAGAAATTATGTATTCAATTTCATTTGTGCAGCGAAAAATGGAGGGAGACAGAAATAAACACAGATTGTGTGAGAGAGAGGGAGAGAGCAAGTAATTCTATTAAAATGTATGGGAATTTGGTCGAAAATCACATTTGAGAATCGGGAGTGATTTAATGAGTTAGTTTCAACGGTTTTGCACCTACTTAAAACGATGTTAATTATTTGCAAACACATTGCTTCAATAATTCGATGAATTATTCAAGTAAATGTAGTGCAGTTAATCATACCTATTTTATTCTATTTGATTTTCAACGAAGACAATTGCATCGATAATTTGTTACTATAGAGTTATTTGTGTTTCACAACAAGTTATTCATAGAATACATCATAACAAGCGTCAGATCGACGAATTAAAATTCACTATGAGTTTTATTGTCGCAACAATATCGTAATGCAAACGAAAATTTACTGTTTTATCAACTACAAAGTACATGTTATCAATACATATTTCACCATATCACAGCAGATATGCTAATTTAATATGACTGATTTGATTGCGAATTGGCCGTCCTCACAAGAAGAAATAGACAAAAAACGTGATGCTATTCATTGAATAGATTCATCCATTTTCGAACTGAAAATATTTTTTTTGTGCAATTTTCAACGTAGTAATATTGTGTAAAGAATGAAAATTTTGATTCGAGTGATACTCGAACAAATGTCGTTGATTATGTTATTTTTATATAGAATGTGAAACGAAGCCAGCAATAAAACGCTACGCGTCAAAATGTTCGTCATTTCACAATTCAAATAAAAGAAGAATATTCCCCACGCTGCCAATCTTGGTATTATTTCAACTATGTCGAAGCGATAAGTAAGCATAACAGAGATATCCCAAAATCTCACAAGTATGAACCTAACAAACAAAAAGAGAGTTCTGAGATGCCGCTTAGCGGAAAATCAACGGAAAATACGAGAGGCATTTGTGTAGCAATTGAGTGAACATAAAACATCCGCAACGACAAACTCATGATCCAACGAAAGCAAAACACATAACAATAAATAAATCGAAAGTGGACTCAACGTCGGCACAGAGATTCATTCAATGCGCTCAACGCAATTTGAATGTCACATAAATTTATTTTTAAATTCAGAACTCAAGTTTTGCTGCTTCGCATTAGACTGGCAGTTTTATTCATCGTTTTCACTGTTCATTTAATGCATTTCGCAGCTCATTCGGAAATGAGTGGCTTTCGATCGTGAATTTGAATCTTGAAAGTGATCGTCATATCATATTCAAATTTAGTTTGTGTAAAACTGTCCGTGCGTTAACCATTTCAATAGCAAATTATTCACTTCTCAAAGTTTCTTTGCCTTAAATCAATTCTCATTGGAAATGGTCATCGAGTTGTCATTTACAGACAAATTACATAAGTTATGGTATTTAAAAGTTTGAAATTTGGTATGCATTTTTTTTTATTTTTTCCTTTGTTTTCAAATCAGAAATAAACAATATTAATCTTGAAAATTCAATTCTAATGAAAATATAGAGATGTTGCTTTGGTTACATTCAATTCTTTATATAAACTAAACGTGGAATTCATCAAAACAGTCATTAGAAATGAATACCAAGTTATATGTGAATTATAATGCATATTAAAAATTAACATTTATGAAGTGAAATTAATATGATTTTAATGGAAAATGTTTGTCCTCATTTATATTTTCTCATTTTCTTTTTCTCTTTCGTTTTTTTCAGTGATTTCATTTCGAACAAATAAAGCTTCAACATTTTTAAATTGAGTGCTAGAAAATTATGTCCATGAAGTGTGAGTTTTGTGGTGAATCAGCGTCGCTGAAATGTGCTGGTTGCAAGCTTGTTTTTTACTGTAATCGAGAACATCAGAAATTGGGTTGGAAAAAAGGTCATAAAACGAAATGCAAATGTTATGAGGTATTAGATTTCAACCGGAAAAAAAATCCAATAAATTTTTATACATTTATAAAATTCATACTCGACTAGATAACAGAATCTAAATTGATCGGACGATATATGCGATCCATTCGACTTATCAAAGCTGGTGAAATAATTCTTTGTGAAGAGCCGTTGGTTTATGGACCAAAAATAATCAGTGCTCCGATTTGTTTGAGTTGTAATAAATATGTAAAACCACAAGATATTCGAATCAATCAAACATCACCGTCGCCGGGAAATCGTGGTCGAAATAAAAAGCCAAAAGTGAAAACAGAACGAAATTATTACAAATGTAAAACATGCAAGTGGCCAATGTGTAACGAAGAATGTGAAAACTCACCAATCCACTTGGACGAGTGCCATTTGATGCATGAAAAAAAATTTCAATGCTATATCGATTACAATGCGCAAGATGAAAATCGCAAAGAATCTGCTTACTGCGCTGTGTTGCCACTGAGATGCTTGCTGAAGAAAAAGAAAAGTGAGAACGGGTAAATATTTTATGAATGCAAAGCAAAAAATCATATGATTTTAGCTTAGCATGAATATTTCCATTTTGATTTCATTTTTCACTCAACTAACTCGACACACATATGAAAATCCAAGTTAAATTTCTTCCATGCTCTTTGTTTGCAAGATTTCAGAAATTTTACGAATTACAAGACCATCTAAAAGAACGAATCAAAACGCCCATGTACAGCGTGCTGAAATCAAATTTAATCACATTCTTCAAAACAATTTTATCGCTTGACGAATTCGATGAAACTACTATACTAAAAACAGCTGCAATTTTAGATACGAATGCATTCGAAGTTCGTACCCATGACGGTTATAGTAAAATTCGTGCCATTTATGCTGAAACAGCAATGATGTCCCATGATTGTGTGCCAAATAGCTATCACAGTTTTGATGAAAATATGCAAATTGTCGTTCGGGCTGCCAGTAAGTAGTAATCATCATCGTCGTCATTTTTATTTTGTTTTCATTTTTTTCTTATCATCGATCAAAATCAATTGCATTTTATTTCATTCTATTCATACACACAATCATAAATAAATCCCAGCCGACATTCAAAAAGGGGAAGTGATTTCGCTATCATACTGTCAACCATTGCAGAGCACAATTCAACGACGAAACTATCTACGACATAGTAAGTGCTTCGATTGTCTGTGCAGCCGTTGTCGAGATCCAACCGAATGTAATTTGTTCATCGGTTCATTAGTATGCCAAAGATGTAGATCGCACAAATTGTTACCAGACAACTCATTGGATGACAAATCCGATTGGACGTGTACGAATTGCTCATTTCAAGTGACCGCTACTAATTTTCAATTTATTCAGAATCGACTTCAATTTGCTATAGAGAACTTGCCTAAGTATGCTCCTTATGATTTTGAAGCATTTTTAGAAAAATATTGCTATCGACCAAAGCACACCAATAATGGTATTGAGGATGATTTGACTGTTGAAATTTTGCTGCATGAGCAAAATACGTTTGTGTTGCAAATCAAATATGCATTAACGCAATTATATGGGAATGTTAGTGGGTTTTTTTGGCACGGTATGTATTCTTTGGCATTACATAATCAATCACAGCTGCAATTATCCTTTTTCACTTGTTCTTGTACTTGGTCTTATTTCAGAAATTGGTGATACTGAATTGAGCCGAAAAATTGATCTTTGCAAAGAACTACTGAATGTTGCGGAAATATTGGAGCCAGGACGCAGCATTTTCCGCGGAAAATTGTTGATCGATTTGCAAGAGGCACTTTTTATTCAAACAGAACGACAATTGACTAATCGAGACATTTCATCTATTGTAGCTCATGTGAGTTTTTTTTTCCTTTTAATTTCATTAAGAAAAACAACATTTTATTGTGTTTTAGGAGCGGTACAATGAGCAACTGATAATTTTAAATGAAGCGAAGAGTATATTCGAATATGATGCTTCCATAAAACCAATGCTAAACAAACGTATCGAAAAGATTATGTCAAAATCTCAATAGATATATATTTCATAGAACTTTTATATCCATAGCATATTACAAATTGAATGAAAACAGCAAATATTATACGAAATAAAATTTTGATTATACTTTAAACTACTGGCAGTTTCTGTTTACAGAATTCATTTGAATTCAAATTGAAGTAATTTGATATTTATATAAATGAATCTTCTGAGGGCAACCTAATTAATACCAAAGAATTATACATCATGCTGGCATTCATATTTTATTATATCCCATTTTAGGTGGAAAATTGAATTAAACCTAGCTATTTAATAATCATTTATTGTTTTTATTAAAGTAGGAAAACATCACAAAAAATGATTTTTTTTGGAAGGAAAAAAAAAAAAAAAAAAAAAATTTTTTTTATAAAAAAAAAAAAAAGTAAATATTCCCCCCTTTTTTTTTAAGCTTCAAATAAATGTATAGTGTTTTTAATGAAAACCGTTTTACTATCAAACATTAAACAATATGTGTATGTTGTTACATCAAAAAAATCAATACAGCAATTGCATACTTGTGATAGCTCTCCTTGTTATTTCACTTTGATAAATATTTGGCCGATACAGCAACAAATCTAATCTAATAAAATCAATTTCAAGCTCTATGCAATGCAGACACATGCCAACCTATTTTCATTGTAGACCATTTCGGAGAACCAAGAATAGAATACTGCATATTTTAGCATGTATCGAATATCATTCGAGTAATAACAAGATCTCGGGATTTCAATCTTTTCATCGTTTGTGTAGAATAACTTTGAGATAAGCACAATGCTGCATCTTCAAATACCGCAAATATTTAATTGAAACTCAACACGCATTAGCTTATGTAAACAAAACTCAAAATACATCAGTTCGGATGTTTCCCTTTTAGCGATTCAATCATTTTAAAATCGGTTATTAATTACTGTTACTTAACTTGATTACAGAAATTTCAAATTCAATTTCAATTGTAAATTCAACTCCACAAACATATGAAATGAATCAAAAACAAATATGTATGTGATGATTTGAAATTAATTATAATCATAATCAAATCATATATTTCAATCAACGAAAGAATAGTTTTAAAATATGAACACATTTCCATTTGCTATGCTGAATATTCAGTACACTTTATTGACGAACTAGACGAACTTTATTTTTCAATTGTAAGTTAAATTTAGGAACAATTCATCACTTCTTATTGATTGAAATTATAAAAAAATGATTCTCTTCCACTGATCGAGGATGCTACGAAATCATAGCGATGAAACGTCCATACAAACACATTAGGGCACGTAGTAGGCTACGTCATGTAGTTTGCATAACGTAGCTTGGGCGCGTAGTTCCGACGTTTCATCGCTATGTACGAAATCAAGCTTTGATTGTTTATTGATTTGGCATTCCACTGTGCATAAACGACATTTGACAGATTGTGTTGACTTTGAGTGTAACCATTACCTCTAAATTAAACGTGATTTGCATTCCTATTTGCTCTAATCGAATTGCTTTCTGAAAATGTGCATTGTGCGTCACAAATAACACTAGCCTGTTGATGATACTTTGAGTTTCAACAAAACCTGATTGGTATGGAACACGTACTATCCAACCGATATCATTGAACAAATAGGGCTATTTATGTTGATCGTTCTTTACCCAGAAAGCACTTGGCCCGTTGATTTATTGCATTGGAAACTGAGGCACATTCTAAATGTATCGAAATGTGATTATACTGTGTGGTTGCATGTGTGTGCTTGTAACCATTTGATAAGAATACAGTCGATGCTCATTACACGCACACATAAACCAAGTTTGGGATCTTGCAGAATTACACATTGAGCGCTGAACTAATGACCTGTAAAGAGTACATATATTCTCGATATTCTCCATGTACATAGGTGTATCTACATAATCACTTTAAATTACTTTAGAATTTGTAATGCAAGAGCACTTGCGCGACGAGAACACTACAATACGATTCACATATGTTGAAGCAACTGAAAAAAAAAAACATTACAAACGATTGAGTTTTGGGGTTGGAAACAGCGTTTGATGTGATTTCGATTTAATTTGAGCGCGCAATCAAATCCTGTTACTCGAAACATTGCACAAATACAAAACCCATTTCACCGTGCTTGAATTGATCGAAAACATCCAAATGTGTAGCTGTTTTTTCTATTGAATTTTGTCATTTTAAATAACATTTCATTTCCACACATGCAATCAATAGATGTCGAAGCAGCAATTCTTTACGACAAAGTTTTGTTTTTTTTCAGCTTCTGTTTCTGTTTTTCTTTATTCACATTTTACAATTGCAAAAAACAATCTCTCCGGCTTAAATGGAATACTTCGACATTATTGTGGAAATCACATCAATCAGTAAAGTTCAATTCACTCCAAACTATACTAGAATTTTAAGATTCTCCTTTCCGCCTCCAAACACATTTGCAAAACCAAGTTTGAGATTATAATTTTCCAATTTTTCATTCTCTATTTCCCAACTAGAAATATAACGACAATTATTGCTACGTGCACTACTATCTAAGTCGTCTCAACCATCTCGGATGGAAACATATAAATCTTCTTGCAAATAGAGTGAGTGCAAGAGATGAAAAAAAGTGAAAAAGAAACAGAAATGATGACGAGAAATCGTTTTGAAATAAAAGCAAAAGACGAGGTACATGGAAGATGAACAAATAACCTAAGCCGCAGGAATGTAATAAGCCTCTTATTCACAAAGAATTCAAAGAAATTACTACATCAATCGTGGCGACATGGGAAAAAGTTATCAGACAAAATAGAAAAAAAAAAACTTTCCTGCATGAAATATGAGAAATGATTTTGTGTATTCTGCTTTGTAAACAAACGTATTGTTCGGCGTGTCGAATGTACTTCTATGTTCGTCCGCATTTATAAAATCATGAATGCATTACAGTAGCTGTATAAACGCAGTTCTCTTTTAATTTCTTGAAATCGCGACCAGATTTCCATTTTGAATTATGTATGTAGCTTTCTGCATCGTTTGTCATATATATAGTTGATGTGTATACATCTATATATAGATTTGTAAGTGCTTGGAATATCTTTCTTAACCCTCTATTGCATGAATTGTTTACAGCATTTGTCTAAACCAAATTGCTTCGTTTTTCTTTAAAAATACCTAAAAAAAAATAGTGAAAATGTTTAGTCCCTCTTAGTTTGCTCAAAATATACATTTTACTACGAAAAATAAGAATAAAAGCCATTGTTTAAAGTGTTACAATGTTCATATAAAATAATTAATTTTTTACAAAATCTTATAAATTGCAAATACATGCTTGAATCTCAAAAAAACTGTTAGAACTATAATTGACAAATGTTTATCAAGTGAAAGGTTGAACCTTATATCATGCCCTTTTAAAGGCAGTCATGTGCACTAGAGGGTTAAGCTGAATGAAAATGTTTTGCTTTTATTTGTGCTTTGTGAAATGGCAATAAGTAATGATGGATTCTACTTTGACGTGAATTTTTCTTGACTTTTTTTTTTGTTGACCTTGTTGGTTTGACTATATGTTCGCATTGATAAATCGAATAAATGGCAAAGAAAATGTTGAAAGATTTTTTCGAAATTAATTTTGTAAATGGGTTTCTTCAAGCTGGTTTTACCGAATAAAAAGAGGCAAAAAAGAACATAAAAATAAAATAAAATAATCCGAAAATCTTATTGACCTTGGTCATGTAAATAATTATCTACGTTTATGCGGCATTTTTATAGCCATAAAATTAACGAGCACTACAGCCAACTTCATTGAGAAAAAATGTTGTAAGGTAAGAATGGAATTTGAAAATCTACATGCCATACAAAATCGATAATCCGTAAGCAATTCAAGATGTGCCAAGATTCATCACCTCACTTGCCAAGTTTCCAAACAAAAAAAAAAGGATTGAAAAGTTATGAACGCAGTACGCATTTCGATAGATAGATTTTAAAGGGGAAGAAGATTAGGAATACAATACTTTGTATTGAGAAGCAATTTACGCACTTCACCTGTGCGAACAATCGCACTAAAAGAGTACGAGCAAGCATAACGAACAAAGTTAAGGACACCAAAAAAAGAAGAGAAGTAAGAATGAAAAACGAATATACAATTTAATTTAAGCTCTTTCTCACATATTTGTCGATTCACTCACTATTCAATGTGTTTTTGCACGATAGGCGATGCATTCAATTGGCAAGCATACAATACACCTGATATGAATGCGAAACGACGCAGGCAACGAAACGATAAAAGCGATGAATAAAACTTGGCACAAGTTGTTCAAAAGTATTCTTCGAAAAGAAATCAAGTCACACGCCATGATGATCGTTAAACACTTTTCACCCATTGGCATAAAATCACATTTGTATTCGCATTGTAATCAGAGTGTGCCAAAGAGACCGACATTTTCTGTTCCAGTGACAATGACACATAGAAGAATAAAAAAGAGACAGGAATAAATTTGAATGGAAAAATCACAGTTCAAATCGAAGGCGAAAACATTGAAATATTCAACGCATTCACAAGCAACTAACATAGAAAATCCTAATATTGAAATTTCACAATACGGCAAATCGTTGATTACATTTCACCTCGCACGGAAGATCTATAATATTACAATGATTCGTTTGCCAATCAATGAATTCTATGCATGGGTGAATGAAGCGTCTCTTTTGTTCTGGAGATTATGCAAAACTGTCACCTAATTATAATTGTATACGTATGTGCGATCAATGCATCGTTCAGCAGTTCATTGAAATCATTTTGCCCGAGAGATTTACATGCATTTCATAAAGTTTTTTTTGTAGAATTAGCGATGCGAAGTGCATTACACAACTGATTGCAACACTATGCGTTTTCAAAACGATTTTCATAAAACTTTTCTTGTTGAAATTTTCATTTTCAATCGTAATCTTCTTTGCACAAAGTTCTCATTTTGTCTCTTTTTTCTCAACGCTTCAGCCATATCTTCATTTTGTTGTTACTGATGCAAGTTGTCATTGTTGTTAGTTTTGTATGTTCAGTTTGTTTTGCGATTAGAGGACAAATTTGCACTTCAATATGTTTGCATTGCATTTATTTTATTGTCATTCATCTCATCGCATCTCATCTAATCTTCTGAAATGTTCATCGGCTTATTCAATTTGCTTGCTAACTCCATTCGCAAACTATTTAAAATGCCATTTTCAATTTCAATTAGATATGCTAAAGTGAATGGTTTGTTGTGCTTTTTCTGCACATGTTTGGTGTTCATTTTCTTGACAGTAAAAGTGTATAATGACTTGGAAATGGCTTTTCACTTTGAACATTTGTAAAAGATATCATGTGTGGTTATTGTAATACATTGTGTGCGTATGTATGTTGTGTTGTGTTGATTCAAAAGCAAAATAATTACCTGAATGCATATGAACATGAAACACAAAGAAAGGAAACCAAATGTCGTATTAATGACGCTTTGTGAATGGAAGCATGTTTTACAGTCAACTCGACTATCAATTGTAAACATTAATCAGAACATATAACATTGGGTCGAAATGAATATTGTGAAAGTTTAATAAATATACAAAAATTGTCAGACTAATTGTTCTTTTTGTATTAAATTTGGCATAATAATCAAAAAGGAAACAATATAAATGCGCAATGCATAAAGAATATTATTGTGAATGTTTTTATCAGTTTCCAATATAATATAGTTTATTGCACTTTGTTCACTCTTCAAAATTCGGTTTGTTTGAGAAAAAAACTTCTTCCATAGATAAATCTTTCTATTCTGGCGATGAGAATAAAGAAAACATCGAGCAATGTTTGAAAAAATTGCAATAAAAATAGTATTGACCTTCAGTTAGTTCAGCATTTCTTTGCTGTTGGAATTTAGAGACACGTATTTGGAGACGATATATATAAAAGAAATGCCGATTTGGAGTAAAACCGATGTTCGACAAAATAATAATACTTGATCTGAGAGAAGATTTCCACTGGGACTCGTTACACCGTTCGATGTGTTCTTTTGAATGACGGTAGCTTCATAAGAATGGTGTTGGTATTTCGAGGGAGAGATAAATTTTCACACAGTCATATGATTATAACCTTTACTATGGACTCTATGTAGCATATAATACAGTTAAAGTTACTGTGACTAAAGTTTCATGTATTGAGTGAAGACATAGTAAAACCTAGTTTTATGCTTGTCAATATCAACATGCAACAGAGGAATATACATTTGAACGGATTCATAAATTATACGATCCACTCATTTCCGTTTTCATTTCAGCTCTGTGTCTTCTGCGCTGTACAACAATTTTCCATTCATTTCCGAGTCTCTGCTTCAAGCCACCACACTTGATATCAGTTTATTTGGATATATTTTGTGAGAGTTTTCGTTCGATTTAAATCTGTCTGATGGATTCGTGTTTGCATGCGCTCTACAAAATGAACTAATGGAAATAGTAAGAAAACAGGAACATATACATGATACTCTTTGAATACGTATTTTCATGATTGGTATTCACCCGCATCTACACGTTTCAAACATTCCGGACAATTTTCTTTCATCAATTTCATTTGAATAGTGGTTGATCCGAAATTTGATGCTTTTGTATCATTGGAATGAGTTGATGTTCACCAATTCTTATTGCTACTTAATTCCAATGCAATGGTTCTTATCAGCATAGCCTTTCAAACCATCCAACTACATTCAACATTCGTATGAATTGAGAATACAAGCACAACTACTAGCTTTGAACTTGCAATATGAAAAACTCAATGTAATCGTTTCGCATACGATATGTACATATAAATATATTCTAAAAGAGATACAATGTGAAAGGTGACCGTGTGCGAATATTGGTATGTGGACGACCGGTAATAAAAACATACACCGGCAAAGAAAAAGGAAACGAATACGAAATTATGGATTTCGTAGGTTTATGTGATGGAATCAAGCCGAACCGAGTGGTAAGCATGTACCGGAGTTTCCTTCCTTATATTTATATTTATTTTTACTTTTCTTTTCTTTTTTCTAGTATTACATGTATTCTCTTCCTTTTCATCAATTTCAGTTGATTTTTCGTAACCAAATAAAATCTGGTGTCGAAGTTTGTAAAGTCTCAATATTTGGTTTCGGTAAAACCTTTGTTATTCCATTTAAGTATTTTAATAAAAACGATACGAACCCAAGTAATGTCACTATCATAATATACTTTTGGCACCGAACCCCACCTAAGCTACTATACGAATATCAGAGTTGCTTTTTTCGATCGTCTCCCTCCCTAATATCTATCTTCCATTACGAAAGTGTTTGTTTCACATGCTCTGTATTACATGAACTCTTTGCTTTGTTCATTTTATATACTTGCTTCGGATGGAAAGAAAAATATTGTTGAAGCTCATTCCGTCAAGTGTTCAATCGATAAAGGCGAACAAACTCAAAATCATTTACTTGTGAACGAGCTAATGCAAAATGGTTTGTAGACTATCATATTCCCCTCAATTTAATAGTTCTGGGTTTTTTTCCCTAATTTTTGTTTATATTTGCATTTAAAAAGCCAAAGTAATAAAAATGTTAGAATTGGATTAAAATTCGCCTAGACTGGATTAAAACCAAACCTTGTCGGTTAATGCCAACTGATAATTTGAAATAAATTCGTTCATGCTCAATGACTGGAACTAAGCAATACAAATGACTGCAAATGTAATGCGACAACTTATCACTTTGTTAATTTTTTTCTCAACATTTGTGTCATCGAACTGACATTCTCGGAATGGATCTCACTCTCTTAGTAGCCTGAAATCAATTAGGTTTTCATATTTTGGTATAAAGAATTTAAGACATACATAGAATGAAAAAGACATACATAGAATGAAAACAATTTAAGCTTCTTATAAAGATGTACTGCATATAAAGTGGTCTATCATAGACCGTCCATGAAAATTCCTCACGTCACTCGATTAAAATCGTTCCATTGTAAAATAATACATACAGTGAAAATTGCAGCATAGAATAAATGAAGCAAATCCATGTTCTCAAATAATTCGTAATTTTATAGCTATTCCAAAGCTGCACATTCATTTCGCTACAGACAATTTATGATATTTTACACTTTTAGTGGCTTACAACGACGATCCATAAGTATGTCGTATTTGAATTGCGGCATCGCCTCGTTCTCAAATTCTCAACGCAAAATAAGCAATTTTAACAAATGAGACGAAAGCAAAATTCATCGGGCCTGAAATGGCTAGGTATGAACGGAGAAATATGCGGTATTTCTGCATCGAAGAGAATAACGATATACGAGACATTTTACACGGTTAACATCCATAAAGTGGTCGAAATTGTTATTAGACGGTTGGAGTCGTTGACCAAATTGTTACAATGAATGAAGCAGAGAGAGAATGAATTGATTGCACACAGCAATTTCAAACTGTTGCAAGAGAATTGGATCGGTGATTGTACTATATGCTTACCATAAAGGTGGCAATACAAATAAAAATGAAAATGAAAATGAAAAAGAAATTCAAAAACATTATGAAACGATGAACGAATGGGACAATTTTACACATGTCTTATATACGTATGCAATGTAATGAATGATCGTAGAGAATTTATGATGCACCATGCACAAAGGTGTGTGCGCTAATGTGTCTACTGATTGCAATGATTTCATTCTTTCTCACACCAATTCTGAAATGTCGTTTAATGGACCGATTTCAATGCTTCCTCACACTGAAATCGTACATTGTACTTTTTGTGTCCATTACCTTTGTGTATTGAGGAACAAGAATTTTCTTTGTGTATATAAAAGCATATATCTTTATAATTCTAATAACGAATACATATATTTGGTTTTAGTTGCACCGTCATCGAGTGAACAATTTTAGCCGTGACATACCAGGACATATGTGAAACCAATTGTGGAGAGCTGCCATCGTAATACTTTATCACTGTGTTCATCCATCCATCCATCCAGACTATAAAACATTTTTATGGTTTCACAATGTAGAATAGATGGCTGTGTATGGTCTTATAGTTATTGCTTTGCATTTAAATTGTTGATGTTACTTTGGCTAAAGCGGGGAACGCTTGATTTCGGTTGCATCGCTATGAAGAACACAATATATCCAGGACTACAGTAGGATAATTTCAATCCATGCGGCCATATAGTATGATGTTTTTGCTTTCCATTCCATGGGATATATCTACCATTCTCCACTTGTTCATTCCATGTTTAGTTAGTGTGCATAAGACATTATTATTATTGTTTGAGCTTTCTTAATGCCGTTCATCGTATTAAATTGCCATTATTTCTGTCTACAAACCTATCAGTAACAGATAATTTATTTCGTTGATTCGTCGAGCTACGAAAAATGTATGCACTGAAATAAATCAGCACATTATGCACAGGCAATATTGTGTTTATATTTTATGCGCAAAATTGTAAAATGTGCATTTTTCATACGCTTGCTTCTGGTGTGTTTTTTTTTTTCTTTACAACATTTTCCAATGCTTTTCCCTTTTTTTTATGTGTATATTTTCTTGAAAATATATTCTAAGCAGTTGTTGGGTGGAAACATTGTTACCCTGGGCCATGAGGTTTTCTATTTTATACATTCACTTTGCAGTTTAATATTTCTGGAAACTCAGACTTAAGAAGTTTACTATAAAAAGCAACAAACATTTCTCATAATTTTAATTATAACTGTGTTGCCATAAACTGGCATGCATGCTGTGCCATGTGCCAATGTTCTATTGATTCCTATATAGCTTTATTGCCACAAAACGCAGTCTGTCAAAGTATTGTTGCGCTATTGAACAACAAGGCAATAGACTCAATGTTCAGCTTCTGTGTTGCTATTTTCTAGGCATTATATTCTTGATTGTTTCAAAAACCAACAAATTCAATTTACATAAGTTTTACTTTGTACGCCATTTTCAACCACAAACCAAGACCGATTTCATATCTATTGAGCCCATAAAATTCATTTCAAACTTATCAAATGCAATCAAAAATGTTGAATGCCTTTTCGAAGCTGTCATTCAACTCATGGATATATGTAGAATCTACATTGTAGATACAAGACATTAATTCTTATTACGATATTTCTCTATGTGCGACGCTTGCACATTAGTTATACGTATATTTATAAATATTATATTTGTATTTCCGCACAGTCGACTGAGTGTTTTCTCATACTTTAATAAATGAAAAAAAAAAAAAAAAAAAATTTCGAGCTCATATTACATTAGGTCCATACTTTCGCTCGGATTCTGTACATTTCTGAGAATTTGTTTGCAAAACTTTGCTCGGATAAATAGCTGATTAGTTTGTTAACTTTCATATACACTATGATAAAATAACATGCAAAACATTTTAATTTACACAGTTCACAAATTAAATTCATGTTCATAGATTCCTGAACATTGTTTTCAATATTTCTTGTGTTTGTTTGGTATCACAAAACCATTATTCAGTGGGTTTGAAATTATAAATCAATTTGCATAGTTGCTTTGATGCGCTCTAGGAATTGTTCATTTCATTTGTACGAGTTTTAAAAAGCTGCGCAATCAAAGTTATCGAAATTAATCACATAGTCAAATCGAAAAATGGAAGGCAATTTGAATTTTTTCGATTTCATATTTTCTAATTACTTCAATGAATTCATAAATTACTGTTATATTAAAAAATTAAAATTACCGTGGTGGTTATTTGCTGTGATTGGACTATTTGTCCTTTTAATTTTGCTATGGATTTTCCTAATTTCTTATGGATTCAAATATGTTATTTATCGGAGTTTCGTTAGCACATCACAAAACTCGATAGACAAACGAAAATTTACATCAGAAACTTCGCTTGATATACATATTAATACTACACAAGACAAGACTACACTAGATTGAGTTCGTTCCAAGGCTCAAGTTTTGACCCAAAACAAAGAACAGTTTTGGAAAAACAATAATTGTAAATTTGGATTAAATAAAATGAGTTAAAAAGGAATTCAATAGTATTGAATCAATACTCTAAGATTCGGAATTTTAATTGGGAAAAGGTCAAATATTATGATAATTTACTTTTAATATTTTTCTCAATTTTTCAGGTTGATATTTTATACACGAACAGAAAAATGCAAAATATTTTAACTTCATTAAAAAATTGAAACCCAATCTAAGAGCCCCGCAAAATGACTTTTCAACTTGAAATTTAGAAGTATTTGACTTTAGACTTTTAGTTGACGAAAAATTCTCGGTAATGAAGTTATTTGAATCCATAATAAAAGATACGATACAAATACGGACTGGTGAAACAGAAACTTCTTATTTGAATTCAGAATGGGGCTATATGATTTGTATATCAAATTGGTTCCTGTTTCTTTCAATATTCCTCGCTTTTCAATTAGTTTATCCATTTGAGCCAAGTCATCTTTTAAATATTTTGATTGACAAAATAAGAAACTACACAAATTTCGACGAAATTGAAAAAAATTTGAGCAAATCAAAATCAAATGAGCAAATTGAAAAAATCAGTAAGAAGTGTTTTGAACCATTTGAAACAGCGTCTGCTGTCGAGATGAATGAAATTTTGAAACAAGTCAAACGATCTAATGAATTCAGCACAGCATTTAAATATTTATGCACTTGTAGATCGGATTATAAAATTTCAGAAAGAAAATCAATTAGAAATAAATAAAGAACAAGTAAAACATGTAAAAAAAGAAAAAAAAATTAAATTAATTTTTTAAATGTAAATCTGGATTTTATTTCATATTTTGTCAACAATTCCATAGGATTTTGTGGTACTAAAGAAAATGTTTGACCAACTCATAGATTTCAAAAATAAATAACATTTCCGTGATGGTTACGTGTTGTTTATAAAAGGAGAGATTTCTTCACATTCAACTTCACATTTACTAACAACCCAATTGATTCAATAACATGTTATATAATAACTGTTTGGGCGCTGTTGGAGACCTTCCCAATCGAAAACATATTTGTTATCAAAAGACCGATATATACCATTGACCAGAGAAATTTCATTTACAATGTTGTTGCATTAATTAATTCCATCGTAATCCATTGCAAAGAACAAATAAGATTAGTATTTACATTGAATTTGATTTCTATTGATGGAACACAACTCAAATATAAACCAATGAAAAGGAAACATATAAAGTGTAAAATCTAAAATAAAAATTGCATTTGAATCATTCAGTGGTTTTTTTAGGAAATCTTTTTCTGAAATGAACTGCAAAACTTGTTTTATAGTTTCCACTTTCACAATTTTATTTTGTTCATTTGTGCATTTTATAAAATAGAAGTCAGATGCTCGACAACCTGGATTATACATTTCTATTTTTATTATTTCAGATAAGAGTGGGTGCCGTGAGTTTGGTTTGCTATTGTTGAAAAAACGCGAATAAAAAACGCATGAAATGTACTGCGAGAAAATAATGAATAAAGTAAAAGATGGACGAGATGTGGCAAAGCTTTTGATGTAGCTTATATGTACAGTGTACTGCAAAATTTCGAAAGAAAACCACACAATTCAATTTAAATTCACCAGAAACAAAAAGAGAGTTTACTATAAAACTTTTCAAATAAAAGAAACTATTCAAACTTTGCACTTTTGAATATAATTTTGTATTCAGTTTTCTTTCACATCAACTTGACTGTGTCAATCCACGAAGAAACCACAATTTTTTCGATTCGTTTTAGATTTCTTTTCGTTTTAGAATCGTGTCGGTGACCGTGTGTTGTTACATTTTTCGCTGATTAAAAGTTAAAACAACTTCATTATGTCGCATGCTTGGTTACGGAACAAAAGCACTTTTTCCCCCTAAACTTAGTTGAAAGATAAGTTTTTCTTTGTGTGAATCTTTTTTGTTTTTCATTTATACGTTTTGACTTGGACAAAACTATGCTGATAAATTCCATTCACAGCTTTTATATCTGAATAATCTCAGTCAACTCAAATTGAAATGTGTGAATCAAACCGTAAAACATCAACTTTCTCAGGAGAAATAATGAATAATCGTGAGAAAAATCGATGTCGATGTCGATGTCTTCATCTACATGAGTTGCGGTATAAAAAGAAATGTCCGCTGCTGTCATTCTGAATTTTATGTTACCGTTAAGAGATTGTTAAAATTTATTTTATCACTATTTAATGAAGTCCTTCATACATAGTTTTCAAAAAAAAAAAGAAAAAAAACCAGATCTAATATAGCATACGAGCACCACGAGAGGTGAGTATAGGTTCAAACTGAATTACATTTTTCGCACATTTTAAAAATATTTTAATGATGCGTTGAATATGGTGTAGAATTTTGTTCATGCATTCACTGCGAAAAATGTAAGATAACCCATATTCTAATAAATTTTCAGTACATAACAAGAAATGGTTACTTCTTTTTTTGTATGTAGATTTGTGGAATGGAATTTAATATCTTCGCAACGGAAGAGAAATGTGTTGCAATATTGTACATTTTTCCGCGAAATATTTAAAAGGAAGTTGCCGTGTGAGAAGTAATTGTATGTTTTGTGTTTCATCTGTCGTCTCAGGGATTCAAGTTGACGTTTAAGTATCGCATTCATGTCTATCCAAGTCGAATGAACTCACAATGTAATTTATGTTCAACAAAAAAAAAAGAAAAAAAAAAAAATAGTTCGTAAATAACATGAAATTGCTTGGCTGAAGAATTCATGCAGAGTTCGAAATAAAATTACGAATACATCGCTATAAGGCAAGATACGCAGTATTAAAGACAAGGCATTTGTCTTCCTATTAAATGAATTTTCAAAGGTTTGGCACACAAGCAAACTAATTCATAACATAAGCAATTTCTTTGGTACAGTGAGTCGACACCTTTAACATATGTCGAATCCGTTCATTCATGCTCATGTAATTCAATCCAGTCTATGTGAAAAATTCAATGAAATGGTAAATATACGGATCATTTATTAAATTGTTCGAAAATTCTTCAAATATGTAATTCGACGAAATTTTGCACAGTCAAACAAATTTCTCTCTTACAAATGTGATTTTCATCAATAAAAGACAGAGAATTTTCATGTAAATTTTAAAATAAAATAAAGTGCAATATTAAATGAACAATCGTAAATGTAGTTATCCAAAATAATGTTTTCGCTTTTACAACCGTATTTTGTCGATGTTGATGTCGACAAATACACGCAAAATATATCAACGTAAAAACAAAAACATCGTGCAAGAAAGAATGTTTTTATGTGGAAAATATGCTCGTATTCACATATCAACGAATATTATAGTCATCGCGTGTTGGTCCTTAGAATCGATGAAAGAAAAGCAAATAGGTGAATTTTTGATTAGGTGGAACGAAGACCGGATTCATGACCGATCAACACGATACTCAGCATGGTTTTTTTTTCATAGTTGATGCGTGCATGAGTAGACAGAACGGGCCAAAGAAATCGAATTTTGAATGAAACAAACGGTGAAGAAAAAAATAAATTACGAACAAACCATGCACCTGTACTTGTTCCTTTACTGAATAGAATTCATACAAACGACTATTTCCCAATGCTTTCTGATGCATTCAAATATTAAATAAATGTCGCTGTGTTAGAACATAAAGAAAACATGAACGGCATGATGCCTAGCCGATGTGCAAAACCACTTTCGTGTGTTCTTTTTTATGTATTTTTCCGCTTTCTTGTGAACAATTTTTTTTCTTCCGGTTTTTGTCGGTTTTGGCTCATTTCCGTTTTTCGTGGAAATGTTTCGTTGAATTTCGATTTTCGCGAACGTGCGTTCACCAAGCAAATTTATACTGTTATTATATTTATGTTTATTGTTATTGCCAGTTAGTTGTTACTACAGCCGCATGTCTGGCCACTGCCAGATGAAACTTTTAAACGGAAAAAAAATTACGCAATAACGCTTCAAATACTGTTTACTTCCAGTACTGTACTATATTCCAGTATTGATCAACAATAAAGTTTTACTAGAGTTTTACAAACATTAATTTCAACTAACGGCGAAATGTTGAATAAATGAAGCAACAACGTTAACATTGAACACCCTCGGAAATTTTTTTTTTCTTCCTATTATGTATTAGATTAAAAGAGGATTACGGTTGATGGTAGATCGTGACATGATGCAATAGCATTGAAAATTCTCTAAGTACAGATACCAAGTGTGAATGAGTGAATACAGCACATGTTGTTTCATTTCAACAATTTTCGGTAATTTTTGAATGTGATCGTAAATTAAATATAATTACTTTTTAAATATTCCTTGCCAGCTCTTAGCTAGTGGTTTGGATTTCCACTTCTCAAATCGACAATCGACATCGTTCACCAACCTCGTGGAACACATTAAATTATATATTTTCATCAAAGTTTCCTCATCATACATCCGCCAATATATAATGCACGCTGTCGTCGAACCAATTTCATAATTTCATAATAAAAAACCATTTAATACGATACTCTTCGTCACATGATTTTATTTCGATTTTCGAAATTATGAAAAGTAATTTGATGAAAAATTTTACAGGAAATGTTTTGCTTTAAATTGCGTCATAGAGGATAATCATTGTGCTCGAATTTTTCAACTTCCAAATAGTTAAAAATGTCTGAGTAAATTAATACCGTCAAAGAAACTGTAGTAAGTTTTGCTGTGAAGCCAAACGAAAAAATAGCAATATGAATTTTCCATCATAAAATGGAAATTACTAAAATTAATAAATTGCAGAAATAGTACTTATGCTTTGAACATATTCAATATGTGTTTATAAACTGTGCCAACAATTTATAGCAAACAAGAGAAAAGAAAAACTGATGATACTTAGTTAGAAAACTGAGTTTATGTTTCGTTTTAAGGCGAGCCAGTTTCCTTTGTTCTACTTTAAAGTTAAAGTTTTGTGTTTTTCAAGAGGATTTTCAAGCGTCAGTTTCTTTTCCAAGCAAAATCTTTTACATATTCTTTTTATGACAAGAATTGTCTCTGATTTTTCACGATTGAATTGTTACTGGAATTAAAAATCTTTGCCTTTCGCAATTTTTAATTTTCTACTAATGATTCGATAATAATTATATAAGAAACATTAATATTTTTATGCAATAAAAGTTATTTTTTTCATACTTTTATAAATTGTTATTTCAACAATTTAATATTCAAATTGTTCGGCTTGAATTAAATTTGTTCTCAATTGCTTGTGTTTGACATTGTTCGGATTTATGTTAATGAACAAAGACTCATTTGTCTTTGCTGTCAAAAATTTTCATGAATACCGTCAAGCTATTAATTTTGACTCTTTCAAAGAAGTTTTCGTGCAACTAAAGATAAGGTGAGTTAAGAGGAAATTTTTGTTAACATTGATTAATGTTGCATTGTCATCTAGGTTAATTTTGAACAGGTCCAAAGGAAGAAGAAGAAAAAATATTGCAAACTTTTGTTGGTTGATATGTTTACCAACAGAAACAATGAGATAAAAACATCATGGAAAATGGTAGTCATTTCTTGTTTGACACACAAATGGTTAAAAGGTGAACATCAGGTGAGGTAAATTACGTTTGCAAAATATGAGAGACAAAGCGAAAAAGAATCGCTTCCCAAAGTGGATGAAACCTCTGAAAAGCCTGATGTTACAACAATACACCAACACTGGGTGAATGAAATGAGGCGCGAACACATTCCGCAGCACCAAGCATGATTCAAACAAAATGAATTTGGAACGAGAATATAATGCGTACGCAAAAAAAGATAATAGCATCGAAACTTATTACTCCACAATATTTACCTTTGTATTTTTGTAAATGCTTCTTGCGTTGTTCACTTCTTCATCTTCCTTACGCTTCATTTTGAAATGACGACGGATCACTTGGACGGAAAACATGAACAAAGAACAACTCTGAAATATCAAGCGATTTCTTGAACAAAAGCGTTGGAATTAAATAGCGCTTCTGAATAATTCTTTTTTTTCAACACGCAAAAGATTTTCCAGTAAAGGTCCCTTGTATAGGGATCCATTTGAATGTATATTATATGAGGTTAACAAAAAATATGCTGTTTTCATATTTAAGTAATTCTAAGGTTCTTCGCGTAAACCACATTTTTGATCAAAACATCGATCCACGAAAGTCCTTCCTGCGCGAAAAGTTTTTGGGTGATGACTCGATGTCTGATATCGACATACATTACGCACATAAAATGGCAGATATTTGGAATTCTATGTGCCGTATTGGTTAAAAATTTGTTTTGATTACTTCAGTTTTAGGCGTACATATGGCGAGAATCAAGCCTACTGCCTATTGTCATTCAAAATAAAATAATTGTTTAAGACAGAGTAATTAAATGGATAGGAATCTTTACTGGTCGTATAAGACTACAAACTTGTATAGTAAAGGTACAATACAATGCCGCTACAAAACAATCCAAGACAAAAACAAAAACAAAAAAAAGATGTGATCTAGAAGCAGATAACGAAGCTTTACACTTTATCATTTTTCAATGTTCAAGTTGCTCATTTGTTTTTCACATTGTGGAAAATATGTGCTGTCGTTTTTGTGGCGCTTGTTTTGGTATACTTTTTGTGCACACATTTCTATTGACTTTGTTATTAGCTGCGCATCACCGCTTTATGCATACGATACAAAGTATCGAGTGGCGAATGAAATAACGGGATGAGAAATGAATAGAGTCATGTTCTCTGTCGGATTTGCAATTAATATTTCATGGATGAACGAAGACATAGGTATATGTATATGTAAAATGTATGCTTACAAAAGTCATTCACACTATAACCATACCATTTGCTTTTTATGCGCCCGCTGCTGTCACAATGGCGTCTTTTTGTAGATACAACTTTCTTTCTAAGCGCCTTCGTTTTTTACTAAATGCCTGTTCCATAGCATACAACCTAGCACTCCTATTCATTGGGATGATTCAAAAGAATGGTGGTCGAGTCAAAGCATGTGCCAAAGCCGTTATTTTGAATATAAAGGACATTGAACATGCCATCGAAATGTCTATGGCAACTCATTAAAACAAAATGAACAATTTGGTAATAGAAGCGTAAAACACAGACTGATAACTCTGCATCTTCCTCTATATTGCAATAAATGTTGTCCAGATCTGTATTCTGTATGATAAAATAGTGTAAAATATTATTAAAGTTCAATGGCAAATGTCAATTTTGCATCTCAAGTTGAGATGCCTATAGGCCAGACTTCATTTAAATGGATGACGAATTCATTTGACGTGCTTGACCTTTTGAAAATATTCGAACATATTTGAGTCAAATTGACCACACAATCATAAATTCAGCATTCAGATGTGAACGATATTTGAAAATGTATCTATTTGGCTTACATTTCTATGTTATGAGCATTCGTCACAATATCTCTTAGATGGGATAATTTTTTAGGCAAAATGTTAATACAACAAGAAAATCTAGAAGAAAATGAATATTATATTACACACATTTGAATGATTTTCTCTCAAAAATTAATAAATAAATTCAAAGACATGTTTGCTATCTCGAGAATGAACATAAAATTTTACATTTTATTACTAGATTTGATACAAAACTCTCATCGGACTATCAAGTGGTTTTTATACGTATGCAAATAGAGACGTGCTGAAATCGACGCCATGGCAATTCATTCACGCAATCGATAGAGTCATGAAAACATTTCATATTATTGCTATTTCGTTTGTTCCAGGGTAAAATCCAATTCTGTTTTCACGCACTGTTGTGTACCTATTTAGGTGTGATGCGAATGTATTCCCGAGTACTTGACCACGTACAAATGAGGAAAAATTGTATGTAGATGTGAAATCTATCAATGTCAGAACACGTGACGTTGTCGAAGTCAAGCGAATTTTCCCCTCGAAAAAACACTCGCTACGTGCTCATTATATTTTAGTCAGTGAATAGCTTCAGCAAAACCTTTTTTCTCTCTCTAAAACAAAGGAAAATCAAATTAAAAATGTTCTATAGGCAGGAATAAATTTATTTGAGCTATTATGAAAGGGATGTGTCATTTTTGTTGTTGTTGTTGTTGTTTTTTTCGTTTGAAAGACCAATTCAGCATTTATGGCTTTGTTAATTTTTTAAAACAATGGATACTCTCTTCGTTTGCTGTATGGTATAAGTTTGCGAGGGCAATTTTACTAAACAAAATTAATAAAATATTATCGTTATAAATATATATATCAATGACGCGTGTCAGGATGCGATGAACGCGTTTCTTTTTATTTCAAATGCAAAAATTTTGAAATGCTCACTGAAAATTTAATGCCAATTATTACGATTGTCTTCCATAAATGATTTCCTCGTTGCATGTCAAGATGCAGCGTATTGTGACAAATTTAAATCGACACTATTTTACCATAGAAACGGCCATATTTGGAATATCACATTACAAAATAATCAGTAATTGTGCATCATATTTTTTTAAGACTGGCCGAAATGATAATTTAAAAATGTTTCTAATTATTTAATGCTTGAAGTTTATTAATCATTTCAAATTGTTTGGTTTTGTTAGACCAAACCTAATGCAATTGAGTTTTATTGAGTGGAAAACATTCAACGGAAACAATAATTTATGCACAATATCGAACACAACAAAAATGTACATAAAATAACAAATGGTTTTGTTGCTCATCACAACAAAAGAAGAGAAAAGCAAATCAATGATAATAACCGAACAGCAAGTGTGACAGATTGGAGCGCCTCACATTGAGTTGCTCTCATTTATCCACCATGGAAATAACATAAAAAGAGACAACAACTGTTGAAATCGCCCATAAAATATCTACAGAAATTGCGTGTATCATCATTATAAACGAATGAAAATAAAATGCCGTCGTCGCCGACTCTGTTGTCGTCTCATCAGCAAACCAACCATTTGAACTATCGAAACAATGAGAATTATTATTATCGTATTTATTCCGTTATATTTTCGTTTTCTTTTTTCGTCCGTCCATTCGATGGAATCGAATGACGAAATATTTTCTGAAACAAGACGAGGCAATACATATGTATTAATAGAGAAAAGAAGAATAGAGATAGGCTCGTTTTTGGTAATAATGTGCGTTACCACTTACAATTACATTGATTTGTACTTGCGAAACCCATCAGGGGTGCAGCAATACATTGAAATCGCAACTTTGACGACATAGCAGTGTCCGATTCAATGTCCCATTCCAAAAAGGGAACTGCCAAAATATAATATAATAACAACAACAATTAGGACGAAATGGTAGCTGCGACGGCGACGTCAATAGAAGCAAAATAGGCGCATCGACCCCTTGCGAAGTATATATTCGACATTGTTCTGTTTTACATACTACAGTCGATACGCATTGAAAAATAAGGGTGCAATTTGGTATTCATGCAACACTAATACACACGCACACACACATATTCATACTCATAGGAACAGACACAAATGCATAGCGGCGACAAGGCCCAGCACCAAAACTACGCGATCGATTGACAAAGTATGTCGTGTGCTCGATATTTATCGGATAATACCCGAGCATTTTTCCGTTTATTTTTTTCTTTTTTTTTCTAATTTTAATGCAGTTTCTCTTTATTTGACTGTCGTTTGTCTTTCTAACGCTGTTTAACGAACATGCTAAACGCGTCTATTTGGTGTGGCAATTTCCAAACAAAAATGCATTAGTAAACGTATATCAAATATAACCACGAAACAATGGTAAATTTATTTAGTTCAATGTTGTTCACCTCCGTCTGTTTTTCCAATTTCTCTTTTATTGCTCTTATTTTTCCACTTTCCTCATTTACGCCGCGCACATTTGTCTGCGTGTTTTATTCAAATGGAAACATACTTTTTCCATATAATTCACAATTTACCACACGACCAAGCGCTGGGCAAAGACGAATTCATTTCAAACATAGAGTAAATTGTGTGCACGTAAATATCGGCGATAAAGGTAGAAAATGAGAAAGAGGAAAAAGGTAGAGAAAAAGAGACATAAACGTGAATTACATTTGTCTATGGTAAAACATTGTCGATTCGTGCTATTTGGCATTGGTGGAAATGCGGAAAAAGGTACAGCGTGAAATATTCATAAAACTTTCATTGAAATTCGTACATTTTTCATTTGATATCCGTGGTTCGCGTGTGTGTAAAGCACAAAGTAAACTATGCAACAACCGCACAGCAACAACAACAACAACCGACTCAAACGATAAAGAAATGACGGCTCATATTCCAGTAAATAACCATTTAGACACGACGAAAGAAATGAGCAAACCAAAATGTAAACAAACGAATATAAAATAAACTCGGCAATGGATGAAAACAACATCGCATCGCAATAATTCGAATTGGAGTTCGAACCGAGAGGATAGTGAATGTGCGTTTGCGAAAATGCTTTTCATGTTTGTGATCCCATGAGATGGTAGTGTTGTTTCTTCATCGTTCGTCGTCATCGCCGTGAACACCACCACCACCGCCAACTATAATCAATGTTCAATGCGTGTTTTGCCGGCTACGAGACCATTGCTACATGGTTTCAATGGTGTACAACATTGAGAATGCATGTGATTTCTAATTTCTTATATGACTCTTTGTCGCTTCAAGCGACTCGCTTGTATGAGATCCCTACCACGCATACCAAATGTTTTTGTTTTGTTTACATGAGCGCATATGTCGTTGAAACGCAAACGTTACTCTCTAGTTGATTCACTCATTCATCCATATTTTGGTAATTCATTTTCACCCTTCTCATTTACTCGTGTGCAGTAAACACGATGTCTGCGTTTAGCTTGCGGACAAAACGGAAGAAAACGCTGCGCCATAATACCATAGCCAAATTCAATGCGAGTACTTTGTGAACCATTTCTATCAACCCTCACAATTCAGTCGTGTTCTTGCATCTTCTAGGGATTGTCGCGATGTACGCGTGAAAAATAATTTCAAATAATTTACTCGATTCGATTCGTTTTGATTTTAAAAATAACGAAATCAAAAAGAACGAATTCAAATCGGTATTTTGTTAACGTGCAATTGAAATCAATTTGATGATTCATTTTTTTTCGAAAGTTTTTGAAGTTTTGAACATAAAGTGCTTGTGATTATATCCGAATTATTTGATATCCAATGGATTTGGTGGAATGAAAATAAAAACTGATTTTTAAAGTGGAAAATAGTGGGCGGCTGATTTAGACTATTCAAAACTGGTTTTTGATGGGATCATGGAATGATTGGAATGAGATATTTCCAACGAAGCCCACAGTTACTCGCTGTTCTTGAGTTCAATCACCGCAAATGCACTTAGTGCGATTTTTAGATACAAATATACAGCGACCATACGCCGGAAGAGTACTATCATCACACAGTGTATGTAAATTAAAGAATGAATTCAATGACGGGGGTGACGCTTCAAAATATGAACAATGTTGATTACACATTCAGTTTGTGAAATTTATTCTTCAAAATGGGATTCAATGTGAATATGTTGGGTATTTGATTGCAATCGCATAATAATATTTATTATTATTATCATCGACTTGCTGCTATTATTTTTGTAGCAACGAAGACAATTCCGTTATCATTTCGAACTCAGTGTGATCCATTGCGCTATTTCCATTTCAATTCAACTTTATAAGTTAGAGTAATAATTCTCCAAATCATCATTATCATTTTGACGCACCCATTCACAATTTGTTTAAAGCATTACCAAAACTGTTTGAAATCAATGAAGATCAATAATTTATATCGATTCACCATTAAATTATCTAATTTATGATTTTTCATGAGGTTTTCGGTGTGAGAAAATCGATTTCAAAATAATATTTTCAAGGTGTTTTGTGAATGATAAGCGTACAATTTGCCATTTGAATTGATGTCGAATCAACATAGATACTTTCAATAGAATTTTGTTCGTTGTTCATGGATTATGGATCACGCAACTGCGAGTTTAACGAAAAATTACCATATATTTATGATTATTTTTACAACAATATGATTTTTCGTTTGTAATTTTATTTTGTTTGCCTAATTTCTTGGTTTTTGGTTGAAACTCCGAACAATTGTGCGGAGAGTTTAAAGCAAGAGTGTATCAAACCAATTTTTTCTGGGTTTATTGTAAAACCACGTTTTTATGACTATATTTGATTAATGCTGAACAAAACACGGTGCAAATGAATGAAATACCCAAAAAAGTTTTAATTCAACGAATTAAAGAAAAGTTAATTAACCAAGTAATAAAATTAAATGAACTTTGTCTATTCAACTTCATTGGGGTATTTTCGAACGTAGTCTGGAGTTTTCTACCTCACTTATTTATTTTATTTAATTTCATTGCATTACATTCTATATATATATATATATATATACGAGATGTATGAAGTGATATAAGCCACATAACTTTTCATGTCTAATCGAATGATATTTGCGTAATTTTATTTTCATCCAATCAACAAAATTCATGCCATTTCAAAGGATTTTCGATTTATGATACATTGAAAACTCATTTTTTTCGTTTCAAATAAAAAATGAAATAAAATAAAATTATATGAAAATTTGCAACCTCACCAATGAGACAAAATCCAATTAACATATGCATATTTCCAGTTGAATGAAAATGCAATCAATTTCTACTGTGAATTGTATTTTGAGAGGACTCAATGAAAAATTGATCGAAGCGATGATTAAAAATGTTGCCACTGCTGATCAAAAGCCATTTTAGTAAAATGAATGGGGTTAAATTAAAGAGAACCTTCCATTTCCATACCAATCACATTTATTATTCATATCGCAACGAAAAATCGGAAAAAATGCGGCAAAAAGCATTCACTGTTTGTCTTGCATCAAAAATAAAATCGATTTCCATTTGATGGTATTGAAATTCGATGATCGAATCTGTGATAAAATATTGCTATCATTTTCCTTACATTTTAAAATAAAAAAGTCTTTATGCTAGGCATTGAATGCAAATGACTTGAAGTGACAAAGTTTTCAAGGTTGTTTCGTATTTGAGTCGTTATCATGATAATGGTAATGGTTGTGTGTCTATGGCTCGCCATGAAAACTTGTTTGATCAAGACTTTTTTTGTTCACATTAACAGCATTTTAGTCACGATTTTCTCAAACTCATTTAACAGAACCAAAAGCTAAATAACGCACTGATAAAAAGTTGAAGTGAGGTGAAAATCTTTGACAACTCGCGCAAAATTACCGCAATACGACTGCCATATTCTTTCATACGAAAGTTATGAAATCAATATAGAGAGAAACAAAAATTGTACACACTCTTACTCTACAAAGTTAACTTAATGAATACGCAATGATGTTTTAATTGTATTCCGCTGCGGCGGTGATGGCTCGTTTTGAGTGGAATTTTCTTTTTCATTTTTCTCGTTATTTTGGTTGCCATGTGCGCATTCTGCGAAACTTAATGAAAATGAAATTTTTCAAGACCAACACATTCCGCTGCGTAAAATTGTATTTTGTACATCGTACTTTTGCCAGTGGTTGTTGCGTGTTGACATGCTTCTTCTACGCTTTACATAATGGTAATTTATTTATTTCGTTTTTACCAGTCGTCGAAAACTTTATACTCTTGTTTTCTTGGATATTCCATGAAACGGAATGTCTAAATTGTCTTTTTGAAATGGATGTGTGGCTACATATTTATCACTGTAATTCGAATTTTGGTTTTCAGCTTGAAATAAAGCTGTAAAGTAACATTGTTTACGGGAGAGAAACCAAAATGATTACTTGCTTGTAATACAACCAAATTTATTGCTCAAATTTCCAACAAATTAATACTAATTCATGTTCATGTTCATACTCATTCTGTGAATGGCTTCGTTTGTATTCTGTTAATTTACCAAAGGATATGAGTTCTCAAAAGATAACGGACTCTGGCGATAAAGTACAACAAATACCAGCTACAGAAGAATTTATATGAATCAAGTGAAATTTGCCAAACGAAAAATCAAAAACATTCCGAGAATAGATTCAAACCCAATTCGTTGTTCAACACTTTGTGTTGCTCTTTTTTGGAGTGCTATAGTGGTGATAGTTTATCCGCACATGAAATATTATTCTGATTGCATTCTTTACATATCCGCAAACATTTCCATGGCATCGCACAGTGAACAATTCAAACAAATAGAAAACAATCTCAATTGGAATTTTTAGTTGTTGTCTGTCCAATTAAAAATGTTTTAATATGAAAAATTATTTTCAACTGGTAAATTACAAATATTCGAATGGTTTTCGGTAACTTTATCATTCAAAAATGAAATCTACAGTCCATTATTTGTGAGAAATTTATATTTTTTAATTAAAAGCAGAAACCGACTTCAATTCTTATACTGTTTTGACATTGATTAATAGACATACATTTCCAAGTGACACACAAAAAAAAAAAATATCAACATTGCCTCTATTCAATCATCTGCACCTTTTGAAGTGCTTCGCATTTAACAATTGGCTGTAGACTGAGCTACTCACAAATAATGACCATTGCATTGGACACTGCTATTGAATATAAATAACAAAACCATATTGAAATGCATATCTACAGAGCGCACAGCCTTTTTGCCAATTTCATTTTATTTTACTTTTGTTTTTGTTTTCATTGCAAATTTTAATCTTGCGCTCGGCATTCTAGCGTAAAATGTATTAATTTACTATTTACACGCTTCATGATTTTCCGAGAAAGGCTGAATGCTGAGTTTTACTACGGTAAAAGAGCTACTGACAGTGGCCGACTGTTTGTTGAGAACATTTCTACGTATTCTGTTTCATATGCATATAACTCTGATTTCAGAATGATATACCATTGACAACATTTTTCATCCATTCCAAAAAAAACAATGGTCATAATAGCGTTTATGTATTTTATTTTACGTCGCTTGGGACTGACTGAATAATTACAAACAATTTACAATTATATTACAATTTGCATTGAATGATTGAATCCAAGTGACTACGATATATTTCAAAAGAGGAATTAAGACAAATAAATAAATAATAAAAAATCAAAGAAAAAGATTAAATCAAACAATTTATACAATCAAATTGGAAAAATATTGGAAAAATCGGGTTCAGCAATCCCAAAAACAATAGAAATGGGTACCTTGGCACAATTGACTCAAATATAAATACCACATAATTACATTTTCCTTCTGTCAAACAGAAGGTTAGGCGGCCTAATTTAGGACAGTTGCGCCATCTTCAAAATTGCTCCAATTGAACTAAATTTTGGAAGACATGTTTGCGGTACAAAAAAGAAAAAAAAAACAATAGTCGATACAGCATGAAATGAACCGACATCATAGTTTTATGGACCAGCCTAGGCTGTGTGTGTTTTGATATTGATGTATGTTCATTTGTATAGTCGTTGTTTTCATCGGCACTGTTGTTACTATTGTTGTCATTTATTTAACTCTACTTTCGTACTTCATTTTGACAAAACACTTGATTCAGACTTGAGATTGTAACAATTCAGTTATCAGTTATGTTATAATGTGCAGTTCGTGCACAACATAAACAGCAAATGTTCTCGCGATCAAATCGACTCTGGTCATTCACATACGACAAAGAATAATATAGAAAGTTGACTGAACCTAGAGTGAAAACAGCCGATAAATAATGTGTATTTGATTGTTAATAAACATTCACAAGTTTACGAGTTTAAAAATAAAGAACAAAAAAAAAAGAATTATTTGTTCAGTTTATCACAAAGTGAAAGCGAATTTTTCTTGGGGATTTCAAGCAAACTGCGTAAACATCAATTTTATAATAGTACTCAGAAACTGTTTTCGGACTGATTTTTATGTCTCGTCGGGTTTCAATTACATTTGAATAAATATTTAGCTAAAAGCTGCCAAAGACGAGATTTTTTTGGGGGTAATAAATGGTAAAGTTTTTCGTCTGGATCCACATTATCAATAAAAGTAACCAATAAATATGCTTTCGATGCGCAATGAATATCCGCTGGCTGACTGAATTTCAATGCTGTTGCACTCATTCCGCATAAATAGAATATAAATTTTCATTTATAGAAAATGAATCAATTGTATAGTGCGTGTCGCATATATTCAACCATCATCCCTTTTGTGACATGTTCCGCAACAGTAAAAGAGGGTAAGACCCATAAGGTTTCTCCGTTATGCTTCTTTAGGAAAGCGTAAACATGAATTATGAATATCTCATACAACGTTCAATTGAATTGAAAGTGAATTGAATGGGATTCAGTCGCAAAAAAAAAAATCCCAAATATAATGGCAGTGCATAATAGCCGCACATTTTTTGCAAATTATCATGTTCGCAGTACACCACAGTTTCATATAACTCAAACAAAATGTTTGTTTGTTCGTTTGTTTGGTGAATATAATATAGCATTGCAATGCGTATTCTTCTCTTAATTTTCAGTTCTATAAAATTGAGTCTAAATTGGGCTTCAGATCGCATCCTTCTTTCCGAAGTAAGAGAAGAAATATTTTGTTTAAAATTGAGGGGTTGTGCAATATCATTTAAATGTGCCAAATATAAAGCACGAATTTTCTTGTATTGACTTTGTTATAACACATAAACACAAAGAGAATACATTTTCCTTTTTTGGAATACAAATGGGACTCACTTGAAAACCGTTTTACTTACGTGATGATAACAAACATTTCAACACAATGAACAAACTGCTCTTTTAACAACAATGAAACTATATAAAGTTACGGTTCTCTTGTTACATTGTCCAGTTAAAGGTTTCAGTGTAATATGATAATGCGCCTATTTGTTCGCTATGGGATAATCGGCGGCATTTCATTTTGGGCACTGTTGTTTCTCACATCAACACCAAATTGCAAGCAATTTTTTTAATTTATTGCCCATCGGCAAGTCAATTGGAAATCTTAATCATATCAAAACCAAATTTTTACCACATAAAACAATAGAAAATTTTTCGTAAACGGATATTCAGTGGGTCCCGTCCGTTATTTTATCATCATTTTGATCCAGTATTATTATTATAAGCATGGAGTTGAATTACACGAAGAAATTTATTATTCATTTCTCTTTCCACAAATCGTTTTTCCATTTGTAATATTTCTTCTTGGTAAACTTTCTTATTTCGTTCTTTGAATGGCGCTTTTCAAATCTCTGCTGCAGAATAGATATTTCCCTCGAGCAAAAACCAACCAGAAAAACCAACTTCATGAAAATAATGAGCAGAAGAAAAACAATCTTCTAGTATATGAAAAAACCTGCTCGTGATTATTGACGGAGCGTGCCACTTAATACAAGCACGGGATCAGTTTCAGAGGCAATAAAACTACATCTAGTTTTTGTGTTGAGATCAGCATAAGAATTTCTGATGAAATCCATTAAAATGCTGCTTTTTACTTCAATATTATTTGGTTAATTTTTTTTCAGCCATTTCCATTAAACTCTTTATAAATGAATAATGGATATGCGAAAATATTTTTAATACATAATTCATAATTTTTCACTTCTGAAAATAACAATTATTCAAGATTTTCATATTTTCTATTCGGAAATATCATGTACAAAAAGTATATAAGAAATTCACTGAATGTTTGTAAAATATTTTATTTTCTTCACTTTTTAAATGAAGATTTCTCACCGAGAATATGTGTGTTTATTCATCTTGTTATCTTTGAAAAGAAGAAAAATTGTCCAACTATAGAAATCATTCAATATTTATAGATCAGATTTAGAAGATTTCTTTATTTATACTGCACAAGAATGAAAAACAATGGTGAATTCCTTCAAGGGCTATAGAAAATCCAGAATAGCAAATATATTGGGGTTATACATACAATATAACAATATAACAATAATGCGAATTACGAAATTGGAAGAAGGCTCGAATAGAAAAATATGCAGCCAATTACAAGTAACGAAAAATAAACAATAATACAATTTGATGAATAAGAAGCTGGGGAGTCTTTGCAAATGCAAAAAAAGTGTGAAAAATACTTTTTGTATGGTTGAAAAAAAATTTATCCGCTTCTTAAGTCCGGTTGTTATCCCTGAGGGTCACATTATCAGTTACTTTTTTGCTGTTGAGCAAATTATTTAAGCTTACTGGGATTCCCTGTCATTTCGGTGTTTGTATACATTTTACTTGCAGATAAAAAGAGTTTATGAGCACCGGCTGAGTATTCGACAAATTTAAAAATATTTTCACGTTGCAGTAACTACCATAGCTTAAATATTCTATGGTAAGAAAGGAAGAAAAATGACGATTATTCAAAGCTCAATTCAACGTAAAAATATAGACGACATTGATGAATATAAATATGACAGCAAAACGAACAGCAAGTGAAAAATATGCTCTAAAAAGTTATGAACAATTTTTGAAAAGTGTGGATGACAGAGAAACAAAGACTTGAACTAACAGATTAGCATCGCCAGATTGGCGAACGAGCGAGGAAAAAAAGTAATACAAAAAGTCATTTGACTGGAAGGTAAACGTAATTGGTGCAATATCATTTTTAGCAGTAGCACGATGAAAGTAAAATCAAAGGGCCTGATTATGCAATGTCAATCGTATCGACCGTATTGTTTATTGAACATTTCCTTCATTCAACTGGCTGTATTTGTTTGCTCCCTATTGGCAAGTATTGGTAAGTAAACTTTCTCCCCCTTTATGTAAACATTTTTTGCTCCATCACGCACATACACAATTGATTTCCTTCCGAATATTCTACGCATTAAAAAAGTGTTATTGAAATCTCAATAGCAGTAACTCTATGTGAAAATTTAAGCATTGGAAAATATTGAGTTTTTCATCCGATAACTCAATGATAAACTCTCATTGAAAGCGGTATTTATCGAAAAGCCATTCATTTAATTGTGAATAAAAAAACTTTTTTATCTGAAGAGATGTCAGTCTTATAGTTGATTTATAATTCAACACGTGAAATGTTGTCAATAAAGATTGTAAAATTTTATCCTCAGCCATTTTCACTTGAGTATACATTAGATAAAATGAACTTGAAATTCTCTTAATATTCCTAATTCCACTCAACACTTTGACTCAATATCATCCGCTGCAAAATTAGTGAGACCATAGCGACAGATTATATCGGTAAAAAGCAAATTCCTTGACAACGTGGTATTTCATCTGATATCAGATGTTGATTGAACGTAAAAAATGCGTATTATTTGTCCAATGGAATCGCACAATGTAGCAAAGTTTGAGCGATTCATTTGCGATAAATTCCAAGCATAGTCAATTGATGCCAATGTTTTCTCGAGAGGAAACATTTCAGCATTACAAGCACAATACTCGATATGATTTATGGTCACGCTATTGTAATTAGAATTTCGCAATTCTGTTTCGTTTCGCTTCGTTTCTTATCAATATTGATTTCCTTTTTAGTTCAATTTTTTTTTTTTATCAAATGTTACAGATTTGGTTGAATCGTTACGACGAGGAAATCTCCTAATACCACAAACCTATTCGCCTGTGAGTGGGGATTTAAATGTACAATTGCAGTATTTCAGACAGGAAAAGCAAAAAACAATCAAATCTAATTTCAATAGTGATGAATCAGCGTCGTTAAGCTCAGAGGAAGATAATTTTATGAAAACAACGTCTGCACCAAAACAATCAAAATCATCCAATGATGATGATATTCGATTGCAAGTGAGCCGTTACACCGGAACAAATCGTACAACAGTTGCAATTCTTGATGTTTACCCAGATCCACGATTGAACACCACACAAATAACCATTTCATGTATGAATTTTTTGTTTGGTGGCATATATGAGCTTGAAATTGTTGGTGGCAATGATATTGATGGAGGCGAAAATGCATTGGATAATCATGACGAACGACTGCGACAGCAGTTAGATGTAAGATGGCCACAGCCAAAATTGAGTGTGACCCCCGAATCAATTGGTACATATCCACAGCAGCCGGTTGATGTAATACTTGAATTTCCTTATGAATTTCCGGGTACTGAGTGCATCGTTCCACATACGCAACTCGACAAAGTGCCAGAATTTTGGCTTGAACTATACTTTTGCGGTCACGAGGTATATTGTGATAGTGCAAATGTGAGTAGTTCACAAGTTTTATATGCTGAACAAATCCGCGGTTATCCAAAGGCACGCCTCAGTCAACTGAGCTGCGAGTTATTTGGTTTAGCAGGACATTATGTTGTTAAATTACGACCAACAGAATCTGTAGCAGCCAGTGTTACAGCTACAGCTTATATTCAGGTAAATCAAAAGCAATTTTACTGTTTGCTTTCAAAATGCCATATGGTATTTTATTCCGTTGTTATTGTATTTGTTTCATCTCTCGGTCGATTCATAACTGAATATGAGTAGTATGTGATGCAATTTAAATGCAAAATCCGCAGAATGAAAACCGCCGTTTTAATTTGGCAGTTTCGATTTGTTCGCACTGATTTTTTTTTTTTCTCTCAATAATAAATTTCACCCCTTACATTCCTCGGTTAACTATAATTCAGGCTGACTGGAGCGAAGAATTTGTATTCAATGTGCATGCACGCAGCATATCGCCATGCGATCCGCACAGTGGTATCAGTGTTTTGTTTGAATACCCAGCTTGCATTTTGGATCGGGCCGATCGAATTCGGTTATTTGGCAAACTTCGTGCTGACGTTGCATCGCTTGCCCCACCAACATCTCTGCACTACATCACAGAACAGGTGAAATTTGTTATTCGTTTATATTTTTGATATTTTTTTACAATCCATTCCATTCTCATTGTACTCAACTTAGCGAGTGGTTCGAGGTCAGCATGCACTGCACTTTGACTGTGATTTTTTCTCTGAAAAATATGTGGAATACTGCTTTGTATACGTGAGTCAAGCGATTTCGGGAGCCGTTGCGGACGTTCGAATGGATTGTTTGCCAACTATACCTGTTCGTGGTAAGTAAATTAACAAAATGCAATATAATTAATTTAAAGACGATATCATTTGAATGTTTCTTTTACAAATTCATTTACTTCACTGAATAATTGTTTAATTTAAAACTATTTATTATTAACTCGAAATGAAATTTAAATTATTCAGTTGAAATTTTATAATTAGGTATTTCCAAAAGAATTTAAACGTGCAAAAATCGTTCACTGTGAAAACATATCAATTATAATTTGGCACAAAAGTATTCAAAACAATCCATAGCTAATGTTCTGTTTGTGTAATGTTGTGTGCAAATTATAGATGCAATAATGTGATATCACCAGTTACTGGTACATATAGCATAAATTGTAAATTTAAACAAACCATTTGGCATGCAAATATTTGAAACTAGAAACGCGCAAATTGATTTGTTTTGAGGCAAAAACAGCAGTTTAACTTGTGTATATCATTTTGTACAGATGTATCATTCAGTTTGTCTGATTTTTTTTTTTTTTTGTGTAGATTCAGAACGTGGAGGTTGGGGCCCATGGAGTGAATGGACACCATGTTCAACAACATGTGCCGGTGGTACAAAGAATAGATATCGCGTTTGTGACAGCCCTCCGCCCAGATATGGTGCAATGTTTTGTGAGGTAACACTAATCCCGCAACAGTTCAAATAAACGCAAAAAATTAAATCCTCAGCATATTTAATGGATGATTGATGAAGAATAAAACGTAATTGAACGTTGTTATTTGTTATAGGGTCTATCTGTTGAAACTAAAGAATGTGGTGGATCAATATCTGATAGCTGGGATTGTATTTATGGCGCTACGGGTAGTTTTTTTCCATCTGATTTTGCAGAAAGACCGGGAATAAAAGCTGATCTTGGTTCAGAATGTCGCTGCGGATGTATTGTTCATTTGAATTTATCAAAACCACGCCGTATAATTTCAAGTTCTCCTCAAAGTTGTCCTGGTCGCACATTTTGGCTCATTCAAGCCGAAGATGGCTATCGAATCCGATTCCACTTCGATTTCTTTCGGCTTATTTGCTCAGATCAGTATGTCCGGGTGCGTGATGGTGACAGTTTAGGTAGCGAACTAGTCGGTGAGTTTGTTGGTGGCTCAAGGCAAAAAGCAGAAGCAATTTTGTCCAGTAGTTCAAAGCTGCTGGTCGAATTTTATTCCAACGAATTATCAACGATTGGTGAATCGTGTAAAGGTAGCTTCCTAACGCATGCACAGCAATTCCGTGAGTTTCAAACATATTGTTGACTTGAATTATTTTGAATTGTATAATTTGGAATTCTGATTTTTTTTTTTTTTTTTTTTTTTTTTTTAATTATATGCAATCTCCTGCTCCATACAGGGTCATTACATTCGAATGTTACAGCACCGCGTACGAGTAAAGCCATTATGTCAAAAATTAACACAACGAGCACATTGCGAATTACAATGGTGCATATCATTGCGATTCTCTTCAGTAGTGTGATACTTGTGGTTAGCGCAATATTGTTAGCTCAGTATGTATGTCGTTATCGTAAATACCAATTAGCTGAAAGTGCTGGTGAGCCAGATTCACCAGCACACACGCCTCGTACATCGATGGGCTCCATAACTGTAGGTCAATTACCATCAAGAGCTGTCTCAACTTCAACGCTACTATCGGAAGTTGTTTCACTTGTTAAAATACGGCCTCGCGGACGATGGATGAAGCATTCACGCTTACGTGAAAGTGTCGATGGTGAGGCTCTCGAAGTTGCTCTTCAGAATAGAAAGGCTCACAGGTAAGAAACAAACAAAAACCAAATGTCAAGTGCACAATTTTCACTGATTGTTATTTCGCCCCAGTCTTTTGATCTATATATGATGAAGTAGGAAAATTTCATGCTTACCCTTGTGAACAAAAAATGACTGAGCAGACAGCCGACTGTAAGTCGTCTATAAGACAACCAATTTGGAAACTTTCTGTCTGAAAGTGACTAACTACATAAACTTAAAGTTACTGAATGAAAGGCAACTGACACAAAAAAAAAGTATTAACAAAATAATTGAAAAATAAATTCATTGATTGACTATGTACAAATATAAAAGTGGCTGATAGCCGCCTGAATTTTAAAGTCGGCTAAAGTCACCTTACACAATCAGTCATTCACTTTTTTCACAAGGGTATGTATAAATTGACAACGCTTCTATACTTATATGCATGCATTGCGCAACATACATCATCTAACCATTTACATTGGCATAGATCGGATTTTATATTTTAATTAAATACCCTGGACTTTTACCTTAAACATGAATTTTTAAAAATGAATATTCCTTTTAATGTGCAAGTTTTTCTGTGAATATTTTCTTTTTTTATTCGTGGGTGTAAAAACCTCAAAAACGTCTGAGTTTTCAATTTTAACTCCAACTCGCTTAACATACAAAAATTTGACTTCGTGCTTCTCTTGTTTGTATTTCATACATACATGTCGCATTTATCTTCACAATGGAAAATTCTTTCCGTAAATTTGTAGTTGAGCATAAAATGTTCAAAGACACATTTTTATGGTTCTGTCACATTTTCCCTCTTCTAAATCCCAAACTATAGGGTATTTATTCAACAAAAATGATGGAAAAAAAACTGTATATTCACTTTACATCTCGAAGAGCGCTGAAATATAATAAAAGCGATGGATGAAAAAAACATTAAAATGAAATGTTGGAACAGTTCAACGCGAAGAAAAAATGAAATGAGCAACTACGTCAACATGGCATGCTCACGCGAAATAACAATAAAATTTAAAAAATGAGAAAAAAAATGTTGAACTAATGCAAAGAAAAACTAATTAAATATGGTGTGTTCGTTCATTTACAGTGATGATGCAGCCAGCCTGGAAAGTACGCACACTTTAACGAACGAAACGTTTAATGAGAGCAACGATGCATGCAAAACGAGAGACGTGATAACGGCACCAAAACGAAAGAAAAACAATAAACAAGATAGCGAAATGAATGGTGAATGCTCTAATGAGGCTCTATCGCAACAGTTATCGACGTCTCCATCGAGCTATGGGTGCAGCAGTCCGGGTAGCGGTGAAGATACCGGAAAAAATTTGGCTCGTTATAAGAGACGCAATTCAAATAACGTCAATTCAATTAGTTTACCGCGCACACCGCTCTATACACCGATGCCACGGCGAAAAGAATTGTCCAAAAAACGTAACAGTAACAATAATACCAACACCAGCCCCACTAACAGCACCGCTGAATCAAGAAGAAGTACCATAGCAACAGATAAAGACAGAAAAATTGAAGAAAAGGATATAAAAACTACCACCGAAACTAATTTTAATAACGACGGCAATATTAAGGACAGTGCCAGCGATGATGTTTCAACAGAAACGAAAAGTGTTAACGGCGGTATGACCTCGAAAAAAAAGCAAAATCATTTGATGGTGGGCAGCAGTAGCAGCAATAAAGTTTTCAACGGAGACAGTGAACGTGATTCGGATTCTTTGGCTTCCATAAATAAGCGCGTTACTTCAACTTCACGCAAAAGCGACATTATGCGAAGACTCAGTGTCAGCAATGCCACTTTGCGAAATGTAAATATTATTTCTTTTCCTTTTCTGCTCCACATTTTTTCTTTCGTTCTAATTTTTATGCAAATTTTTGGATGATAAAAATCGCATTCGTAACATGAGTAAACATTTTTTTTTTTTGCAAAATTTAAAAGAAACTTACATTTATTTGGTTAAATTATTGCAGAGCTGCTATTCGCCAGCATCGAGTGTAATTAGTGTGTCAACAAATCGCAGTGTGAATATTAAAGAGAGCAAAGAAAAGAAAAATCGCGAGAAATTGTTGGCCGGCCCAGGTTCTGAATTCTCTTTGGCTCCAGAAGATATGGAAATGGATTATTACGATTACAATGTGATTAATGCTGCTGCTGCTCCTGGAAGTTATTTGGGCATGGATCCGGCCTACCTCGTTTGGATACCGCCGATGATGATAGATGATGATGATGAAAATGAAAACGAAAATTCTGATACAAATGGCAACAGCAACGAAAGTGATGCAATGCATAGCGAAGAGGAACCACATTATGAAGAAATTTTACCAAATTATAATGATGAAATCGAAAATCGAAAATATGATTATGCACCCGAGCTACCGCCTCTAAATAAAAATTCCATTTCACCAGATTCAAATAATTATATCGGAGGAGTAAATAGGAATACTAATATAAATAAAGTTTTAATAGCAAACGCATTGACTGCAATAGAAGATGATGTCGATGCTCCAGAGGGTAACCGTCGAGGAAATTTACTATCGAGGAAAATACCCGACGTTGATTCCATTCAAATGACCGAATTTAGAACGAACAAATCAAATGGCCTTCGAATAGTTGAATCACCAGCTAAAGTTCATCGTACATCATATCAAAATCAGGAGCAACGTTGCAGCTATGCGAGTGATGATAAAGATATTGGCACGGAGAAAGAGACAGCTGTTGTTAAATCGCCAAGTGATAAATTTAAAGATTATTATGAAATGGATGACATTCAATTTGCTGATGATGATACTGAAGACGAATGCGACGGTTATATGGCGACAAAGATGCACGAAGTCAAAAACACTCACACTATTTTCAAAATGCATTAAAGAAATCTGTTGAACAATTTTGATATTTTGCATATTAAGCATGTGACGTTAGTTAAATTGTAATGGAATGTAAGGAAAGAACTGAAATGGAAAATTTGTAATTTAATTCATTTATTGCATAAAATGTATTTATTCAGATAATATTATAGATGGTACCTAAAAACTGTAAATAAATCCTTTCATGAATGTGAGAATATTTTGTTTTCAATGTAATAGACTTTATAGGTTGCATCAACATTCAAGGGAATGGGTTTGTATTTGCATTTGCACGTGAAATAAACGTGAGGTAAGAATGACAACATTGATTAATTCCGTGTGAAAACCATATATATATTTATTTATGCTTTGCCAATTGTTTTTCTTGAAATTATCGTTTTTGAGGAACATGTTTGAAAAATTCTCGCAACACTTCTTTCAGCAATGAAAAGTATTTTTGTTTTTCCATCTAATACCCATTTGTACTGACAGCATGTCAAAACTTCACCTGCAATGCGCCAAAATACATTTAATGAAATTAAACTGCTTACACTCGCTTATGCGGAGCGATATTTCATCAACATACTTTTGAGTATTAATTTTGTTTTCTTATTGGATAATTAAAATAAAATCATTAAAAAGGATAAAATAAAATCATTTAATTCCAGCGCAACGTAATGTTATCTTTCGCATTAGATTCTGATAGGGATGTAACATTTGAAGGAGCAACTTCAGATTGGTTTAACTACGCAGTATATTGGAGCATAAATGTAGCACACTTGTCAAAGTTAACCGCGTAAATTTCGTATTTTTTTTACCTGGCAAAGCGTTCATGAATAAAAGAAAATCAAACGGGTTATTGTATTTCATCCATAAGTATTGTTTAACGTGTTGTCGTTGTATTTCAATTTGATTAAATTAACTAAAAAATCATGTCATCAAAACGGAATGCATTGAATACAAGCGGTAATACGCTGCTCAATTATTTTGCAAGAAGCCCTTCAACACCAAAGTCAGAAAAACCTTTGGCAAAATCAGCCGCCAGTCCATTAACATCGAAGCCAAGTACACCAACATCATCTAAAAAACCGGGAACAGGTAAACGGATTCTAATTTGAATATACAGTTCATGTTTGATTTTGGGAAAAAAATCCATTACGATTGAAAATTTGTCATGTTTTCTCCTTGATACTATTATATCATATACAGCTTTACGTAAAGCAAAAGAAACATTCAAGAGTCCTGCAAAGAAGTTAAAAATTGATGAAGCAAGCAGTTCCAAGAGTGATAATGATGATGATAACGATGACGATGAGGAACCCATCAAATTCAAAGGCAAGCGGAAGATTTCATGTATCATTGATTCAGATTCAGATCCAGATTACGATTGTGAAAATGATGAAAATGAGTCAGACAACAGTCAACAGATGGAATCAAAAGCAAAATCACACAAGAATACAAATACGGCTCCAAAAAAGAAAATGAAAATCGATTCAACGAACAAAGCAAATATGTCTTTTCAAGATAAACTTAAAGCCAATATTGATGAATCACAATCACTGTCTGACGTTAAAGAAAAAGACAATACCGATATTGTTGATCTACCAGTTGTGTGGCCACACAGCAAATTGGATTTTTTGCAACCGGAAAATATTCGTGATGCCGAAAAAAGACGACCAAATGATCCAAACTATGATCCAAAAACTCTCTATGTTCCCAATAAATATTTGGATTCCCTAACGCCTGTATGTTTTGAAAAAATATCACATACATATCTGTATCTTATGTTAAAGGAAACAATGATTTAATTTTTTTTTTTTCAATTTCAGGGAGTGAGACAATGGTGGGTTATCAAATCTCAGAATTTTGATACAGTTTTGTTTTTCAAAGTGGGCAAATTCTATGAGCTTTATCACATGGTTAGATTATAATAATATAATGGTAATTAAAAGATGTCCATTAATTTGATTTACATATATTTTATCAAAAGGATGCTGACGTCGGTGTTCGTGAACTCGGATTTCAATATATGAGGTACATTATGATATACCTATTATACAACATACAGATATATAAAATGAAAAATTCCATTTCCAAGGGGTGAATTTGCGCACAGTGGCTTTCCAGAGCAGGCATTCAATAGAATGTCAACTAGTTTGGTGGAACGAGGCTATAAAGTGGCTCGTATTGAACAAACAGAAACTCCGGACACAATGAATGAACGAGTAAAGAAAATGACAAAGCCAACTAAATTTGACAAAGTTGTGAAACGTGAAGTGTGTCAAGTTATTAATAAAGGCACTCAGGTTAAGATCATTTTGATATTGATAAATTAAATTTTAACCAATAATTCAATTGCATTTGGTTTTGCCAAAAAATTTTCAAAATTCAGGTCTATGGTCAACAAGTTGAAATTTCCAATGAATTTCAACCAAATTACATGTTAGCAGTTGTGGAAAAGGTAAAAAGGAATAAAAATTATATTGCATTTTTTTTTATATCGACATTCTCACACATTTTCCGTTTATATTTAGGCTTCTTCAAGTGGCCATCGTTTCGGTGTTGCATTCATTGACACATCTATAGGTGAATTTAATATTGGTGAATTCGATGATGACAAACAATGTTCACGTTTATTGACTTTGATCTCTCACAACCCACCGGCTTTGGTTCTTCATGAACGGGGTGGAATTTCATTGGAAGTGCAAAAAATATTCAAAGCAATGTTGTCAAATTCTTTACGAGAAGCACTCTTGCCAGACACACAGTTTTGGCATGCCGATAAAACACTGCAGGAACTTTCCAAAAAGTATTACGGCATGCAAACTGAAAGAGAATGGCCCGAAGTTATTCGCATTACACAAGATGATCAGGATCATCTAGGTTTAACACCAAAATCAGATTATCGACTTGCTTTGAAGGCATTAGGAGGTTGTCTGTGGTATCTCACAAAATGTGTCATCGACGAGCAAATTATGGCTATGGCTCGTTTCACTTTTTACACACCACCGGATATTAAAATCGATGATTTGGAAAAGGCCGCATCCGAAATAGTTAAAAAAAAATTCAACAGACACATGGTACTCGATTCGATTACTCTTTCAAACCTAAAGATTGTTGGAGAAGAAAGATCGTTATTCAACATTTTAGATAATTGTTGTACGAAATTTGGCAAACGATTATTGCACTATTGGATTTGTTCACCAAGCTGTGAGCTCTCTGTTATACTCCAACGGCAAGAGGCTATTCGAGAATTGATTGATAACCAAGACCAGCTAAGCAATGCTCGCACAATTTTAGCAACACTACCCGATTTGGAGCGACAATTGGCTCAAATACATACATTCGGAAATAAGAATCGGGCATTAAATCATCCAGATGGCAGAGCAAACTTTTTTGAACAAAAATTGTACAACAAAAAAAAGATTCAGGTATCAGGCAATCGATGATCATTTTTCTTTATGGAAATATTTCACATTGAATTGTTATTCTTTTCGTAGGATTTGGTCTCAACGATTAATGGATTTGATGCTTTGGTAAAGATTCCACAAATATTCTCCGGTTCCTCCTCAAAATTGATTAAACGATTGACACAATTGGCGCCAATTGGAGAGTTTCCCGATTTCAAAGATACAATTAAGTATTTCAAAGTGAGTAAATGCAATTGTTTGCTTTTAGTCATGTGAGCAAATTAAATAAAAACAAAAATATTCTTCTTATCTCATCCATACACAGAATGGTTTCGATTTTGAGGAAGCTTTGAAATCGGGTGTCATTGCACCTGGCAAAGGCGTTGATAATGAATACGATTCGATTCAAAAAAGAATTTCTGAAATCGAAAAGGAATTGGATACCTATTTAAAACAACAAGAAGTTTTCTTCGGGTGTCGTTTGCAGTATGTTGGAAAAGACAAGAATCGATATGAAATTGAAGTGCCAGAGAAAGAGTCGAAAAAAGCTGACAGCCGATTCAATCTTGAAGGTCAGCGCAAAGGGAAAAATCCATGCCGTCGTTATTCAACGAATGAAACACGCCAATTTCTGAAAGAAATTATGCAAGCTGAAGATCAACGGAATACTGTACTTCAGGATTTGTTACGTCGAATGTTTGAAAAATTCTCAAACGAATACAATGTGTGGAAAAAAGTCATCGAATCCATTGTAAGTTAAAATTTTCATTTAAAAAATTAACATCTTAATTACTAATTTCGTTTTTTTTTTATGTAGGGCATTCTTGATTGTCTAACTTCATTCACAGTTTATGGTCAGAATTTAAATCAATATTGTTTTCCTGAAATCGTTGAAAATGATGACGGCCCAGTAATCGAAATTGAGGAAGGAGTTCATCCATGCATCAAACTTACAGACAACTTTATTCCAAATGGAATCACATTGGGCGGTAAGCTAACGCCACCGTTAGCTATCTTGACTGGTCCGAACATGGTAAGCTTTGGATATATAAGTTAATTTTCAAAGAAATGCATTCCATTGTTCACCTAATCATTTACAGGGTGGCAAAAGTACATTGATGCGACAAGTTGGACTATTGGTAATAATGACACAAATTGGGTCGCCCATTCCCGCTATGTCGGCGAAAATTTCGTTGATAGATAGAATTTTTACAAGACTTGGTGCACAAGATGATATTTTGGCGGGCCAAAGCACAGTATGTAGAATATATCAACCACAAATTCATAATGATAACGAAATCAGTAATATTAAAGCAATTTCGAACATCCACTTCATTTGAAATTCAGTGACTTAATTTAATTAAGTTTGTAAAACAATAATAAAAACAAAAATTTTTTCGATATTCATATAGTTCTTGGTGGAATTAAATGAGACTTCAGCAATTTTGAAACATGCAACTATAAATAGCTTGGTCTTACTCGATGAACTTGGCCGTGGCACAGGTAAGTTTTTTAACAGTCTACTGTAGACTCTACATATTTTAAAGAAATTGTATTTAATTCTTATTTTTTATTTGCAGCTACATACGATGGTACTGCAATTGCAGCAGCAGTGGTCGATTTTCTGGGCAATTTAAAGTGTCGTACATTATTCTCAACACATTATCATAATCTGGTGGACAATTTCCATAACGATCAGCGCATAACATTAGGTCATATGGCATGTATGGTTGAATCTGAGGGCGATGACGATCCAACGAAAGAAACGGTCACATTTTTGTATAAGTATACTGATGGTGCTTGTCCAAAGTCGTACGGTTTTAATGCGGCAAAATTAGCTGGAATGCCGTCAAGCATAATCAAAAGGGCTTACGAGGTAAAAATTAGTTTCTCTAAAAATGTTTTTTTCCATTATATATAGTGAAAGTAGGTATTTATACCTTCACCTTTTTTATATGATTTCAGTACTCAAAGAAGGTAGAAATGATAGCTTTGAAGCGAAAACTCTTCTCAAAAATTTTGACCAAAGGTGATTCGCACGATATTAAGGAGCTCCTTCAAAAAATCAAAAAATGCTCAATTTAAATCTTTCCATTTGTTTTTGTTTCTATTTCGATAAGTCACAAATAATTAACAAATATTGTCGATCCAAAGGATTGCAGTTAAAACAATAAATGTACTCATTCAATATTATAAACTGTGAGAGTTTTATTGAGAAAATGGACTCCGTTTGCACACATTAAGATAATGAATTGAAATGTGAATCTTAATCCGCATTATTATTAATTCGTGACGTTAAAACAGTTCAAATGAAAAACATCATGTTAGTTTGTATCAATATTTTTTTACAATAACAGTTACAGACATTTTATAAGAAATTCAAACGATTTCGAGCTTTGTTTAAAATTACATTTAATATACAACATTTAAAATAATTTATTTTGAGCCATATAAATATCCATTTAGATTTCCACATAAATGCATTATTTATCACCAAAGAATAGATCTTCATCTTCCCGTCTTTCATGTGGTCCCCTTTCAAGCCAATATGTTTGCATTTCACCTTTTCCCTAATGGACATTCAAAATAACATTTACGATTAAGTCTTTTCATTGAAAATATTATTATGTATGCTTACTTTAACTGCAACAAATCCACGTGGAACAATTTCATAGCCTTTGGAAGTGAGCTTGCTTGCCGTTTCATTTGTGATTTGAATTTTATTTGGAAGGCTAGAGCTTTCCATTCTCGAAGCCGTATTCACCGAATCTCCAAAAAGACAATATCTAGGTACTTTGAGTCCAACGACACCTGCTACTACCTATATTTTTGTTGGAATTTTAAATTGATATTTGGACCGCAAACATTAAATTTATCATTATTTACCGAACCAGAATGAATTCCAATTTTCACAGTAACACCTGGAAGTTTTAAGAGGCGAATACGACGAATCATATTTAGAGACAAATCAGCAGCGCATTCTGCATGGAGAGGATTTATGTCAGGGGCCCCACTAACAGCCATGTAAACACTACCAACAGTTTCCACTTTATAAACCATTGGCGAGTTAACTTCTTCATCAAAAGCGGAAAATGCCGCGTTTAAAATAGACACTCTGCTCATTGCATCTTGGACTGTATTTCCTCCATCAAAGCTGCTATCCTATAAATTGAATAAAATAAATATATTAAATATAATTTATATTACATAAGTCGCGTGTCGAAAGAAACGGAACAGTTTGACATGGGCTTACTTGAATTTCGGCAAACAGCACGGATACCTCTTCAAATGATTGACAAGTTGAAAGTGTATTTTGTCCAGATCGAAGACGTTCGGCTACAGGTCTTGGTATCATTGAATACAAAAGTTCATCTCCTTGACGTTTCCAAGAGTCTGCAAGCTTAAGAGATGTCTCTAATTCATCTGATCTTTGCTCCTCTTTTTCAAACATCAATTCAATGCGTGAGCAGTGTTGCCATCCCGCCAATACCTAAAATGAAAAAATATACAAAAGATACGTAATTATATCATTATGTAATTTATAAAACTATGGTTCATTACCATTTCTCTGCTCAATCCATGAGGATTGAGGTCATTGAGATATAAACCCATACCGTGCAATTCATCAAGATTGTTTATTCTGAATGAAAAAATTTCACAAATAATGATACGATTTATATCGTCAATATACGTAAGTAACTCACAGTGGGCTACATAGAAAAATAATTGAATCAATGTCAGATATGTATCTCATTTGCCCTTTCAATAGTACCCTTGTCCAACCTTGTGATCCACGTCGATCCATTGCTTGAGAAAGATGAAAAGAACGAAAATAATTTTAAAATTACAAAATCAGCAAACAATCTATTCTAGTTTTTTTTTTGCAATCGCATTTTGCTTGTTATTTCTTGCACAAGAAAAAAAAAATATAAAATGCATTTCGAAGCAGCGTACCTGTTTGAGCAGCTTCGACTGCGTAACTGTTTGCTTCACTCATACTACCGCTTGGTACATTAAGTCCATTTTCAGTAACTGATTTTGCAAATTGTTGTTCGATTTCATTGGGATCGTGTTCACTGCGCATTAATTCCAATTCGAAAATAACCAGATTCATTTGCAATACAGTTTTCCAATCAACGCGCAATCCTTTCGGTCGTCGCAGTTTAAAAATATCTACAAGTCGAGAACCCCAAAATGAAGTGGGTGCTTTTGACGGATTTTGTAAAATCCACGTTTCAAGTATCTTTTCTCCAGCACGTGAAATTTTCATGTCATGGTCAAGTATAACAGCAAATGGAAATAATTCTAGTAATATGTTGCTGTCAACTTGGCCGAGTTCCAATTGAGATGGATGTACAAGCACATTGACTCTTTTTGACATCTGAAACAAAATATCATTTAAAGCTTTACATCGCATTTTATTGTTGTCAGTAAATGTTTTCAATTAAGAGATGTGATGTAAAAAGTCCTTCATTTGACTCGATGTTGATTTTGAACGTGTGCAAAACAGCAGTTATTTAGTCAGCGTTAAATAAAAATCTGTGATTTCGTAAAAGTTTGAAAAAGTCGTTCACCGATTGTTTACCACCTCCGTCGTTGTCAACCGTAATTTCAAAATGAAATAAATGCCATTTCACATAATTGGAAAAATAATTCAACACAGCAACAAACATCATTCGTAATACAATATTCTTTTATTGGTTACGTATTTTCGAAATTATTTCAGATGTTTCGAGTGTTTATTTTTATATCAATTTAGAAATCACTCAATTTTATCGTCATTTTTTTTGTAACGAAATGCAACACATTTATTCAATACATCAGTATTGGATGCTTCGAAATGAAAAGTATAAATAGGATTTTTTTCATTGGTTTTGATATCATTTCAAAATGAAGGTTTCCATTGCATTCGTCATTTTGATCGTAATTTTCTTGGTAAGTTTAACCATTTTTATTATTTTGAAGAAAGAAATATTTATTATTGCAATATGAAGTAACAAAAAAAAATAACATTTCATTTCCTTGATAGGCTGCCGGAATCGAAGGCCATAATAAACCGAAAGGATTAGGATTCCCGAAGAATAAGTATCCATGTCAGCCACGTCCACCTACGAAGGCATGCAGATGTAATTGCGTTTGCAATGCTCACAAGTCTCCAACACATAAGAGAATTGGAAAGCAAAAGACATCAACGGATACTGCCAAAGCCACAACGACAACCGTTTATCGAAACTTTCTCATGGGCAAATAATTTTTTTTTACTCAAAACTGGGAAATATGCGAAATTTTTAAGAATTATTTAACAAAAATATCAACCGTTCATTTTGCGCAATTGTATCAGCCATTTCCAGAGAATCCATTTCAATTTTGAATAAAAATATCTACATCAAAGCGCAAACCATTTTCCAATTTCATTAGATACTATGTTCTTTTTTAAACTGAATATTTACTTACATAATCTCTGTTATCAAAATCTAAACGATATTTAACAAAGACGGTCTTCGCATCCAATAATGGGCTCGTGGTGCTACCTGGATTATCATTTTTACTCTCAAGAACTCGCACGTTCATATCTGTTAACTTGTAAAAAACTTCGGCAATTTCGCTAAAAAAAATCAATATAAATGTAAATTCCACGAATTCATTCAGTTCCAAATTAATAAAAGATTCCAAGAAATCATGATTATTTAATGAAGGTGCAAATGTCATTTGCACTCAGGAAAGAAACAAAAAAAAAAAAAAAAATCAGTTTCAACAGAAAAATGGAAATATTGCAAATGTACGATTAAAGTCACAGATATTTTTTTTGGTTTCGCTGATTCATTAAAACCAGATTACCAACAATTACCATAATTGCCCCATGAAATATCTGCAAGAATACAAAAAAAGTTTTACCATTTCCTTTCTATCTTGTTAACTATTGCTTTCGATAAAATTACATAAAACAAATGCATTAAATTGAACCGAACAAAAAATACATAAACCAATTCATGAATAACAAATAAGTTGCGCCATTTCAATTTCATTACCGAGAAAATCCTGAACGACCGCTTCGATATACAAGAACAGCTCCATTTTCATCCGTTTCTGTCAATTGCATAGAAGGACTCTTCATCTTGGGATAAGTGAAACGCATTTGTAAATGTATGTTGTCAACCGATTGAAGAAAGTCACAAAAATAACGCCCAGTTGCCTTAAGCATCTTATCATAGCCGAAATTTGTGAAAAACCGCACGAAGCACTTGCCAAAGAAATTCATAAAATAGTCAAACGATTCGCCTCTGTATTTAAACGAAACACAAATACGATGTTTTAGTAACGCTTGAGTCAGGAACATATTTGATATTTTGTGCAGGTCTGTTCTTTTTTATTTATATTGGCATTGAAAAGTTGTATACATACGTAATAGCGGACAAAGCCTCAGCTAAATCCGGCATCAAGGAATCCGGATAAATTTGATGTGTATTGAACACAGTGTGTTTACAGCCAGTTGCGCGCAACGCTTGCTTCCACACAAGATCTCCAAATTGTTCCTTTGAAAAGATGACGAAAAAGAGAAAGCAAAAGAAGAAATAATAATCCAACAATCAACATGAAATATTGTCATAGGAAATGTTCTCGATGACAGAACAATTTTCACTTTTATTGTGTCAGAATAAATTGAGCGTTATTGTTTTAATGTTGAAATTCTGCAACGCATCTCATAAATAATTCTCTGGCTAATTGAATCTTCCAGCTCCAAGTTGACAGAATACTTTATTATTGTGTGTGAGTATGGTTTTATTATAGGATATTGAATCCCATACAAAACAAATTTTGAGTAATTTCACATTAACACATTGGGGTAGACTGTAGAATGCAAGCACGTGACGCAAATCAAATCAAGGTCAAAGTAAGTATTAATCCACCATCTGTTCATCGGCAACACTCTTTACCCCACTGATTCCTCCATGAATGTTTTAATCACTACGAATGCTTAAAACTCCCAGTGGTTGCCTTTTAAATTCGGAATTCATTTCATTAAACTTTCGTTGGAATGTGTAAATAAGTCACAAAGTTTCAATCAACTTGTAAACGAACGGAATTTCCACTATTCTCACCACGGAGAGTGTATGAGGAAAAACCTCACAGAATGTAAATACCTCACGGAGTAAATAGAAATCGTGCATGGAGTTAATTAAATTTGTATAGATACAAACATCAAATAATTCGGACTTTGTTCGGGTTAGATACAGGTAAAAGTATTCGTTGTCAGGTGTTTTGTTGGATTGAGAGAAGAATGTTTTTTTAAATGGGCTTATGGAAATGAGTTTGGAGAGCTTAAATATATTTGTTTTGGTTTGATAACATTGTTAATCAGCACATGTATCGAATTCAGAGTCTAATGAAATGACTTATTCAATGGAGGGCGTATATATGGTTCGATAGATAACATGTGTAATTTCTCAAAATCACTCTTTTCCGACCATTTTACTTGTGTATTAAGATTTCAGTATTACGGAAATTCCCAAGTGAACATTCTATTGTACGCTGAGCGCATGTCAACCGAATTTTCGTCGAAATTCGAATCTGATTAACTGAACAATTTGCTATTGGATAGCTTTGGTTATTGTGAATCAAGATTTATATTTGATTTCAGAAATCAAAAAAAAATTCATTAAGTGGTGCAATCAATTGGCAAATTGCTCAAAAGAATACAAAAAAAAAAGATTATGTAAACTCAAACCAATTGCTTTCAGATGAAACGTTTGATATATCTTTGTTTTTCAATATTTTTTGAATATTTGACTTTTTTGGTCTTTTGTCTCTCTCTTTTATTTACATCAATTGACTTGAGCAACGATAAAAGTTTGTTCAACAACTGAAAAGATTATTAATGTTGAAAATGGACGTGTTTAGTATCATTTAGAACGCAGAATTTTGGAAATGTGTAAAAGACCCACTTTTTATATCAAACATGCCATTTTTTTACTTTGGATAATACGCGCAGATATTTCGTTCCATGTCACAGGCAAAATTTGTTTACACAAGTGTTCACATTGTGAACATTACAGCCATAGATTACAAAAATGATATTGTGTAACAGACACACGCATAATAACAACAACAACAACATAATATTGCTGTAAAAAAAGTCGCGACGTGAGATATCATAATTTTTTGTTGAAATTTATGTTTTGCAGCTCCGCTCATTATATCTACAAATTTGCAATGGACATAGTATGATATTATGTGTAGTATCAAAGCAATCCTTGTTTGACATACGAAAATGCTGAAAAACTATAGTACGAACGACTGAGCGCTCTTTCAACTTGGTTGAAAATTTCAATGATATCGTCATTCCAAAGAATAAAAACGTTTTGCCTTAGCTTTAACAATATTGAGCACTGTATTTACTAATAATATTTCATCTGTTTATTTTTTTTTCTCACTTACCTGAACAAAATGTTGAACTGATTCCAACAGCATTCCATACATGATGAAATAAATTTGTTTTTAAGTCTGAGAATAAATGACCTGAGCAAAAAAAAAATTATCTGTGAAACTTCTTTCGAATCAAATATATATACGAAGTAGAAGTGATGGATTATTCATGCATGAAATACTTCAAAAAATGTGTAAATTGAAAAGTAAATTGAAGAAATAGCGATAAAGATCTATCGAAAAGTCAACAAAGCATAAAATTGCAAATAAATTCGTTGCTGCTACTGAAGTCAAGTATCAAAGGAAAATAAAAATCAATTTTAAATAAATGCCAATATGCATATGAAAAGAAATGACAGCTCAGATATTTGAGTTGAAATTGGAAATTCGCTATAGTAATCTTATTCTTAACGTACAAAGTGAAAATCGCATTATTGTGACATTTTATTTGGTGAATAATGTAAGTAATATTATATAAGTGTGATAAATTGTATCTCCAAAAGAAGATAAAAAGACAGATTTTAATATGCTTTTAAAAAAAGAGAAAAGAAATGATAATGGTAATTTGATGCTATGAGACCGTACTTTAAAGGGAAAATTTAAGCAGCTCGCACCCAATTAAAACATCATATGACAAAGATAAGACATAAATGATAATAGTCACTGAAAGTGTGATTCATTTTTATGTGCTCTAGAATTCCTCCATCACCAAGTACTGTGAATTGACATCTCTTAGCTATCTTGTGCAGACATTGAAAAAATTTATTCATCAGAAATCGATAAGAATGGTGCAGCAGAACTTTAGAGAATGAAATGAATAAAAACGATGAAAACATATTGTCTTTCGGCTATTTTTCAAATTTATAAAAAATCATCTGGTTCATGTCAGTCCGAGCTACTTCGGATCATTGCGGACCAGCCCCTGTCGTGCTCTGTACAATGTACAACGATATATCCCAACCCAGAAGCGAAATGAAAATTTCTTTATTTGGTCAATTCTTTTTACTGCCGACTTTATTTCTTGTATTCATTTTTCTGCTCATAATGATATCCCAAATTCACATTACATAATGATAGCCTGAAGTTTGTTTCATAAAATCATTATTTTAGCATTTCCGACAATATTGCGCCAAATATGCTGAAGAATAAGAAACGATGTCATATTACACCAACAATAAAAGTATACTTGTCCGGATATACCACTCATTAATGATAACGCACAAACATTAATTTACCAACACATGAAAACATATGTCAGCAATATTACTGAGATAAACGTTACGTGAGCTAGTTGTGATAGCAACGTAATTTGTTGTTTCACACGTGGAAAAAATTATATCAAAAAATTAAAATTACACATATGTTCCAAATATTAATCAAGCATATGATATTTCCCCTTTAGCAAATATTATATAGATCTCGTCAAAGAAAACGATTTCCCACCAGCATATACAAAAATGAATAAAATGATTGGATTGATGAAAAAGAATCATACTTTGTCAAATCTCAATCAAGTTAAATAATCAATGGGAATACCATGAACACAGGGATAACAAATATCTATAATAAAATAGCTATTTCAATTGAGTATTTTACTTTGGTTCAGACATTTTGGATACAAGCGATTTATTTTTTCAATTCTCAACCAAAATTTAGATATCTAAAAATTATTTTATTTTCATAAATAAAATTTAAACGAGAATTATATTTTTGTTTCAACTGATCTGCCGTTGAATTTTTTTACAACTCACTGGTTTCGATTCAGTGAATATGAAAACAAACGAGCGTCCATTTCAACTACTTGTTATTTCTGCTACAGAAAATTACTGTAACTGTGTATCTTTGATGGTTCGTCACCAGTTTAAGTCACAAATGTATTGTCAATGTGTATGAATGTGTTGTTTATTGTTTTTTTCTCAGCTGATATAGACAGCAATACATTTATGATTTACACTGGTGACGATTCAGTGAAGATGCATAGTTCGAGTGGTATTTGAAATGGACATTTATTCGTTTTTATTGTATGCATGTATTATATGTTTTATAAGAAAGTATCGCAATTTGCGTCGAAAAAAAAAAAAAAAAAAAGTATGAGTATTTTCCGTAGTTCTGTTGGCAATACGACAAACACTAGTTCGGTTCCATAAGGAAATACATGGATGAAAGATTAATAATGAGAAAAAACTCATTCGATAATAGTGTGTTCATATATTTTGGCATAGAGATCACAGTGAGTTAAATACTAATGCATGTTACAGAAGAAGCAATTGAGTGGAATTAATGAATGAAAAAAAACTAACTTCATCAATTGTTTATCGCAAAAATGTAATGAAAATTTTGTCTCATGCATTTATTTGATCAGTTACTTGTTTAACATTTATTATTCATATATGAAATTTGAATGATATATTCTGCCGTCATTTCTTATTACATATTCTAAACGTTTACAAAATCCATTGTATAAATTTTGAAACGAATCTTGTTTATTTCTCAAATCCTTTCACTTATTCACAACATATAGGATTAAAGAATTTTGATTTCTTTGGATAAGTGGGTAGCGTGTTTTTTTCAAAATTTGTCCAAATCAACTCGACTGGACTTAAATCGGGACTGCATGTCGGCCAATCTAAAACCTCGACATGTCTGTTTTCTAAATATTCTCGAATAATCCGTGAATGGTGCCGAATAATCCGTTGTAAAATAATGTTATGTATTTCACCGAATTGAGCGTCAATCGATAGAGAAGCAACTTCATCTAGCACTCGTAAATATGCATGTGAATCGAAGCGCGTTCCAGTTGGAACAATTTCTCCTAAACCAACAAAAGAAATCCAACCCCAAAAATCGGCGATAATACGACCGCTAATAGAGTCTTTTACAACATATTCTTTAGAAAACCTTTGACTTTTTTCACGATAAACACCAGTATGATTTTCAACAGAAAAATTTCTATTTTCAACAGGTAAATCATACTGTTCTTCTAAATAAACTATCAACGTTTCCAATTCCAAACAACATCATCAAATGGATAAAATCTTACTTGTCAAATCGCAAACAGTATGTGAAAGTTGGAATCGTCAAATCAGTAGATTTTATTGTTAACTCAGGCGTACCACAGGGGAGCCATATTGGCCCAACACTTTTCTTGCTGTTTATAAATGATTTGCCGTCTATTATTTCAAATGGTGTGTTTTTATCATTGTTTGCCGACGATGTCCGAATTGCTAAGACAATAAATCAACAATCAGACACTCTTCAGCTTCAAACTGCAATTGACTTGCTTAGAAATTGGTGCGACACAAATGACTCGCATCTAAATTTAGACAAGTGATCAATTTTATCGCTTCATCGCAGCAGGAACTAACCACAACCGACTTATTATTATGGCGATAATCAAATCGCTAATTGTATTGAACAACGTGACTTGGGTGTTCTCATAGACAACAGACTAAGTTTCAAACAACATTCAGATTTTATTATTTCGAAATCAAGCTCCGCACTGGGTTTTGTCAAACGCTTCTGTCGGGAAATTGGCGACCAATCAACACTAAAGGTAATCTATTCGGCGTTCGTTCAATCAAATCTTGATTATGCCTAAATATTCCATCCATAAAGTCCACGATGATCGAAAGTATCCAAAGACAGTTCACAATGTATGCGCTTCGTAAATACCCAAACGCATCAAATAATTATCAAATTTCGTCGTACGATAACCGCATCAATGCTTTAAATATGACTAGTCTTAAAAGTCGTAGAATTAATTTCGCTCTACTGTTTTTGTATGATCTCATGACAGAACAAATTCATTGTCCATATGTGAAGAATCTATTTTATATTAACACAAATCCTCATAATTTTCGTAACGCAGAACTTTTTAGAGTTTGTAATTGTAATTTAAGTATGAACACTAATGCTCCAATTACGCAAATATGTAAATATGCTATTCTCATTAAGACTGTATTCACAGATTCCATTAATCGCAATGACTTTAAAGGAAAACTATTTATTTTACCGGATAATTTATTTGATATTAGCTGATCATGTGATTTCTTTTTAAATTTTGTAATAATTTTGTAAATATGATATTCAGCCAGTTTTGACAGTGCAATAAATAAATAAATAAAGCACATTTGATTGACTTCATATTTTATTCCTATAAATAACAATATCATTCACATAAATAACAATATCATTCAAATTTATATATTTTGTATTTTGCAACAATGCTCAACAGTGCTGTCAATTTGGATACTTTTTTATGAAACATATAATATTATATTTGTTACCTTCACTAAATCGCCACCAATGAGAATTGTAATTGTAATTGTAATTGTAATTGTAATTGTAATTGTATTGTTTATACAACTATTTCATCTGCCATACAGAATTAAACCATATTTTTAAATTCAATTTTATGTTTAATTTTTATTTATGAAAAAAAAAAAATTATTTTAGATATTTAAATTTTGGTAGAGAAATAAGAAAAAAATCACTTGCATCGAAAATCTCAACTTTTCTTGCAACTGTGTACATGTAGCTTCCTAGGGGCAAATCGAGGCCATTTTGTAGGAATCAATTTATTAAATTATTTATTTTTTAGTAAAATTTCTCGCTTTTAAGTGCAATACCTTGAATATCGTATAAATTTTTTAAAATGTCCACAAATGTCTAACGATTTTGCACAAATGTCACACGATATTTTACGAGTTTCACGATTGTGACATTTACAACCAGTGTGTCAAATACTGCGTTACCATCAACACTGAATTTGAAATGATTTGACATCTGACAGTAGATGATGAGGAAAATAAAAATCAAATGCAAACATAACCTGAAATAGAACTCGAAATATCAATAGAAAATTAGAATGGTAAAAAATACTATTTTATAAAATAAATTATATATTTAATTATGCTGCCTTTTTTTATTTTTTAAAAGAATTGGGCTACGCTTGAAACGTATGCGATTGCATCAAAGTATTGGTTGTATACCTTAATAATTTCGTATTTGTTACTAACTTCATATCTATTCAGCTGTCATATATTTTGACATTGACATCTATTGTATGTTAAAAAGCGTCAAAAAATCTAGTTAATTCAGTCTGTCAAAGTGAATATTACTTAACACAAAATTTTTTCATTTGGCACAAAATGTCGAATTACGTTCCAACAAAACAGCATTTGCGGGAAGGTTTGCTTTTGCTCTTCAATTTAAAGAAAAGTGCAACAGAAGCGCATCGTTTATTATCAGAAGCTTATCCTGGATATGCTCCAGAGGTAAGAGTATGTCAGCAGTGGTTTGCACGATTTAAAAGTGGTGATTTTGAAGTGGAAGACAAAGAGAGTCCAGGCCAGCCAAAAACGAAGAATTGGAGGCATTGCCCTATGAAGATTCGTGTCAAACACAACAAGAACTTGCATTATCATTGGGAGTTATATAAAAAACCATTTCAAAACGCTTAAAAACATTAGGATTCATTCAAAAGCAAGGAAATTGGGTGCCACATGAATTGAAGCCAAGACGATTTTATACACACATCAAACTCCGCTTCAGTGATACGTAAGCAGTGCCACTCTCTTACGTATCCCAATTTATTAAAAACGCCTGAATCGCTGCAATTTTTGAAATGCAACAACGTAGCTGTACACATATGATAAAGATTGCTTACTCACAAACGCCTTAATGTAGGCAAATTGTAAGAGCAAAGAAATAAAATGAGTTTAATGCGCCCGAATGTAGTAAAAAAACATTTGGCATATGACCCGTGATTTTACATGTCAGAAATGCTACTCGCTCGCCACAAAAAGAGGGCATTTCTGCATCGTATGGTTACTGTCGATGAAAAATGGATCTACTACGATAATCCCAAGCGTAAAAAGTCATATTGCAAGCGCGGCCAACGTGAAAAATCAACGTCAGAACCGAAAATTCATGGTTCAAAGGTTATGCTCTGTATCTGGTGGGATCAGAAGGGTGTACTGTATGATGAGCTGCTAAAACCAGGTGAAACCATTAATGGGGAACGCTACCGACAACAACTCATCAAATTGAATGCAGCAATCAAAGAAACGGCCAGAATGGGAGACCAGAGACGAGAAACTGATTTTTCATGATGACAACGCTCGGCCACATCAGGCTCAAGGGCCCAAAAACTATGTGGAAAATGTCGGATGGGAAATTCTGCCTAACCCGCCTTATAGCCTAGATCTAGCCCCTTCTGACTACCACTTGTTTCGGTCGATGCAGAATGCCCTTTCCGGAATACGCTTTACCGATGTTGAGGGAATCAAAAAATGGCTAAATTCGTTCCTCGCTCTGAAAAATGAGCAATTTTTTCGGGACGGAATCCATAAATTGCCTGAAAGATGGGAAAAAGTGGTGGCTAATGATGGACAATATTTTGAAAGACATGTATTTTCATTTTCACACATAAATAAATGGTTTTTTGAACGAAAAAATACGAAATCATTAAGTTGTATACAACCAATATTACTACAAAATAGTGGATATGACTGTCTAAGTCCATACTGGAATTCGTTTTTTATTTAATAATTTTTTTAAATAAATAAATCTATATATATAATTGGAATGCCGTATTTCCGACAGAGGTGACCTTTTTTTAATTCATTGCTTTGTTTTTTTTAATACGATCTTTGAATGTGACAAAAGTAAAGAATAGACTAACAGCTTGACATAGCATTTTACTTGGCATCCCCATTTTAGGCTTGGACTTGAATTATTTATGACAAAAGGTGAAAGTTTCATGCGAAATCTCAGTAGAGTAAAAACGTATAAATAATAATAAAAATTTAAAAAAATAAATGAAATATTGAATAATTATGTGTAAAATATTAATTCAAATTAATTTTTAGCACCTTTATTAAAATCAGACACAAAAAAAAATTAAAAAAATAATAAATAAAACTATATTGTTTGGAGACGCGTCAAATTTCAAACGTCAAGTCTCAAAACGTCATGAATTCTAAATCAAGCCTCAAGTCTCAAAATATCATGATTTATTAACCAAGTCTCAATGGAACAAATCAGAAATGTGAATGGAGGTGCCACATTGTCATTTTTTTTAGCTTTGTCAGTCTCTTCTCTTTTAAACCCAAACATTTTTCATTCCCGATGGAACTATCCACATAACATTTTTGAGGTTATGTATACCTGCGAACTAGCGTGCGCATTTATTTTTTGACACATAATGTCAAGTCAGTCTAACAGTTCAATAGATAGTGTAGACAGTTTGTTGGTATTGCAGCGTCACTTGAAATGTCACAATTTTTCACAATTGTCCACAATTCTATTGAGTAGATCGAGAGAAGAGTATGTTCATCCGACTTTATAGCAAAAAAGGAGAGTAAGTAATTGGAACACTAAAAATGGTTAAAAGAGAGTACGGATTTTACGATTTTGCATTGTATTTAGTATTTAAGTGAACATGCTATCCTCTTTAGTAAATTCGAATTGATATTTTCCATACTCTCCTCTTTCAAAATTATTTTGAATTTTTTTACGTACTCTCCTCTCGATTTACTCAATAGAATTGTCTGCAGACTATCACGATTGCCACCAAGCGTGATTTGCCCCTAGGTAGCTTCGTTTCAATACGAGTTAAATGAGCCTATTAAGTTAGTTTCGCTGATGATCTTCCAAATTTCCTGCAAATGGTTAACTTGGAAATAATTAGTTTGGCCATGAATGTGTACATTTGGTTTTCGAAATTTGCAAATATATGGCATGGATTCATGCGGTGAAATTATTTCACAATAATGAACCCATGAAAAAAATATCTCTGATATAGATTCATTTGATCGAGTTTAATAATATCTATGATGATAAAAGTCAAATTACGATGCGACCATAGTCAACAACAGAAAAAAAAGAAAAGAAAGAAAAATCAAGGTCTATTTTCAAATTGTGTCTCTTAAATAAAATGTTGTGCTTTGTATGCATTATTTTATTACGTTACATATTGAACCGCAGCTGCTATGAAAAACATCAACAAAATTAGCGAAATTGCAATGTTACTTTGTTGCTATATCCTATAGAATAAGGAAGTGTGCCTATATGCAGTGCAATTGGCACATGTAATATGATTTTGGGTATTTAAATAGGTTCCCCAGAATGAATAAATCAATTTTGTTTCAGTAACTATACACTTGCCTCCTCGTTAAAAATTATAACAAAAATGTTCAGTTTCCTGATTGCTTGGAAATTCTTTTTATTAAATTTAATATTTAATACAATTTGTGCGAAAAGTGCTTCAATAATGAAGAGATGTGATAAAGAGAGAGATAAAGAGATAGAGAGATAGAGAGAGAGAGAACCATTCACATGTATATGATGCATCGTTTTTTATATGTATGCCACTTAATGTTCACACACAGAGTTTAAAACTTGGATGAAACCGCCATAAGTAAACTACTCAATTGCGGCGCTATTTCCTATATGCACATCATGTAATTGCAGGGGATAATGGCTAATGATGTTGAGATAGGATATCCAAAGGTTTAATTGGCTTCACCCTATGTCAAGTAAATGATCAATAGGATGAGAATGAATCAATTATGAGCTTTTTGAAGCCAATGGATGTGAAATAAAATACAGAAATTTACAACTTTAGACGCACATAAATGTCACAAAATAATATATGTCACGATTTATTTGATATTCGTTGTAAATTGAGGAATTTATTGTCGACTTTACGATATCTTAAGAATTACAAGAATGCATACGTTTTGAAATTCTCATTCTATATTAATAATATTTGGGGAAAGAAACCAATAATACAGCATTGTGGGTTAAGCAATTGGATTTGAATTTATCCAAGTTTAGGACAAGCATAAAATTCTAAGAGATCATTCTTTGTATCCAAATTTTATTAAGATTTAGAATGACATTTTATACTGCTTTAAATTTACTTTGTTGTCATGCAATCATCTTGTTGACAAAAACATGGAAAAGAAGATATGATTCTTGTAAAAATAAGCTTGTCACAGCATAAGAATGCTATTATTTTTGCCTCGAAGACAAAATCGCAGTTATGTGCACGTCTGTAAGAGTATGTACAAAAAAAAATATTGTCAAGAAATGACAGGAAAAAAGAATTTGAAGACTTCGAGAAGAGGATGTTTACTATTCAACAAAGACACCGAACAAAGGAAACATAAAAAATGCCATTAAAATGCGTCCGATATAGCAGATGACATGGAATGTCAGTAATGACGTATTCACACATATGACTCCGACATCAATCAGACTTTGAAGAAGCTTTGAAAGTGTTTCACAAATGTAAACGGAAATAATACTCTCGCTTGAAATCAACTCATTTTTCCGCATGGACGTGTCACACATAAAATTGTTGCCAACTTTATTTACTGCCAAATCAAACACACATTAATCAAAATGCAGACGTAACAAAAAAGCTCTACTCCCAAAAACATTTTTGGAATCCCTTTGTTCCTTCATTGCTATTTTAAGTACTCAATAACAATGAATCATGCAATGAATACTTTCGACTTAGCTTAGTCAACTGAAACCTTAAGAAATAAATGAAATCAATTATTTATGAACAAAAACACAATATATACATAGACTCATAGATTACACACTATTATCTCTGTTGACCCTTCAACATTACTTCCGTTTGTTTCAAAATCTAGTTGTACAAAAGGGCTTAAAATGTTAAATATTTGATAAAATTCTCACCACATTTTCAATGCAAAGAATTTTGCATTATTAAATTCTTTGTTTACTCTTTGCATTTTCGCGACAGATAAAATTGTTAACGTTGCGAAAACATGCGATGAAATTTTTATCTTAAAATATTTCTGAATGAAATTATTTCTACATGTAAACCTTTGGTAAGATATGAATCTCATTCTCTCTACTTATAATTGTGGCACTATCTACTAAAACATTAATTTTTATTATAGAAATGTTTAACATGGAATTATGAATAAATCTTGTTTTACAATTGACTTCACGTGCTGTACACGTCTAATGGATTGTCAATGTTTAATATTTTTCCAATAAATTACTCAAATTTTGCTGTTATTTATTACACGGACGTGTCGAGCAATAGCTCATACAATATACCATATTGTAGAAAGATTTTTCACAATCTTGCTTTCATGAAATATTCAGTCAAATGAAACAATACCAAACATAGCGAGTTGGTAACAAGAGTATTTTGCATTTATTCTGTTTTATTAAAGTTTCACAAACTCACGCATAAAAATTCATTCATGTTTTTTACCCACAGAATGCTTTAGCTCCATATCCAAAGCCATTTTCGAAAGAAATTTCACACGACTCTTGATTGATATTATTTTTCACCTTGGTAAATGGCATTTTCATCTCAATACTCGACGTATATGCTCGTAATATTTATGACTTATTATTGTGTGAACGTTTTTTGAACATAAAAAAAGAATTGAGTGAATGAAAATAAAAACAAATAGATACAATTTGCTGTACAAATACTTCATTAGAAGAGCGAGGGAATACAGTGATTTTTTTATTTTTAAAATTTCTACCAGCTACTATATCAGCAGCAGAATCAACAGAATAATGCAGGATAAAGCTAGTAAACAGTATTTCACACATGATTCAAACTAAGTTAATGATTCTTCGATCTTCTTATCTATCCATTATAAAATACTAACCTTCTAGAACTTTTTTAATGGATTCTAATTTAAATTTCAATGTAATTGAGTTATTTCTTGCATAAAGCTTGAAAATGAGAAATAAAAAGTTTTTTTTGTACGTATCTGTTTGTATTAATACCGTAGTAGAAGACGGCTGAATGTAAAACTTTGCACTGAAAAATTATAAACATTGACTCAAAACCTCCATTTAAAACTTTTGTCATTCCTGAAATTTTTTTTCTCCCAAATATACGAAAAAAACATTGCTTGAACATTTCGTAAACGCATGGTTTAAGTACATTCACAATAATCGATTTCCCGAATTTCAATTGCTGTTTTGGTTAAATTTGTTTATTTTTAAAAAATACTTTTTTCCTAGGCACATAGCCTTATTCCATGAAAAAACCTCTTTGCATTTGCCATCGATAAGAATGTGCTCATAATATATTTCGAAAAGTAAAAGATTTTTCTTGTTGCTGAAAATTTGCTTTACTTCTACGTATTTGAGATACAATAGATCAGAAATTATAAAATAGATTTTCTGTATTTAAAGTGTGTTTTTAGTGAGATAGCAATGTATGAGAAGAAAAAAAATCACTATATTTATCACATCGATTATTATAGAAACACATACTTTCAACAAATGGCCTAAAAATAATGAAGTGATTTATATTTTTGTCACGGTAACGATTTGTTAAAAAAAAGTTCACTATAACGAAAAATTTAACACCAAAACTAAACCGAAAACTAGCGAAAATATGGTATGCTGTTGTCATCAACGAGGACACATGATGACTGAACTCTTCAGTGAATGATTTTGTTTAGTCTTGCTAAACGGCCGGAGAATTTCCCTTTTCTCCTTCAACAATTTCCTTGCCCCTCATAAATTCAGACTGGAAACAAGCACATGGCCATGGAAATGAGGCACCGTTCAAACGAATATAGTGAACACTCTGGAAATATGCAACAAATGGAAAAATCCCATTTTCAACGAAGCTTAGTCATGCGATGTGTAGGCAATGGAGTATTTATGAATTCATTCTTACCATTCTTTCTGGTTAGTATGAAAGCGATAAAAACACGTCTTTCGTCAACTGATAATTTGTGGAAATTATAATGAATACGCGAAATGAATAGAAAATATATTTTTGAAACAAATATTGTATCCTTTTTAATGGTTAAATTTGTTTGAATTTGGAACTTGGAATGGGAAGTTATTTCAACAAACGAAATCGAATTTATCATTATTATGATAAAGTAAATGAACTCATCAATAAAAGCAGCGGGACAATTAAATTTCAATTATCTCCAGTCGATCTTGAAACAGCACAGCACGAACCTATTAAAAGCTATTTTTCGAACTTTTACATGACTATTGGATTACTCTAAATTGAACAAATATTGCTTGTTTCTATCGGAAACGGCACGTTCACAAAATATAACAAATTTCGATAAGATGGTAACTTTTGACTAATTAAATCATTAACACGCACAATTCAAATGACCAGCAACTTACTATATATTGAATGATAAATGAAGGAGCGTCAAAGTCTGTCTATCGAAGTAAAGCAACAGCACTAAATGAACTCGAAAACAAGGCAAAAACTTTCTTTCTTGAAAACGTAGAAAAAAAAAACTTTTTTTGAATTTTATTCGTAAGAGTATTTTTATCGTTGATCTAATAATCACATGTATTAACACTCAAAATTTGTATTATGTGCTGGAACCTTTTTCTACTTTTTTGAAAATTGGTTTATTGCTTCATTCACACACTTCTGAAATATTTTTTTAAATATCTTATCTTACTAGTATGTACTTTGTATTTCTGAGAAAGATTGACATAAAGAATTATTCTAAGTAATTAGTTTGGTAATTATTGAATCATAATACAGTTAAACTATGAATAATGATGTCATATTTATTCATCATTAAATGTAAAGTAAATGCTGTGTTATTGTTTGGAATATTTTGTATATCTCGATGGCTTTGCTTAAATTTAATTAAAATAATCAAAGAAGTTATGGGCGCAGAAAATATTTATAAATTTCCCAAGTTTCTCGTTTAAAAAAACTCATTATCTCTCTGAAGGAAACTCTCTTATAGAATTTTAATTGAGAAAAACGACTGAGGTTATTATTGAAGTTGGGATAGACTTTGAATGAAAATTTGCGTATTCAAATTACTTTGATCTTTTTTTGTCATTCTCACGATCTTCGAGAGCATATTAGATATTATTCTCCGAATTTTTTTGAGACTTTTTCCCAGATTTTCTCCCAAAATCAATATCGACGCCGATTTGAGTGTTAAAGAGTTGTCAATCCACCGCTACATATATAATGAAACTTGATCATTATGAAATTGTCTATCGACTGGTATCATTGGTTTTTAACCCTAACCCCCCTTATTCCCCTAAGGGGGCATTTTGCTCGCACATATTCAAACCTCGATTTAAGGTTACTTCGGTGGCAATACCCAGCTAGTCTTCATTCCTTACCATACTTTTGGATCATCCCCTTGTCCTTTTCGTTTTAACAAGTTTTATGTTCTGTTGGTTTTGCCATTTGTGACCCTTTGTTAGATAGCTCAAATTGAATCAGAATAACTATATATGTTAAACATGCTGCAAGCAACTGAAATGTACCATATTAATTGTAATAAAATCAACTTCAATCTCTCTCAAAAGTGGATAAAATTTAAAAATTATTTTCTTTATGAAAATTGACATTCACAATAAAAAATAAATTCAACTATTACAAACACATTAAACAGGCTAAAAACACTCACCGAACCCAGCAATTTGAAATCGATACGAAAAAATCCATTTGCTGATATATGGATGGGCTCTTGCAGCAATTGAATTGAAAATTCCATAATGATATCATTTCGTGGATCGTGCTCATTGCTATGTCTTAGTCGGTGTAAATAGCTGCCCAGAAATTGAGTCTAAAATAACATTAGGAAATCATTCAAAAATTTTGTTCAATATTTAGCAAAATAAAAAAACCTACTTACGTAACGTGAACACAAAGAACAATAAAAGATCAAGGTGCCTATCAATACCATAATTGGTATTTGCAAAATTAAACAATCAATGATACGAGAAATGTCGGGCTCAGAATTTTCTAATTTTAAAAACTCCAAGAAAATCCAATAGCAATTTATTGTAAAATCAAGAAAGTTTTGGGTGACAATTACAAATATCGATGTTCCAAATGTTATATTAATTAATTCACAAATTTCGTATAACACGCTATAGGCTTCTTTCAAACTTAACAGCCGTTCATTGAGTAAACGGTAATTGATTGATGATAAATCAAGAGTGAATATTTTATCTGCATTTTGTAAACTTGTACATTCCAATATTTGGTACAAATTATTTTTTACAAGACGTAATCGGTTACAGAGGAGAAACACAAATAATATTATTTGAATTGATCTTAAACGTATGATAAATATGGAATACATATTGTGATACCAAAGATTGTTGATACGATTCTGGTAATTTAAGTGAATTGTTAGAATGATTCGAACGAAAACGGAAATGAAACCCAATACCATAAAGCGTAAAAAAAGTAAACGTTTTTCCAAACGATATGAAAATGGTAATTGCTTTTTACATTTCAAAATCCAATCAGCACATGAAAACTTTTGAATAAGATGCATTTGAGATTTGCAGTTAACGAGTGCCTCCACAATAATTACCTGAAGGGAAAGAACAAAAGAAAATAAAAAGGAAATCACCAAATATTGTAAATATCTTAAATAGTGTGAATATTGCGTGAATATTTCGAAATATATTGAATATCATAGAATAATTACCAAGTTTGTCAAGAGTATGCTCAACAAAAATAAATACTCAACAATTGTGGATAACGTTTGAACAGATGCTCCTCTGTTCAGAAAAAGAGCAGCGAAAAATATGCAAACTACAATACAAATGCAACATAATGAATAGATTACGAGTGGTGCTCTGTATTTGAATTTTTTTGAGTAAAATGGCCATAAACCGAAGAACATAAAAAATACGATGAATCCTCGCATTTCTTCGAACAAGCTTTTTTGTTTATTATACATTTGTTTTGACTTTATTGAAGCACACTACACTGAGAAATGGGGAAGCTAATGATGGAATGCCTCACTTTTATTGATATAAGTCACAATGAAATATTTCTTCGATAGAATACAAATTAGTAAAATACAATGCAAACAATTAAAGATTCACGGAAAAAGTTGTGATTTTCATAAATATGAGTATTTTATAAAATCCATAGCACGAAATATTACTTGCTATTATTGATTATGATAAATGACATCAAGTCAATGACAATATGATTAAAATCTTGCCAATGAATTAGCCCATTATGCTGACCACATTGTTTTGTTTGTGGCTGACATATTTTGAATTTCCTTATCACTAAGCTCAAACTGAATTAGAATCACTAAATAAGTAATAGTAGCTGCTGCCATCTAAAAAATTAAATAATTATATTCAAAATTTATTAATCTATTAACAAGTTGAAGTTACCGAGCCAAGCAAATCAAAATCAATATTGAAGAATCCATTGGCTGTAATTGAAATTGGTTCATGAATAACTTGCAAAGAGAATTCACGAACGAGATCATTTTGTGGTTCATTTGTTTTTTCTCGTGTGATGCGATGTAGATAAATGCCCATAAATCTGGCCTGAAAAAAAAAAATCAATGGAACTAAATTCAAAAAATTGCCATGAATTTCGACAATTCAACTTTTTACATATCGAGAACAAGATGAGCAATAATATGCCAATAGACTGAGAATGATTACAATTGGAATCAATAAACTTATGCAATTCACAACATTCGCATAATCGGGTATTGGTTGCTCTAAAGCCTGTAAATAATTTTTTCAACATTTTTTCAAAAATGATCATAAAATCTATAAAGATTATTTATTAAATAAAAATCCAAACCAAAAATGTCCAATAGCTATTCGATGTGAAGTCAATGAAACATTGTGTGATGATTGCCAGTCTAAATAAAAATATTTTTTTCAATGAATTAACTTTAAAATAATTGATATTTTAGTAATAACTTACAGGGACCATCCAAATGTTACGTTAATCAGTTCACATATTTCATAAAGTTCGCCATAGATTTCTTTTAAATTCAAAAGTCTGTCATAGGTTGAACACTTTGCACTTGAAGTTGATGTGTCCAAAACGAAGACAATGTTTCTCGTATCAACAATTGCGGCATCGCTCGATTGTGAATTTTGTGCAATAAATATTTCTTTTACTTTGTCATTTACCAACATCAAACGTGATCGTAATAAATGAACGAAAAATAATACTTGAACACATCTCAAACGCATTATCCAAACCGAGAATAAGCAATGATACCAGAAACTGCCCAGTTTTTGCATATAGTGTAAATGAATCATTAGACCGACTTTAATTGCAACAAACGTAGTTAACAATATAAAAAATCGAATAAATAATGCCTTTTTCTCCTTCTGATATGACATGAATATTTGTAGTTTGGCATTGAATAGACGATCAACTTGTGAAAACTTTTCGACAAGTTTCATTTGCGATTGGCGATAGAATAATGACTGTAGCACAATTATGAAATGAGTCGATAAAATGCTAAATAGGAACCACGATGCAACGGCCGTTGATAAAGTGTTATCTTCCAGTAACTTATTTCCATATATTGCCGACAAAAATATGACAAACACAGACAAAATCGAGCAAATTGAGTAAAATGTTAGTAATAATTTATATTTTGTTGATTGCCAAGTCGGCCACAAACCAAATATTAGAAAAAATATGGTAAATCCTCGCATTTCTTCAACGAATGTAGAATTTATAGACATTCTGAAAAAATATATTTTTCTTGAATACCTTTGGATATGGTCAAGCAAAAAATAGAACCAACTCAAATCTATTTCGACCAATCGAGTAATGACAGTGTGTCAGTTATAAAACTGAACTTATAACAATTGATTGCTTGATGACTTTCATTTTTTTATCACTATTTAATGATCAAATTCATGTTAATTGGTTATTGCTCGTTTTGACAATATCTAATTTCTACAAAGGAAACACACATTCATATGTTTTCACCTTAATACTTTATTCAAACAGAATTTTTCAAAAAAATGATATAATTTAGATTATTTTTCAAAGGGAAAAAGGAATATTATGTTGCAACAAATTTAATAATTATAGATTTCCAGCGCAATTTCATTTTTCATTCGAATCAATAGATTGATGTATCCATTCTAGTGCACTTCGTATTTGACACAATTGTGATCGAATCAAGAAACTTGATAAAAGTAAAAATTCAGTATGCGTTCGGTTCGATTCAATGTTTCGCAACCCAAATTTATCGTTTGCATTTCCTCCGAGACGAGCTTCATATAAAACCTTTGTTGTTAACGATAATAACCATTGCAATATTTCGGGGCTGGTCACATTGCTTGGTTTCAACCAGGAAGATGGCGCCCATAAAAATAATTGCATAACATTTGCTGCAATGTCAGGTGCTAGACGTTGGCTTGGATTCCGTTTTAGAATATTGTTAATTAGTTTACGAACAATTACCGGTACGTTTTCTTTTAATGATGGTAGTTCTGTATCTTGATATGATGCACTTTTCAAAGCTACAATTTCTGATAATTCATCACTAGCTTTCGATTTACCGTAGAATGGGTTGATGGAGTCGAAAATTTCGTATGCTATAGTACCACAGGCCCAAAGATCCGCTTTAGAATAATCCAAAATAGAAAATGTTCCCGGTGTTTTTGTTATAATTTCAGGTGGCATTAATGCTGTATTTCCACCTTTATCAATATCCATCGATGTATATGGCAAACTCAAACCATTATTTTTATCAGCAAGACAACATCCAAAATCAGATAAAACCAAAATTGGATGCACATCATTCCCATTTAGATCAATTAATAGATTGTCACTTTTCAGATCTCGATGTGAAATTCCATGGCGATATAAATGGGCAACACCTTCCAAGAGCTGCGTGAACAATAACAGACGAGTTCTCATTGTAATGTCATGTGATGAATTTAAATATTCGCACAAACTGTATTCATAACGTTTCATGAGAAGAAACAGACTCATATTACGTCCATATCCTTGTGGGTTAAGTCTTTGCGGTAGTGCCATTGGATACAGAGAAGAAGATTGCATCAAATTTGGCACTTGGGCACAAAAAACCCCGACCATCATCACAATATTGGGATGTGGAGGCAATTTAACTGTTTGCTCCATCATTTGCTTTTCCCATCCATCTGCATCCGATTTACAGTATTTGTTGATAGAGGGAATTGTTTCTTTATACATTGCACGTAAAATTGCCATCGCATTACTTTGAATATCATAGTTAAACATCATTTTCAATGCCAATGGATAAGTTTCGATATCAGCCGTATCATTTTTTTCATCAGTTAAACTAGTGCCTGAAAAAACGTCAGTTGATACGCTTTCGCCATTTGAATTACTTTGGAATCTTACATCTGGTTTAGATTTAAACTGCACTTTTCGTTGTGGTCTTGCTTCGTTTGGTTGCTTAATGTTTACTGTTGCGTTAAAATTTCGACTCAAAAAATGCGGATTTTCCAAACTTGAGCCAAAATCATGCACATATCTGTTGGCATCAAGTAAAGGATATGACAATTCATTGTCAACCGATAAATTACTCGATTCGTCTGAATCATATTCAGGCACCTTAAGAGGACTAGTAGCTCTGTTATCTTTTAATGCCGCAGCATACACGACGGCCGAACATCCTTTTGCTATTGGAGCTCCAATTTTTAACTTGTCCAATCCCAAATCGCTTGTTTTCATATTTTCAAGTCCAAATTCAGAATTGTTGTGCAAACGTGATACAGCTTCCTTCAATTAAAAACATAACACAAACCATTTAGATATTGAATCAAAAATGAAACCAACTATTGATTAACCATACTCTTATTTCCCAGCAAACACCTTCCAGTTCGTCATCTTTCGTTAGTATTCCGGTTCCAGAAGCCAAACAAACACCAATCAATGCAAATAATGGAGCTGAATCGCCAAAAAGAAACCTAAATTTTTCAATGGAATGTTAAGAATTTCAAACATTTTTTCATTTAATATTCTAGATTATTTACTCACTTTTTTGTTGCTTCATTTCTCAAATTAGCTGAATAAATTGGTGTAATTCGATTCAATATATTATCAACCAATAGGCGTCGAGCATGCTGTCCGAAACGAATAAGTGTATTGTTTCGCAGAGCCCACTGACCTGTTGAGTTTGCAGCGATATTTTCCTGAAATAGAAATTATAAAAATGAAAACAATGTGCTAATTATGTGTTTGTTAGCATCAATCACAATCACAATGACATCAACAAGAACAACATCACGTTTATTTTTACCGATTACGTAAACGTTTATTGAGTTGAAAAAAAATGTTCATTTAAAATTTCATGCTTGGTCATCAATTGAAATGTATTACAAAACTTACCTTAGCTGCTAAGCCAATTTGTTTGACACGACGACTTTTCGTATGGTCCAAAATGTTTAAATGAATATTTCTCTTAATGCATCGATTATAAATAAGCTGCCGACCATGTTGAAATAGTCGGTGGCCCAACAAACGAACTGACATTTCCGTCTAGAAACTACGAAATTGCAATAATCAAGAAAAATAACAGAACGATTTACTCCGTATCAACACACGTTCGATTGATTGTTTATAATTTCGCCCTTTGAAAGGGTTTAATTAGTTTTGAAAAAGAAAACAATTCCCAATGTAAAAATGTGTTACAGTCCTTGCACAAAGAAAAAGTAATATTGCGTTGTTCCTAATTCAATGTTTGTCACCTTGCAATTGTGTTTTGACACTTTGCAACTTCATGTCAGATCACCATTAATTGTTTTGACATTTGATAGCGCTGTATGCAATATTTCCAATCATTCACGTAATTCATATTACCTAATTTCGGTATTTTTACAATGAATAAAATTGGTGTATTCGTTAAGGACGCAAGAAAATGGTTGAAATTGAAAGAGCCAGTTGTTTTTGTGGTTGGAAATGAAAGTTGCGATCTAGATTCAGCAGTTTGTGCCGTGGGTCTTGCGTATTTCTATATGAATACAGCAAAACCGCCAGATCATCTTCTGTCTTTATTAGATGGAAATTGTCGAAAATGTCTACCTGTTATGAATATTCACCGGGAAAAATTTGCTTTGAAAACTGAAGTGACTTATTTCATGAAGAAAAATGGCATTGATCTTGAAGACTTGATTTGTTGGTAAAATTGTAAAACTTGAATAATCAACTTTTATTAAATTGTTTATGTTTCCATTTGTCAATAGCAATGAAGTGCCAACTGAACTGTTAAATATGTCCAAATTTATTCTTGTTGATCATCATATTGCCTCACCAAAAATTGCCAGACAAAGAGTTATTCAAATTTTTGATCATCGACCAATTGATGTGAAAAATACTCAAATTTTGAGTGAATGTTCTACAAAAATTCAACAAGTCGGATCATGTGCCACGTTGATAGCTGACGAAATTCGACAAATTGAAGGTTCATTTGGTTTACAAAATGATGCCGTTCTTAGTTTCCTCAGAGCACCAATTGTGTTGGACACGATTAATTTCTCCGAATTGGCTGAAAAAGCAACACCACTTGACATTGAAATTAATGTGGAAATCGAAAAATTACTCGGCTTGAATGAAGATGATCGATCGAAACTTTTCAATGATTTAGTAACGGCACGAAGTGATGTGAGCTCATTGTCAACGTTGCAACTGTTATCAAAGGACTTGAAAGTCATTTCGAATAATGATAAATCAAAAGTGGTCGCAATTCCTGGATTTCCAATTTTGGTTGAGGTATTTTTACACTGTAAATTCAAAAGGATTTTTTAATTAGTTTTTTGGATTTTTATAGTGAAAAATCCGAATGGATTAAAAATAAATCCGAATGGATTTCATACACTTACTTGTAGCGTCGATGCTACTATAGCGATTGTCGGACCACGATAATATCTAGTAGATATTTCCTTAGCTGATGTTTAGTAGCCGGTCCTGGATTGAACGTATGTTCAAAGTTTTTTTTAATTTTGTTGATTCGTCCTCTTTCGCCTTGCCATTTTGATCAACTGATGACTAAATTTGAATTTTTCCTCTATTTATACCTTTTTAAAATGCTGACAAAGCAGTGCATGTTTTCTAAAATGTGCAGTTACCCGATATCAAATCGACAGGCACAAATCTGCACATTTTTCAAAAACCGCAAAACTAAATTTGATGATAAAACCATGATAAATAGCTGCATTATAAATGCTGGATGAAAACAAGTGATCAATCCTAGCATTTGAACTTTTCACTTCTGATTTTATTGTAATAACGAGCTCGATTTTGATAAAAAATCACAATATTCTATGTTTCAGTAAACTGAATATTCTCTTCATCAATTTCAATCCCAATAGGTTTATTATATTCTTGTTTCAATAACAAATGAAATGTCAATTTGTATGGAAATAAACACACTAAACAATATGCGGTTATGTTTTCAATGTAACATATACAGTAAATTATAGTTATACAGTAAACGACTTATGTCAAGTCAGTGTCTCCTGAAACGATTACACAGCAACTACACAGTAAAATAAAATTGAAATAAAACAACGGATTGTTGTCGCTCAACAAAGAATTGGTGATTGTTGTTTCTCCCGAGTAAAATGTTTATAAAAATATTGTTTTAGTTCATAGCACGCAAAATGTTTGTAATTTTTTCGACTCAAATATTTTTAAAGATATATTCTAATCCATTCGGATTTTTGACTATAAAAATCCAAAAAACTAATTAAAAAATCCTTTTGGTTTTACAGTGTATATTCAAAATAATTGGACAAATAGAAAAAGGCCAATAAAACGTAATGCCAAATGTATCTTATGCAAAACACATTTCATTTCAATTGTATTTCAAGTCGCTGAAACGGATATTAAAATTCACCATAAACTGATATCATTTATTCATGCATTTTCCAGTCATCAAAGAATATTTCCCGTTGTGGCTGAACTTGATTTGATATGTCTTTCTTTTAATTGTAAATTGAGCTAAAATCCATGGCATTACATTTTATTATTATTATTCGGCACCATACAGAAAGAAGTGTGCATCTTTCATATTAAACATTTATAATGTATCTACTTTCCAACAGGATTACATTCAGAAGGACAATGTCATGGAAAATCTACAACAATTTGCGGCCGGATTAAATTGTGAAATGTTGGTATTAATGGGGATGAAGGAGCTTGAAACAGGTGGCATTCGACGAGATATAGCTCTCGTAAAACTATATGAATCTAAACTCACCGAAAATATTATTGAGAAATTATGCAGAGATAACAGAGACTTTTTGCAACTCGAAGAAAAAAAGAGTAACCTATTACCAATTCAAATTTTTGAACAACGAAACGTGAAGGCTTCTCGCAAGCAAATTTTGCCACTTGTTCAAAAAGTGTTGGATAGCCATTGATTAGACACAAATCTACATTCAGTATTCATATTACTTAAATAAAGCACGTGGACCCGTCGAACTATGATTTCCTATGGCAATTGTCTAATAATAATAACAAATATAAACAAGTTTTTATGTTACAAAATCAAATTCATAAAGCGAATAAAACCAAATTTGCATGTTATAAAGTTCAAAGACTTCTTCTGATAACCGTTCTCATGCAAATTGTCACTTACACTAAAGCAAATGTTCAAGCTCTATTAATAAATATATTTATCTGGCTCGCTACCTATCAAAATTCATTTGTTTAAAAACACAATGCATGTTCCCAATTGAATGGTTCTTTTATTTCAAAACTGATGAAAAATGTACTATCTTAATTCCATTATGACTTAGTTAAACTATAGGGGGCCCGATGGTCTGGTCCACCCAGCCGAACCGTTTGTCTGCGGACCACGATTAACAATAAAGAATCCCGCTTTGATCCGAATTAATTTTGTAAAAATTTTTTTATATTGTTAATTGCTGCTGTTCTAGAGACACCTGCTTAGCGAATAAACTCTTCAGCACAATCTACCTTAAAAAAGTGTCAATAGACACACTATTATGGTATTTATCTGGCTGGTGGATTTATAATTCTACTAATATTACAATTTTTCAAGGTTCTCTCTTTTAGATCTTTGATTGATAACTAAACAAACGAACAAACAGACAGACTGACTGACTGAATAAACTGACTGACTGATTGACTGACATTATCACTAGTTAAAATTATTTCATAAAATTAAAACTATATCATTCGTGGTGCTGCTGCTTCTGTTTTTTCTGCTGCTCCTACTACTGTGTTATTGTTGTTGTTTTCGACATCATCATCGTTGTCTTGTTTTTCCGTTGGAATTATAATAGTACATTTCACATCTCTCATCTCTCGCAATTCATCTCTCGCAATGCGACGACATCTTCAAAAAATACTTGGCATGATGATGGATATATATATATCTCGAATAACTCTATGTGAAAAGATTAAACAAAACAAAACAAAACAGAACAATATTAATATGGATGAACATGATGTGTGATGGTGGATGTAATGAAGAGAAAAAACAAAATAGACACTTACAATGAAATCATACAATTTGGCATCTCTTCCACCTTCTCCTTCCCTCCCTCCACCTCCCCTCCACTCCACCGCCGCCGCCGCCGCCGCCGCAACTACCTCTTCCGCTTCCACTTCGATCGCCACCACAATATGGAATTATTACTCCATTGATTGATGTTCACAACCATCATCATCATCACTTCACTTTTGTCACAATTTTTTTACACTCTGAAATAAACCGAAAAAATGAACAAAAATTTAAAAATGTTATAAGGAAAAACAATTTTACAATGAAAAAATTTGCAACTATATTGAATATTAAACATGAAAAAAATGATAAAATTTTCAAAAATTGGCGAAATTCACTTACTTTTTTGCCAGAAATTTCCAAATATTTCACCAATATATTCAACTGAAGCGTGAAATAATTTTGCTCTCTCAGCACACCACTAGCAATCTAACTAACGATCGACCGCCGATCACTTGCCAACTGTGACTATACTTCACAGAGCCAATCGTTTATATAGGAGTATGAGCCGTCGTCGTATGTGTCCACACCATTGCTATCACAAAACAAAAGTAACAAATAAATAATTAGCACAATTAGGTAGAAATTGGCACAGAATTGAACACATAAATCGATCATCAACAAAAATGAAACACAATCTCCATGAAAATTTTTTGCAATTGTTAAATAATTACCAAAAAAAAAAATCAACTGAAGAAAAGCACACAAAAATACCGTTCACTAAATCACTCCATTTGATTTGTCACTCTCGCAAATAATTCAATTCCAATTGAAAATCCAATAAAAAATAATGAATTCACTTTTAATCACAAGAAAATTTGATTTAATTTAATCTAAGCGACTGACTTGGTCAAAATCTCGTCTCCGAATGACAATGATTTGTGAAATTCTGATGATTTGAGGCGAATTTTATCGAAAACTAACAGTAACAAATCAACATCGAATCGAAAACTTGACACATTTTGAAATACCACTGGATAATTTTTATTTCTTTGAAATGAATTGATTGTATGTATCAATGTGACTGTTCATAAACAAATGGTCGCCAGCTATATATTTTCTAAGGCAACCAAAAATTTGCAAACGATCACAAAGAATCCATTGAATGATATATTTGAAATAAACAGATTAGCCATGATCACAAAGTAAAACACTATTCATAATAACATCCATCGTTTATTTGTCACAGATGAGAATCATTTTATCTCGTCGTTCTATTCGCTATTGATATACTGATATGAAACCATTTCACTTTGATTGTTTTTTTTATCAAGAACTTGAACATAATGACACTGCTTTGAAAAAATTTCTCCATGCACAAATTCAAATATAATACACATTATTCATATTTCGATAAAATAAAATAAAATTAAATTAAATGAGATTCCTAAAGCAAGAGAAAATCTACTGTAAATAGATTTTTGTATTTACAACGAAGTTAAAACAACGAAGTTTGTATTTACGTTTGACGTTTTGAAATGTGCTTGTCTTACGATCTGTCAACATTCATAAACAATACAATGTTAACCATTCTAATGGTTCGTTTCTATATGTACGAAAACATTATGCATGTGGCCATGTGCCGATTTTCTCAGTTCACTTGTATGTCTTTTTCTATGCACATTGAAATTTTGCATCATTCAGGAAATTCTCAGCAATTTATTCTTTATTTCTTTATTGGTGGTGGTGGTGGTAGCCGCTTTCCTTTCTTATTTTAATTTTTTACTACAAGTAATTTTGATATCATTAGTTTATACTTTTTATTTAATAAACACATGTTATCTTCAAAGATCGAAAAAACACTAACAATAAACAATACGCGTAATATTTGTTCTTTCATAAAACTAAATCTTGCAAATCAACCTATATTCTTGCTAATTGCTTCGTTTATCTGTTAGCTATCGCATAGAATTCGATCTACTGAAATATTGCGTGAAAAATTTCTCAACAAATCTGGTGAAAGTAATCAAATTATTACATAAAATCATCTTCTTTTTTTTTCATGCTGATCACGAATGAATATCCATTTCATAACTTTTCATGATATTGCGAATTTTGGAGATTTTTTTCACTTAAATACTGAAAGAAAACTCAAATCGACTATCGATATATTCCAATGCATTCGTTTTGCTTTTCTTCAATTACGGCCAATCATTTTCGATAAGGTGGTCGGATTTCTAAAGTGAGAAAAATCCCAAGAAAATAACCCTTAAGCAGAATCGAAAGCAAAATGGATTTTGAAGTTGTTATGATTCTCGCCCTCTTTCCACTTCTACCAATTTCTCTTTGTCTCTTGCACACAAGCACACACATACATACATGCACATACACTTTTCCAGATTAAAGGAAATATAATCTATTTATATATATTTTGCTTACTGTATAACATTTCCAAGTATTTTACCAAGTGAAGTACAGCAAATGCAACAACATATCCAAGTCTAAACATAATGTTCCATATTGTCGAGGACAGTGCATGTGAAATGTTTGTAAGTGTATTGAGTTTACACTGGATATTTTTTTCTCTAATCTTTCATATTTATGTAACAATTAATATTTGCTTTATAAATATTCCCAGAAAACGCAACTTGCCACATGCATGGTGCTCTCTCAACGCAGCATATAACATGTCAACATTTTAACACCAGCGTTGCATACCCGAGTTTCATCCCAGTATGAGTTGTGTTGACTCGTTATATCATTTTACCTTATCTTGAAAGTAATCTATCAAAATAAATAATACTTCAGGGTGGTTTCTAGTCTGTTTTATTTTTATTCAATTCAATTCAATTTATTTCTATTATAATTCAAACACATTGCTCTTCTGTACAGCATAATTGGCGAAAAATCTTACTGAGTGGAATTCACGAGTAATTATCAGTAAAATTTAATTTTAGGAAGTTCACACTGTAAATGTGTAAAGTAATCCTGGCATAATCAAAAGTGAATTGTGCATAAAATCTATTTGTTTTTCCATGTCATTCCATTGTGGGGGGATTTGTTTTTGTTAATTGTTGCTTCAAAATCAATGTTCAGTTCCTGTAAAATGTTTCTTTAATTGTTTTTTTTCGCACCTCCGAAACCAGCAAAACCCATTATGGCTGCCATTTCAGTGGAAATTCCACCAGCTTCATCATCTAAATCGTCGTCGGCCTTTCGTTTTCGGTCTTTCCTCTTTTCTCGCTTATATTCTTTGTATCTGTCTTCCTCTTCCTTAGCTTCGCGAACTTTGGCATCCAACTCGTAGTCTTTTTGCTTTTCTTCAATTTTCTTCTTATTTTTTTGAAAACGCTCTCGTACTTGATCCAGTGATGAACGTTCAACTTTCATTGACATTCCTAAATTGCGTTGATGTTTCTTCCCATTTATATGATCCAAAAAATTTATGGAATCTTTTACAACACAATCGCAAACATTACAGTAGTATCCTCCTGACTGTGACGATGGAGTTGTTTTACTAATAACAACACTTTTCCCAAGTTTACTATCCAAATCAACTTTATAATCGCGACGTTTTAATAGTTCACGAGATACTGGAGCCTCATCTGATTTATTGCCTTCATCTTCTTTTGACTTGAGGCGATCTTGAGCCTTACGCTCATACTCTTTTCGATCCCATTTTCGACGGTGATCATCTGGACGCATCGACATGGCTGGATTTTTTGTTGCTAAATTTAAATGATCAAAAGTAATAATTTATGTATAATTCAGTATATTTCATCAATTATCTGGACTTACCTTTAGAGGTATTTTTTAATTGAATGCACTTTAAATAGAGTTCTTGGTACTTTTTGTTGATTTTTGTTACTATTTTGGTACATGTATTTTTCTATTTATTAGTTTATTGTTTGACATTCAAATGATAAATATGTTCAGATTGAAATGAAGTTGTATGCTTTTCAAATTTTTCCCTATTGAAAAAAAAAATTGTTATTAACACAAAAATTTATAAATTCTAAATAATTGATGGTAATTAATTTACATTTTTTCATATTTTAAACATTTCAGTTTAAGACATTGATTTTTTATCATAAAAATTCTTCGCATTTGATTTGTATAATATCTATCCTTTTTCCATTTTTGTGAAGATGTTTTTGTTATTATAACTGTCAATGACGTTTACTTTCATCAGGAAATAACACAAAAGACTATTGTAAACACTAACATTTGAATCATTATCACAGTGTGTTTTAAACTGAATGGTCAAAGGGCGAAAAAAAGCAAATCATCACTAAAGAAATTTTTTAATTTTTTCTTTATAAAATGAGAGAACTTAATTGTGTAGCATTTTTAATTATTTTGGCTTCAGTAAATGCCAAATTATTGGATGTGTATGATTTTCAACCTCAGCAAGTCCACATTGCTTTCGGGGGTATATATTTTTGTTCCATTTTTCAATTATTTATTTCATTTTTTTTTCAACAATTTATTCTATTTTGAATTATTCATTTTGCTTAGAAAATGTGCACGAAATAGTTGTTATGTGGTCGACAATGAACAAAACCAAGGAATCTGTTGTTAAATATTATTTGAATGGTGAATCATTTAAGGCAACGGGTGCCTCACATCTATTTGTTGATGGCGGAGAAATGAAACATAGTCAATACATTCATAAGGTTTGATCCATTTTGAAATCTTAATTTCTGATTATATGTTTCATATTTTTACATCTTCTAATTCCTAAAGGTCAAATTGTCGAATCTGAAACCGAGTTCACATTATGTTTATCATTGTGGAAGTAAATTAGGTTGGTCAGATCAGTTTTGGATCGAAACACCGCCAGCCGATGAAAATAATTGGTCACCAACTTTGGCTATTTTTGGAGACATGGGAAATGAAAATGCTCAGACTTTGGCTCGGCTGCAAGAAGAATCAGAACAACAAATGTATGATGCCATTTTTCATGTCGGTGATTTTGCGTATGACATGGATTCGGAAAATGCTCTAATTGGTGATGCATATATGCGACAAATAGAATCAATTGCAGCTTATGTGCCTTATATGGTATGCGTTGGAAATCATGAAGAGAAATAGTAAGTACTCTGTAAAACGAAAATTATTAGATGTTGATAATCAAATTAACGTCTATGCGGTCTACTTCTACCTCTCGGTTCATTCACTTCAGCATTCAAAATTAACTTTGGTAAACGAAACTCATTCACACGCTGTACATGACCAAACCATCTCAATCTTAACTTTCTAGCAACCTCGTCAATCGACTCCACATTCAAATCCTCACGTATTTTCTCATTCCTAATTCTGTTCTCCCATTGATTCCTACGCGACACACCCGAAATCATACGCAAAACTGTTATATCAGCCACTTCCAAACCATGAATTAAATTGCACGAATCGACCCAGCTCTCGATACCATACGTGATAGTTGGTCTGAAGATTGACCCATGAATCATCAACGTTGTCTCCTTACTTAACTCGCGTTTATTGAAAACATGCAAGCTAAGCTGTGCAAAAACTTTATTATCGAAATTGAAAAACAATTGAATTAATTAGTTCTTAAAAATGTCAGCAACAATGGAAGTTATATAGACTGTGTACTTCGTACTTCACACTTCGCAGAAGAGTTGTGCACGACTCAACGATTTCATTTACGTGTAGAGCGAGGATAAAACCTAAACGATCCCTCCCTTGCCCATGTATATAATTTATTCAAATATTTTATTGGAATTTTTAAAATGAAAACATTTTGTAAAAACCAATATTAAAATTATTCCAATATTCGTTATTATTATTTGTTATTATTTGTTATTATTTACTATTCGTATTCCCCCATTTAAATAAAGTGAATTAATATTCAATCAATATCGTTATTCATTTTTCAGCAATTTCTCAAACTATCGCAATCGCTTCCAAATGCCAAGAAACACGGATAGTCTCTATTATAGTTTCAATATGGGTACCGTATTTTATTGAACATCAACAAGCTATAGCAGTGTTGATAGCCTAAATTTTCTTTGTTCTTTTCACATAGGTCCAGTTCATTTTATTGCAATTTCAACCGAATTATATTATTTTTTGAATTATGGCATTAAACCACTATCAAATCAATATGAATGGTTGGTGAATGATTTGCGTGAGGCTAATAAACCAGAAAATCGCAAGTTGCGTCCATGGATCGTCACATTTGGTCATCGGTATATTTCCAGCTTTTTTTTATATCATAACATAAATCAATAACCCGCGGGTACAATTCTAAACGTTTATCTGTACTACATAGACCAATGTACTGTAGCAATCATGACGATAAAGCTTGTAAAGAAATGACTACTTTCATTCGAAAGGGGTTGCCAATATCTCACTTGTATGGACTTGAAGATCTATTCAAAGACAATGGAGTTGATGTAACATTTTGGGCACATCAGCATTCGTAAGAAAAATTAATTAATTCAATTTTGGTTTTTTCATTAATTATCTTCAATTTAAACGACAGTTATGAACGTCTTTGGCCTATTTATAACTTTGAAGTTAAAAATGGTTCATTTGAAGAACCATACAGAAACGCCAAAGCACCCGTACATATAATAACAGGATCAGCTGGCTGTAAAGAAGATCATTCAAAATTCGTCAAGAATCCACCAGCATGGAGTGCATTCCGCTCTGAAGTTTGTGCCTTTATTATCTTATTGAAGAAAAAGAACAATATTTCCTATACTCTTGTTTTTCTGTTATTTTCAGGACTACGGCTATACACGAATGAAAGCATACAACAAAACACACTTATATTTTGAACAAGTGTCTGATGAAAAAGACGGACAAATTATTGATTCATTTTGGATTGTGAAAGATCAAATAATGCCAAGCTATGCACATTTAGATATTTGAACATTTCTTTAGCTTAAATAAAGCTAATGACTTCCCCAATTTATAAAAAAAAAAAAAAAACTCTTTTTATATCAATTTAAAATATATTTCAATTATATTTATTTTATATTTATGATGTTTACACTTTACATTCTATGCATTCGATGCTCAGAAATGCATGAATTTTGGTAAATTATTTCAATATCTGATGAAAAATACAAATTTATGAAGCAATTAGGAGAAACAAATTTATGAAGCTAAAAATCGGTTATCTTTCATTCTATTATTCAAAATTATGGATTTCCAAAACAACTTAAACAGCGGGTATTTTCAAAAGTTCCAAATAATTATTTGCAATATTCCTTGTAGATAAAACAGATGTTTTTGTTTATTTGTTTTCTTTGTATATACAAATGTCAAATTTATAAATACAACAATTTATATTCATTGCAATCCAAGTTATTCACCTATAAAATGTCATACTTATTCATCCACATTTCCCTATTGGTAAAAAACAAATTCATTTGCGCACGAAATTACTTGAAAATCTTGTATTTTTTTTTCTTAAGAAGCTAATTAAAGAAATTTTTTCTATTCGCATAAACAAGATTAAATGATACAAATTATTACTACTTTAAATTTGACTTTGACTTTATTTCAAGACCAACTTGAATATAATGATTGCCAATATGACATTTTTTCCAACGTACACGATTTAATTTGAAGCATACGGGTTGCCAACGTTGTCAGATTAGGTCTTGTTTATTTTTATTGATTTTTCCAATTACGACGAATGAATCAGTGTGAGAAACATTTTGTCAAAATAATAATTGATCTAATTTGGTGCGATTAAAAAGTATAAAGTGCGAGACAATAAAAATGACGGATACAACAAATCAGTCAAATAATGATAAAATTGCGTCATTAACAAAAGAAGCCGAAAATTTAAAATTGAAATTGGAAGAAGAGCGACAAAAATTGAATGATGTTTCGCGTAAGACTAAGTTCAGATATATCATGATAATTTCAATACATGTAATTTGTTTAATTATTTTTTTTCAGTATCATCTGTTGCAGAGCGCTTAGAGATGATCACTTTTATAAATATCAAACCGAGGCGCGTTTTAAAAGGACATCAAGCCAAAGTGTTATGCTCAGATTGGTCTCCTGACAAAAGGCATATTGTTTCATCTTCACAAGATGGTAAATTGATTGTTTGGGATGCGTTTACAACAAGCAAAGAACACTCTGTGACAATGCCAACCACCTGGGTGATGGCATGCGCTTATGCTCCATCAGGCAATTTAATTGCATGCGGTGGACTTGATAATAAGGTCACGGTTTATCCAGTGAATTCCGATGATGAGATGCAATCAAAAAAGAAAACAGTGGGAACACACACAAGTTACACGTCGTGCTGTATTTTCCCGAATTCAGATCAACAAATTCTCACTGGCAGCGGTGACTCGACATGTGCTCTATGGGATGTCGAATCTGGTCAGTTATTGCAAAGTTTTCATGGACACACTGGAGACGTGATGTCTATTGACTTAGCTCCAAATGAGACTGGAAACACGTTTGTGTCTGGGGTGAGTTATATTTTGAATAAATGAGAGTTGGATCGTTTATAAAATGTTTAAATTATATTTTTTTGAATAGAGCTGCGATAAAATGGCATTTATCTGGGATATGAGATCTGGATCAGTTGTACAATCATTTGAGGGACATCAATCCGATGTGAATAGCGTTAAGTTTCATCCAAGCGGTGATGCTATATCTACAGGTTCTGATGATAGCACGGTAATATCGTATGTTGTAATTCAAAGAATTGTTTTATTTTAATTTTGTTCATATTGTGTATATTTAGTGCCGTTTGTATGATATGCGAGCTGATAAAGAGGTTGCTATTTATGCAAAGGACAGTATTATCTTTGGTGTAAATTCCGTTGACTTTTCTGTAAGCGGTCGCTTACTATTTGCTGGTTACAATGACTACACTGTCAATATTTGGGATACATTGAAACAGCAACGTGTTTGCTTATTATATGGACACGAGAACAAAAGTATAAAAGAAACGACAAACTTTGCTGGCACAATAATTAAGTAATTAATTTTCCTTTCATTTTCCATTTTTTTCAAACCAAGTTTCCTGTGTAAAAGTATCACCAGACGGAACTTCACTTGCAACTTCCAGTTGGGATTACACTCTTCGCGTTTGGGCTTAAACTATATATCCAACAACTAATATAGTCATAGTCGAGATTATAAAGTTCTAGTAAAATACGCAAACCTGTGCGCTAGTGCGTATCAACATTTATATTTTGAAAAAATTGAAAATTGGGGGTGTGTATCGTGTAGAGGATCGAAAAACAAGAAATTCTTGTTTGTGCATTTTGCCATTTTCGGTTAAAATAAGGATTCGCCGATCGTTTGAAGTGATTTTTCAATGAAAATTGGACGCCTTCATTTTCAATATTCGCAAAATATAAATGTCGATACGCCCTACTGTGTGCACGATCCAACAAAAAAAAATGTGCTACAAATTCAAATCAGTATTTATTTATTTATTCATTTGTTAATAATTTTACTAAGACTTTTTTATATTAATTTTTAGTTTGTGTTCAGAATAGCCAAAGAATTTTAAAAAGTGCAAAAGTGCATTCTGAGATTTCAGCCAAAAACCAAAAAATTTATTTGAATCAATTCCAATAGATTAAAATGATCAAATAGAAGAATTAATTTTGTTGTAGACTTACCGTGTACAATAATAAATGTACAACAGTTTTATTTATTGATATTTATTTAAATGTTATAACAAATATAAACAATGTGAAAAATATACCAAAAGTTAACTCTTATCAAAATGTTTTTTGTTTTTACTTTGAATTAAAACATGGCATAATCATCATCTAGATTGACATCGGGCATATCTACTGCCATTGCACCGGGAGAATCTTTATCGATAGGTTCAGAAATTTCTTCGTCTCGACATCGAGCTGCTTGAAGTTCTCGCCTGACTTCGGGTGTGATTTTAAAATGGGTTTGTTTACGCAATAAGGAGAAGAGTGCTTCTTTTTGCTCCGATGATATATCATTTTTGTAACGTTGAACAAATGTAAGCAAACTTTGATGCCATAATACAGGCATTTCACGTTTGTCGTGTTCAAAACGAATAAAATGAAAAACAGCTGCATCAATAACACGATATGGAAGGGCGTATCGTTTGTCCAAGAATATTCGAATGAATATGGAGTTGGCGCCGGAATAATCCATTTCACAAATTTTGAGTAAACAAGCTGACGAATGTAAAATGGGGATTTGATTGCGGGCGATAACACTACCAACTATAATAGCCTCACGAAGTGTACAATCACCAGATTCGAGCAATGGCAAAATTAAACCTTTCATGAATGCTGCTGGCTTGAAAAGAGCTTTACGTAGAGCAGCATATAAATGGGCATTCAAACGACTGTATTCAGCCAAATCATCCCGAATGCGAGGAAGTAAAACCAAATTATAAAATCGTTGTGCCATATGTTGTGCTAAAACTGAGCTAAATATACGTGTGCCTTGGTACATAGCAGCTGCAGACCAATTGTGTGGCTCTGTTAAGTATAAAATTTGTTCCCAATTTCGTAATTTTGGTATGATTTTAAATGCTTTTGGTACTTTTCCACTTCGATATCTCTTCATAACATCGCGAACACCTTCGTACATTTCCTTAACTCGAGGATCAATATCTTCAATTTTCAATGTACCTGCATCCGATAGCTGTGTATGAAGTTCAGTTTGTTTCTCAGCTATTTTCTCAGCAATAATATCAGCCAATTTTCGGGACTTCAGTCCAGATTCATTTTGAAATAACATCAAAGCTTTTTCATCTTCCTCATTAATTTGCATATCATCAAAAAAATCTTGTTCTGTAATGTCTGGCTTATCTTCATTGTCAGATAGATCATCATCTTTCTTTAGACGTGCACCGAATAGTTTTGGTTTATTTTTTGATTTTCGCATTGACTCATGTAGTGATGGTCCGCCCAAATCTATAGCAATTTCAGCTTGTTGAGCACGAGCTGCTTGTAAAATTTTTTGTGTCGAACGTGCATCCACATACTAAATTATGACAAAAATATAAATTTTAAATTAGTTGTACACAAATGATCCAAAAAAGAATCAATTGATCAATTTACTTACATCTTCTTCCTCTGCACGAAGACGAATTTTTACTTTATTCTTGTTGCGAACCACTTTTCCGGATAAAATCTGCTCGTCCAGTGGCGTCTTTTCTTGTGTTCGGATTTCATTTTTAAAACTTTTCTTTGTTTTTCCCATTTTCATGCGCTTTATAAAACACTATCACGTTTTTATTTTTTAATGAAATAATAAACAGAATGCACACATGCTTTCAATTGACAAGTTAACCTCTATGCAACGAGTTTGACAGTTCATCCATATTAGGGAAATCCAGGCAGATGGCGCCAGTGATATATTTACAAGCACGTGAAGTGACTTATACTATTTAAAGAAAATTGTAAATGAACGTATTATGCCGGTTTTTTTTTTTTGCATTTAGCTGAATATTACATGAGTGAATGACATTTCATATCATGTTATTGATAACATAATCTACAATTTGAACTCATATAAATGTAAGGCATATTCTGAGTGGAAGATATTAAGGCGATAGGCATTGCCAAATATCAGTGTTTTCATCTAATGTTTTAAAATATCTCTCATTCTACAAATTCACTTTTTGTTATTAATAATTCGTTGTATTGTACAAGTGTTGTATAAAAAAACAATGAAGACCATTGTTGACCTTCGATCAGATACCGTTAGTTTACCAACCAAACGAATGCGAGAAGCAATAGCAAATGCAGAAGTTGGTGATGATGTTTATTGTGAAGATCCGACAGTTTTGAAACTAGAACAAAGATGCGCTAAACTATTTGAAAAAGAAGCGGCACTGTTTGTAACCAGTGGAACAATGGGAAATCTTATTGCAATCATGTGTCATTGTAAAGAGCGAGGATGTGAAATAATCCTTGGAGGCTCGTCGCATGTTTTCTTATATGAACAAGGTAATTTTGAATAAATTGACCAATATTTCAAGAATTTCACGTTTTTTGATAACTGTATTATTATTTATTAATTATTATTTATTTTCCAGCCGGAGCTGCAACTATAGCCAATGTTTCGATGAATCCGATTCCAAATAATGAAGATGGCACATTTTCTTTGGATGAATTTCGAAAAAAAATTCGTGGAAATGATGTTCATGAACCAATAACATCTTTGGCTGTAGTTGAGAACACGCATAACATGTGTGGTGGAAAAGTTATTCCAATGGAATGGACTAATGAGTTGGTTTCAATCTGTAAGACTCACAAAATTAAAATACATTTGGATGGTGCGCGTATTTTTCATGCGGCTGAATATTTAAATATTCCAATTGCACAAATTACTCGTGATTATGATTCAGTTACATTTTGCTTGAGCAAGTCATTGTGTGCACCTGTTGGATCTATTTTGCTTGGATCCGCCGAATTTATTCATCAAGCTCGTCGAATTCGAAAAGTATTAGGTGAAGTATTAATTGAATATTCACTGAATGTTGATATTTACTATGCATTAAATCATTCGAAATATTCAATGTTCTTAGTTACATTTTCGATTGTTTGCTTTCCCTTAGGTGGAGGGATGCGACAAACTGGTATTTTGGCAGCAGCTGGCTTAGTTTCTTTAGAAGAAATTGTTCCAATGCTTGGAGATGTTCACAAGCATACGAAACAAATCGCTCAAGCTATCTTTGATATGAAAAGTCCATTTATAACTGTCGATATTCATAATGTTCAAACGAATATTTGCATGATCCATTTACTACAGCCAGACAAATACACGGCAAAATATCTTGTCGATCGTTTAGAAAAGATCACCAATAAAGAATTATCAGATGGTGTTTCAGATATACATGGCAATGGTATCGTGGTAAAAGCTAGGGGCTGAGAACCCTTTATGAATATATATATTTAGTAGATATTCAGAATATTCAGGCGATATTTAAATATTTATGGAATATTTGCTAGATTCAAAAATACACACACCATATCCATACATATTTGAAATATAAGTTAGCATTTGTGAATATATTGTTGATGGCAAAATAAGTATTGCTTGAAATTGAGATTTGGTAGCTGAGATCAAGTCAACCAATCATATGAATATGAATATCAATGATATGTTTACGTTTATATTATTGTCTAATCTGTTTAGGAAGTGACGTACGGATCCACCTCACTATTATGGTGAGGAGTATACTATTCTATAGTAAGTTCTTTTAATTTACACAGGAGAATGCAGTATGATCTCAACTACCAATCTCAAATTTGAACAATATTTAGTCATATGTTTAGCATATTTAGTATATTTATAAATATTCACAATATTCACAATATTTACAATATTTACAATATTTGCAGGATATTTACAATATTTATTTTTATTTACTTTCGTCCTTTCCCCCTTAGGTAAAAGTTTCCGCTAGAGACGAGTGGAATTTCATCAGATATGTCGTCTATCATCACATTAATGCTGAATTAACCGAACTTGTAATCAAAAAGTTCAGATACTGCATTGCGGAATTTGAGTAACTTTTCGATGTTTTTGTTAACAAATTAATACCAAATACTTGTTTTTAACAAAAATATTGATAATGATTTATGAGTGCAAATGAAATAATTGAAGACACTCGAATCGTAAATATGATAAGGTTTAACTCAAAATGGAATATTTTGCATGTTATCATCAAAAATTCAATGATTTAATAGATTTGAACGTTCGAGTATTTTAATTTTTTCTATGCATTGATACGATTAGATCTATTATTTCAATGAACTATTGATAGATATTAATATGGCCAATATAGATTTTATTTACAACGAAACCAGATAAGAAAATAAAAAATAACGTAAACACCAAATGAAAGACCTATAAGTCAAATAGTACATGTTTTCAATAGTACGGTTATTTTTTATTGAAGTTCATGGAATCAAGAAAAATGCATTAAAATAGCTGTGTCATTCAACATTTACAGAAATCTTATTGTATTTTAATTGATATACAGAGTGAATTGATTAATAAATCTACCGTTTTCATGAGCACTCGATGTCAACAATCAAATTCAATTTTTTATAGTAGTTGCTGTAGTTGCCATGGCAATCGTATTCAATTTGTTTTGGACAGATTATTTTGAATAAATGTCATCAATACATTAGAAAATACGTGTTACTTTTGTTTTTCTTTCGGTTGTCCTGAAATGTAACGAATTTTGTGAATTAATTCAAAGAAATTCGTCTTTGTTCTTTGAGGTCAAGTGATCAAGTTTGACATTTTCATATGGCTGTGATAAAACATTATTTCTTAAATTTAAAAACGTTTTTCATTTCATTAATCATGGGGAATTGTTGTCGAAAATCTTCAATTGGGTAAATTAATTAGTTTATAATAAAAAAAAATATTCTTTTTCAATCATCGTTCCTAAAAGCCCAATTTCAGTGCTGCTTCTTGGAACTGAGAAAGTCGGCAAAACGGAAATCGGACATATATTGAGTAATACGCCTCGGATTGATTTCGGTTCAACAAAAGGTGTAAATATATTCAATGTAAATTCGAATTTACAACATGTTAAGTTAACAGAAATTGGTGGATCAGACTCTGTACGAGATATTTGGCCTCATTATTATAATGATGTATGTAAATCAATTGATGTAAATAATTATTCAATTATAGATGGTTTTTATCAATGATATATTCTTTGTATATATAGGCATTTGGCGTAATATTTGTAATCGATTGTTCGTTACAAGCACCATTCGATAAAATGCGAGAAGTCTTACATAAAATGATGCACGACAAGTATATACGAGGAAAACCTTTGCTCATCGTGGCCAATAAACAAGATTCAGAACAATCAATTGATGTTGTCGATATAACATATTTTTTCCGAATTGATGAAATTTGCAATTTACTGGGCAGTCCATGTTCCATTGTTACATCTGGTTCTGCTGATAGGAACGATCTACAGAATGGTATGGATTGGTTAGTTGATACCATAGTTGAAAACTACAAATCCCTTAAAAATCGAATACGATTCAATGGTTTGCTTACAACACCAATAAAACGATTCAAAAAGGAAAGAACTAGTTTGCCAAAGAAAGTATGTGAAATAATCTTTAATCAGCATCATGTTGATATATTCAAATGGCATTGTATTATTTTATTTTATTTTAGCAAGAACCTGTAGAAAATAGTAGACGAATTCGTTCGGCTCCTTCAAAAATTCGTACAGCACGACGTACATCCAAAGCAAATGGATACATAAACCCAATAAGAACTCTCGAACGAATACAACAAACACCGCCTTTAAAACAAATACAATCTAGACCGGAGTCATCAATATTTCGACTCAATACGATAGTGCTGCACCATTCATGAATGAATCATGATGTCCAATCGGAATATCGATTTTATTCAAAATAGTTTTGAAATTGATTTCAAATAATTCAGGTCAATATTTTCTTATGTAGAACCCAGTACTACTGGGCCAGTAGTCAAAGTATCCGCTCATATAGTTTGTTTGTTTTTTCATCATTTTCTAGACATTTTCTAAACATTTTTACATGTTTTGTCTTCCGAGATAAGTTATTTTGTTAATTTTACTTAATAAAATGGAGTAGAAGAATAAAAAGGAATAAATTGTTTTCTTCCAAAATGGGTTCAAGTCTCTAATATGAAAGCTCTTTTCAAAAATGCTTTTAAAGCTTTGATTATTTCTCCAGTTTCGTTTCAACGCAGACTAGTGCGTTAACGTAGGGAAAACCTATTCAATCAATGGAAGAGGAAAATCTATGTAACGAATCTGATATCTTGTTCAGTGCCAAATTGAGTTTCGTGCTGAGCGGTTGCGGAACATCAAGAATACGAACTTTTGATCTCATCTCAGTTCAAAAAACCAACATAATATTTGAATTTTTTTATTTAATTTGTGAAAACAATTTCCTGTATTTGAATATTTTCCTTTTTATTTTGATTTTATTATTCAAATGTTACTTCGAAATATTGAATATTGGGACAACATGGAAATAAAATGAGGAACAGCAGTTTTCCGATTTCTTAACTGATAAGTTAAAATATATTTCCTAATTCAAAGAAATATTTTTTGTGAAAATCAAATAGAAGCCCAAACGAAACCAAATGGATTATGTAAGAAAATCAAATTAATAAATGTGCAAAGAGTTTAACAGTGAAATACCAAATGGAGATAGAAGTGCTCAAATCTTACTTTCCGTTGAAATACATTTTCGAGATGTGCCATAAATCTCTAATCAGTTTATTGACCATTTCGAGGCATAATAAATACGTTATTACGAAATTAAAAAATTAATTAAAATGGAACTTCATCAATAAATCAATTAAAATTAGATCTGGTTTAGCACCTACTTACTTTACTTCGAAATTCATAAAATTCCCATAAAACACCGGTAATTTAGATAAAAAAAAGTGAATATTTTAGCTGAAAAAATGATCAATTAAACTTGATTTAGAAATTCAGTTGTTCAAAATCAAATGAAAGAAACAAGTGAGAGTCTCTTTGAGTGAAATGAAAAAAAACGTAGATATACTATCGATAACATTTAGTTGCTTAATCCATAGCGCAAACTGTTGTAACGCCTTTAGTGGTTTTCTTTTTCATGTAGCTCTTTTTGTAAGTTTTATATAATAACTGTCGAAAGGCTTCACTGAATAGAAACCAACAGCAAAAGATCTACGTTTGTGTTACATTATTGTTCGGTTGAACGAACCAGAATCATCATCGCAATGATTCTGCCTTTGACAATGTTCAGTTCTGTGTCATCCCATAAATAAGTTTCATTGGCGTGGAAATGGCGACAACTAAAGAAAAAACTGTTAGAAAAGAAATGTGCGTGTGTATTTGTGTTTTCCAACCGAAATGGCAGTATCGATAAGGCATCATAATGTGATGCGTATACGGGGTAGTGATTGCTCAACTCTATTGTACTTTTGTTGGTACCCAAGCGAACGCTTCTCAAATCAATTTTTATGCTAGATTAACACTGAACTATGTAGGAAAAATGTACAAGTGAATGTGAATTTTTTTTCCTTCATTTTTGTGTGACTTGAAGTTTTCAATTTCGTCCATCATATATACTAATAGTGTTGTCATCTTTTCTTAGATATTAAATAAAAACATTAATTATTGATATTACATTTTTAACTGAGTTCATTTCAAACGAAAAAAGACTTTATACAACAAGAACAACAACTAGTACAACTTATAAATTGAGAATTTTCGACGTCAAAGTGTATGTATAACAAAATAACTCAATGTAAATTTGAAAAAAACAAATATTCCAATCAGATATTAAGAAGAAAACCGAAATCAAAGTCAATGAATCAATACAGAGCGATGAGAATGCATCAAAGACGAAAAATTGTCATTACAAAACGAAAGCACATACGTTAGGCAATTTTGGAAGCACTGAATTTAATGGATTTATAAAGTGAAATTCTTGTGAAGAAAAAAACCCGAATAGGGTAAGTTAAATTGAACTCATTTTTTGAGAAAAAAAAAAACTAAAAAATGCATGAGCACAAACGCTGGTAGTCTTATTGCTCGTTTGGTCATTCTTGATAGCAATGAAATGAAGACTATACAAACGTCGTTGATTTCATCGAAATATGTCTGGAATCAACGTAGATACTTGAACTCAAACAGAATCAAAACGCTAGCCCAGAATCTGTTTTTATTTGAAAAACGTGTCGAGTTTTCCTCTCTGTTTATTTGTCACTGGTTATTTTCACATCACTACCGATATAACAAGCACATAAGATGGAAAATATAATTTTCCTTCATCACCGTTTGTATAAATATTTCCGTTCTCTCTTTATGTTTCCCGACCAACTGCGAAGAAAAACTGCCCTTGTCCATACAATCTGTTATTGTTGTAGTTGTTGTTACTATTGTTGTCTTCTTATTTGCTTTTCGCTTGGTTTAACAATAGCCGAAATAATGCCCACATTATTAATTACAAACATCTGAGTCATTTCATTTGCAACGAAGAAGCGAATACATATTTTTTTTTATCTATTTGATGTTCAACAAAAGATATGTTTTTGTTATGAACCGTTTGCTTGTCATAATTTGTGTACATTGTCCATTTTGATAAATTTGGTGAAACATATAGATAAGGTCGCTCAAACCAGATTCGCGTCAATAAATTCGTTTATTTACATTTAAACGTATCGAGTGATGTGAATATGAAATTGATTCATGTGCTTTGCATAATTTTGTGCAATCAATTGCAAAATACGAATGATTTAATTAATTAATTAATTACTACACAATGACTAATAACATAAAGTCACAGGAACCAATCTTAGCGCAGAAGTATAATCTTGATGCATAATACGAAAATAGCTCCATAACATTAAAATCGGCCGTTCAAATCAATGTAAGTTTGAAAAAAAAATACCAATCAATTTAAGAACAATAGAGTGAAATTTTCTAACGCTTTCTATAGAATGAACCGCTCACAATTGTCTAATTATATTTTTTCTGCTTATCGTTCATCTTTTATTATCGATTGTCTTGCTAAGAATACGCCCAAAATAAACTTTGCCATTTATTTTTTTTCAGCATGGATTCTGCTGAATGTGCTTTTATAATACGAAATCGATGTGGCGTGGCGTGGAATAGCATGGCATTTTCTCTACTCCTAGTCGAAAGCAATTTAACGCGATTTATTTGCAATGATAACGACTATAAGCGACGGCATTATGTTTCAACTGTCGCACCACTGAAAAATACTTGACTCAAAATACTGATAGAAAAAATAATGTTGTATTTTTCGCCCTCAAACTTTCCTTCGCTGTTGGATGCAAAGCATAAGTAAAAACCAAGATAAGATATTTTGGTTTTTCTTATTTTTCTCTAAGATTTTGTTGTGATTGCCGTTCTCGTTATAAAAATCTGAATTGACAGATTAAACAAAAGATTTTAATATAAGTTGAAGATAAATCATTTAAAAAAAAGGACATTTTCAAACAAATCAATTTCGCTTTTAATTTCATTCCAATGTGAAGTGAGATATTTTCATTCCAATAAGATGAAAATAATTGTTTGACTGTGGCAAGTCGCATTTCATATAATAGAGAAGGGAGCAAGAAAGTGAAAACTCATTATCCAAAGAATATATGTATATTTTTCTTTTTGTGACGTAATTGTCTAATTAAAAGGAAAACGAAAAATAAACTTGAAATCACCTTGAGTTAGAAATGACATAGAAAGTTAAAAAATATTCACATTCTATTTCATTTCCATCGAGTTTTTAGTGACACACACTGATGCTAACTATATTTCATTTCTTCACAAACTTTTGGTTTCAAGGGTTTTGGTACATTCGAAATGATATCATGTCATTTATGTTTTAACAAAAAATATAAGCAAGTTTAGAAATTGGCTAGACAAACCAGTAACTTTAGATTTTATTCTTTGATAATTTTTGAAATCCCCAAGTAGGTAATATATTCAACCCCTATTCATCCAGCATGAATAGATGAAACTAAACAAAGAGGATTAAAGTAATTAATGATTCGACATATTTCTTCGAATTTTGTATCTCTTGAAAAGCATCACAGATCATAAATATAAATATAATTTTTGAGAAATACGTAACAGCTACACTACAGTTATTCAAATTTTCAGAAAAGACTGATTGGAATACCGTGACTGAAGTCGCATATTACGGCTAGAAAACCACATAACTTAACCAAAATTTGTTTTTAATTTTTTGCTCAGCGCATTGATTACTTTCCATCCATCACTTGTTATTTCAAACGCGTAGACCACAGTTTTAAGTGATTATGGATATCAAATGTTGAAGCCAAATTTCATCATGTCACATGTAGGCATGAAAATTCATGACGCGAATTTAAAATGATTGAATTCCGGTGCAATGAACGTGTATATCAATCAATGTATTTTTATCAGAAGCATTGTTTTTCATTTTCATGTTACAGTTTATTCATTGGTATCCCATCAAGAGCTTCAGATTTGGTAATAAATTTTCTTTAGCATCCCATACCATCTCTACATTAGTCGTATTTACCCAACATGGTAAAATGTTTTGTGTCAAATTGGAAATAGTACTCATTACTTTTCACAGTTTAAATGGTTGGCTGATAGCGAAAGGATAAAAAAAGTGAATAAGAAAAACTCTCGTGAATTCTACGCATAAAATGATACATTTTTTTAGCAGTGCTTTCTGACACTATTGCGACGCTCGACTGACGACGATCGTATTTTGGAACGTGTACAACAACGTTTTTTTATTGTGTCTCAGCTGTACGCTGTTCTTAATTAAATGACTGGTGTCGAAACACCGTTTGCTTTAACTGGTTTCGTCGCCTTATTTATTTTATTTTTCTCGCTTGTATGCAAGTGATCTGTGGAATATAATTTCACGCTTAATCGCTTATGTACACACGCAAACGATTATTCCTTAATCTGAGTGAGCGATATATCAAATTTGAGCAAAACAATTGCGTTTCTTTTCAATGAATATGTCTCAAAACAACAACAAAAAGAAAATGTGAGAATTCATTCATTTCTCGAACTGAGGCTATCATGTACACACCGGTGAATAAACTGAAGCTGATTTCTAAATTTTTCCAAAATGGATGCGACACAAAAATATGCCTCATACGAATGATAGCAACAATAAAGGAAACGAAGATAAAAAAAATGCGAGCCTTTAACAGCGTGAAATTTACATTTTATCTGCTATTCACACACAAACATATGAATTCCACATCCCCTTATACTAGCTTCGCAAATTGAACGTATTCCTAATTTTTGTACACAGGAAAATAGCACAATTTTTCAACGATTTCGCAAATTCTCCTTTCGATCTAATCTATTTGGATTTTTCATTCATACCGCACCGATACAGAGCAAATAACCGAAACGAAGCGAAGTGAGCAAAACACCCCGTGGGTATCTCAGCTTTACCAATCGCATTTGAAATTTATATTTGAGGTGAAATTAGATTAACAAAATTGTTGTAATAACTCTTCAAATTTGAACCATAGTCGGCAAAAACGTTTGTTAAAATCCATGACTATTCATTGTAAAAGCCCATTGCAAGCTCATATAATGTACAAATTCAAAAACGTTTTTCAGTTCATGTATTGTATCTAATTCATGGTGTATAGAAAGATTGAGAATATTTAGTGATCAAAAATTTAAATAAGAAGCATGAAATGATCCTAATCAGTCCTAGCACAAACTTGAGAAAATTCATTAGAATATATTTAAAGAGAGTGACAAACTAATAGCATCATTCCTTTAAATTTAAAAAAGAAACTCTCCTAGAAAATGTTTTTAAAAGTTGTTCATGGTGATGAAATCAGAGAATATATAGAGCTTCATTTTATCGCAATCATTTTCCACACGTTTTCGCTCACATTTTTCCCTTTTTTCCATTTTTTCTATAAATTGACGGAAAAACATGGAACGAAACATAAATGTTCATTCATGAGAATACTTTCACAAAGATGACATGCTTATTCACAAAGCAATGATAAAGCATATATTTCACCACATTGCATTAAATGTAGAGAAAAATCCAAACAAATCATATGATTGTGTACTTTAGCATTTGGCAGACCGGAGTGGAATTTCGCGGATCGATTTCAAAAGCATTTTTTACTTCGATACTAGTTCGGGTCCTCACATCACCTGTTCCAATGTGAGAAATGTAATTTGATGTAAATCCATTCGCCGAATTCCATACGCGTTTCATTGGAATTTCAATCATTTTTCACAAATTTTCATCGAACTGCGAGTGCGTTCTTCAAATTGGACGTAATGATTGATATGCAACGGATTCAAACAGATTAATATGCTTTGATTACGTCACGTAACAAACAACAATGAATCATTTTTCTTCCTTATGACTTCAACAATTTATATGATTTAATAATAAGTACTGCGCACAATTCTTTTTTTTTTTTTGTTAGCTGAGGATTGTGTTACTCGATTTCGTATTATCCATCGTTCAATAGAAAAGCATGGCCATTGGCCATTTGTATTGAATGAATTTTGATTGAATTTTCATCAGCCAAAAGCTATTTTACATACAATAAGTGAAGCAGTTGGGTAAATTGTCATTATTTTGAATCAAATCTATTTCACTAAATTAGTAGTGTTGCTTACTCTGAAAACCTAAGCGCGGGCTACAGACGTAATTTTGAGGTGTCATTGAAAATCACCACACAAAGTGGTGCGTCTACAGCGCAAAAATATTATAATGTGATGAATTGAACATTTAAATAATTTTGCAATATGAACGCACCACAATATTGGTGATTTTCAATGACAGCCCAAAATTGTGGTGCTCAAATGTAAATTCAGTGTGTGTGAATATCGAGTAGCCCACGACTGGGTTTTCAGAGTACAAAGTTCTTTTTTTTCGCAATATATCTGTATACATTCAAAGTTCAAGGGTTTTTTTTGTTTATTTTGAAAGTAATTGATGTCGCTGGTTCAAGTAACATGTGAATTTGATATAAATAAAAGCACCAAATACAAAACCAAACTATCGCAAATGTCAAATCCAAATGAATGTAACAGAAAAAGAGAACATCTAATTTACGATGACGCAACGAAGGATGTGTCTTAATTTATATTGTTATACATCATACAGCTAAGAACAAAATAACTAAATTTCAATCAATTTGCTCACACCCAATTGAATACTATATACGAACCCCTGAAAAGAAAGAAGAATGCGACTATTTTATCTGGTTGTATTCGGATCAAAAATGCTATCAGCATCCAATATTGAATTTTATTTGCTTAGACACGAATCCATCACAGTCAAATATAGAACAAACGCCCATGAAAGGAATGACGCTATACTTCCCTGCTCAATGGAAGAAATTATGCCATTTGATATCCAAAGACATTTACGAATAAAAATTCTCACAGCAAACAGACTTAGATGAAAATCAATGAAATTTCATTTGCCACAAACACAAACACAAACACAAACAAATAAATACAATATAGGCACACAAGATATTTTTTCTCCGGCGAAAAATGATGAATGGTACCAAAATGATAAGAATCATGCTTTTGTCAAGGAACTTTGCCAAAAATCATTGTGCACTTTTCACAGTTGATACAATGATATATATATATATATAGTTATGTAAAGGGATATTTTCTGTTAGGCAAATGAATCAAAATAGAATTGCTCTAAGATATTATGCATACATTTATAGTATTATTGCTATTACAATAACATGAAGAAATTCAAAAGTAAAAAAAACCATTCAAAATATATAATTTGAGACAATTGAAATATGATGGAAAAATTGATTTCATTGCTCTGGATGAATTCTTTTATTAATTTGAAAAACTAATTGAAATAAAATGGAAAATCGTAATCTGGTCAATGTAAACATTTTTGTTTTGAATCTAGTGGTTTCAAGTGAAATGAAAAACCCATATTAAATACAGAACGTGCCTGTCCTTGCATTGATAAAATATCGATAAGCTTAGAAACATATAAAAAAAAAAAAAATTTTGTTTTTCAGAATAATGTTTGCCATCATGCCATTTGTTGTATTAATTCTCATGAAAAAGAATATTCTTGTTTATATAAATTACATAGAGGTTTTCTAGAGTACGTACACAGAGAAAACACCTACTAGATTGACAATGTATTCTCTATAGAAATGTCAAAACGCAACAAATTTTGTGATTTTCTCAACAGTTGAATATCATATAAAATGGCAACAATGAAAAAAAATGTCTCTAATGCTACCAATATATATGGAATTCAACTGTTGACAAAATCACAACATTTGTTGCGTTTTGACATATCTAAACAGAATACATTGTCAATCTGTGTGTACATATAGTTAAAATTCAAAAAGTTCTTATTTTGTAGGAATTTATTCTACAATTATTTTTAAATACCTCCTATTATAAACTATAATATATGTACCTTTGAAATTAATATAGAAACTAGATTAGAAAAGATTTTTTCTCTACTTCTACTAGTGGATCAGAGCAGCTCTTAATTTGCAATTTATGTGTCAAACAATTGGGGTATATTCCCACATTATAATGTTTGAGCTATAAGATCAATGGAATCTCACGTTCACTCACATTGACTAGATTACAATTTTGCGAAACGATGTAGATTGAAATGCTTGTGGTAGTTACTTTGAACAAATGACACATATAGTCTCGTTTAAAATGTACTTAGGATTTCTATCATAAGCGTATTGATGTTTGATTTTATGGAAATATTGGTTACGTATATCGAACAATAGGCACGTATAAATTACAGATTGAAACTCTCAACTTGGTAAAATTGAGCGGAATAAACATTAATTTGGTGTCAATGATCTCTTTATTGTTTTTTCTTGTTTATAACAATAAACACATTTAATTCGAGTTCGCACACATCATTTTTTTTCTCTGTTTTGATAATAATACCTCTGCTTTGGAATATAAATGAACAATTCATTCATTTATTGTCAATTTAATAACAATAAAGTATGCAAAATTGGTTCCAAAATCGAAAAAGATTCATTAAGTATGGAAATATGGTTGAGTTTAAGGAGTCCTTGAAAATGTAACAAAAAAAATATAGGGAAAAGCATTTCTAACAATGCAATTATACATAATTAGATGAAATATATTCATCGAATGTAAAAGGTCTTCATTAATGTAAAAAGCCAAGGGGGAAAAATGATTTCAAATTACAATAGACGATTCATTACTGAATATATGGATGAAAACGAATAAAATCATTTATTTAGTTACTCCTGCTGAACAAAACCTGTCGTGAATGCTACATTTTTTTGTATTTTGATATTCTATATTTAGTATTTAGTATTACTATCATATATGACTATGCACGTTTTCGGTGAAATAAAAAATGGTCTTGCCGCTTCAAATGAAATTTCGTCCGACGGTAAATTGTTTTCTTTTTGGTGCTTAAATATCAAATTTTATGTGTGAGTTTACCTTCTTCCTTAGTAAAATTGCAGCGGGAATAAAATTGCACAATAAATATAACAGCAAAACATTTTTTGTTGTTGTTCTTTGTTTGACGTTTTGATCCAATTTATGCGATAACCAGATGAACGAAACGCCGAAAAAGCCAAAAGAAAGAATATGATGACTAAGAAATGATTAATGGTTCGAAAATTATGGTATACTCGCTAAATCATGTTTTGTGTTCCAACAGAAAAGAAAATACAGACGAGCAAATTGACATAAAATGAAAAGAATTGCTTTCTGACGCTTACACACGCAGCAGTGCTATTTCCATGAAATATTGAATTTAGACACAGATGATGGGCAGATTTTTATGTATAATATGCGCAACACGATTGGCACTTATCGTTCTTGTTTCAATTTTCTTGAATAGAACGAATCAATAATAAAATTACATGAAGGTTTTTTTTTTTGGTCTCTCTGATATACGACATTTGTTATCATTAAAAAAAATACGCACTCGAGATATTTTTGTTACGGTCGATTACGAACGTATTCGACATGCTCTTAACTGCTGTCCTACTGTGATAATTTTGGTTTGCTAGAATATCTTGAATGCGGTCGTTTAGGTAATCACGAACCAACATCACAGCATTGTATATTTTTCTTCGCAGGCATATCCCGTCTATCATTTTTCAGGAATATGACATAAGACTTCTTTTATTCAGAGAATAGTGAAATATTTGGGCAGAATACCAATTTTACCATTTTATTGTTCCGTTATCTATTCAACAGTTTCCAGTTCTTCAATTATAATAAACTCCAATGTAAACTTCATAAATATTTCTTAATAATATTTAGGAAATATGCAAGGGATTTGCGAATTTGAGCCTACACAGAAAAAATATGTGGTAAAACAGCCATTTATAGTACAAAATATACATTTCTGTTTATTTTACCACATAACTTAAATATTTTACCAAAAGATAGGATGAAAAATATATGAAATTGATGGGAAAATCTCAAAGATAGGGAAAAAAAAAACCCACAAAAAAAATAAAAGAAAAAACAAAATATTTTTTTTTATATAAATGGTTATTACTACCCAATTTTCAAACGAACAAATAGTTATAATTTCATTTTTTAACAACAATGTAATATTATTACACAAAAAGACATCAAACGTGTCGTTGATATTTAACTCTTTAATTGAAACTTTGTGGTTAAATAATTTACAAAGAATAACGCCAAGCTCAATTTTCGTCGTCTATATTAATATTTTTTATTTGCTCTCTTCTTAACAATCTATCGAGAAAACACTATTCAAGGTTACAAAAAAAGTCATTTTAAATCGGCTTAGTCTTGTGGTCAACATCTTTACAACTGATATTTTATTAAGTTATGTAAAAAACTTAAGATATGAACTTAAAAGAACTTTTATTTCAGTTAAATGATTATATAAAATTCCCAATGTGAACCAATTTGTATTGGACTTTGTAATAAATTAATAATTCGGAGCATCATGAGAGATATCACATTGAACCGGAAAAGTATGATTTTTGTTTCGCCTGTATTCAGTTGTTCATAATTTGTGGTCATGTGTTTCTGTTTAACAAAGGGAAAATAGGATATGCACAGAATAGGAAGCAATAAATTATGTCCTTTGGCGATGCTTAAAAGAATGGCTTTAATTTTTTTTAGCATTGAAATGCCTTTCTTCAAAGAACATTTTGTAGTCTGCAGCATTATTGGTCGTGGGAAACTACCTACACAATATCTACAGAAAAATTGCCGTATCAAAATTCATTCGTGTACGATCCCTCATCAAATGACGATGGAATAGTCTAACGGGATCAATAATTGGATCCGTTTGGTTACGTTACCGATATACAGTTACATACATACAATCATACATGCCCTGGCAATTTGCGTTGGGAAAAAAAATGAAAAATGGAAAACAAAATTTGAGACTGAATAAGTAGGTTCACGGTCTTTGGGACAAATATTTCAGCATCATTGTAGGCAATGGCCATTCTCGTTTATGCTTGGTTAAATTTAAATGTAGCCAGTTTTCCTAACGAGTGAATGAATTTTGTTTTTGATTCGTTTCATGCATGCAATTCACTCACATTTTGACATTTTCATGTAAAATACCGAATTTGAATTGTGGACTCGTTTATTATCGGCCCTTCCTTTTAGTATGCTCATTATCTGCGAAAAGAAAATGAAAGGAAATCAACTGTAGGGCTCTCATTTCCATTGGAATATATCATTGGTCTAATAGTATCCGACATTGACCCATCGAATGTGACAGTTCACATCAGTATTCAATTTATATACAATCTTTTTTTCTTGTCAGATTGTCAATTTATTTCTTATTTTGCGGCTGTTGAAAATTGGCCATGCATTGAGACATACTTTTGGTAATTCTAGTCTAAATTCATTCAGACCAATGTCGTCGCGTCCCTGTGATTTAAAAAAGAACTAAATCCCTCGGTAATACGATGACGGAGAGACTACTTAAGATAGAATATTGATCGATGCGAAAAAGTAAAGCTATAGTACATATTCATTAAGGTGGATCGATTTTTGAAAAAATGGTAATTTCATATGTGTACCTGCCTGGATTGTTCAATTAGCTAAAAATAAACAACTTTTGTTCCAGAGGTATCCCAGAAAGTCGTACTCCCGATTGGCGCCGACCGTCTGAATAATAGGGAATTGAGGTGGATCAAATTTTGTCAAAAACTTAACATACTTAAGGGTTTTGTACCCTTGCAGATCAAGGTGCTAAAAATGTATAAATTAAAAATATTCGTGTGTTTTCAATTTCTTTAGAATTTTATATTATTCAGACGACTTTCTGGGATACTCCCGGAAAAAAAAATTTATTTTTATTTTTACCTAATTTAACGACCCAGGCGGGTATGAAGTGACAATTTTTTCAAAAATCGATCCACCCTAATATACATCTTCTTGTTCTCCTTTATATCTGTTCACTTATACTTGAAGTTTATTCTTATTTCTCAGCTTGATGATTCCAGATCACGAGCAAAAATTTCATCCAAACTTAACAATGAAATGGATACAGACAGCTATTTAGTCAGCGACAGATTATTAACATTTGCTATATATGTTGATTTTTTGATGCCATAATGTAGTTGTGAACACTTCGAAAGTATTCGATTATATTGATTAATCGCCTCATATGTATGCGATTATCTTTTTAGACTTCAAGTTGATTTGCAAGGATTAATTCTTGTTACTCGAACTACTTTTCACAATGCATGACTAAACATGCAACATAATTAGTCATACATCTTGATGTTGTGCTGACTATAGTTGATTCCATAAAGATACGATAACTAAAAACATTCAAAATATTTTTCTGCACTTTTGTTAAGGTTCAGAAGGAATGGCAAGTGCAAATTTAAATAAAAAGTGTTTACTTGAACTTTGAAACTATTTGTATGTTTCTTATTTCCTTATACTTTTGAAAATATTTTTGATATGTTGAAAATTTTAGTGCATTTTTATTGGATAAAATACATTAAATAAATTAAATTTAAAGTGTATATGATTTTTGTAATTTGAAATAAAACGGAAAATTTTGATTCAAAACATTGAACAGTTCAATTAAATTAAAAAAATGAACATGGAATGCTTTTTATGGTCCTCATACTTTTAATTTCATTCGATTAATAACATGGCTATGCTAAATCATATCGAAATAAACATTTATATCTGTAATTTACTTTACAGATAATCCGTAAATATGGTACAATGCAAAACTTTAATGGCTAAATATAAATAAAACAGATTAAAACCAGATTTCTCAGCATAACTCCAGAAATGTCTTTATTGGCTAAGAAGCAATATTCCAATTCTCATGCTCTTGATAAGCATTCATCCTTGCAAAAAAGCGCAAAAGACTTTATCATTCATTTCATATAAAAGAAATTTTTTTTATTTATTTTATGTCAGCAATAGAACATAACAGAACAGAATTAAAAATGTTTTATCACCACTACAAATCTTACGCAATTTTCTGCAACTCAAACTGAATTCAACATTCTTTCATTTGTATACCATAGAAGAGTCAAACATAAAATACAGATACACTAAATAGTAAATAGTGTATTGTAAATGTCATTGTAGTTTTCAATACATTTAAATGAATCAGTTTTCTGGTTTCATGACCATTATCAGATTATGTTTGAAAACAAAAAAAAAAACTATTACGAAATAAATTGACCAAAACAAATAGAGTTAAATAGAAAAACAATCGCAACATTTACTCATTGGTCATAAAACGAACTCAAATGGCAAATATTCTATGGAAGATAGTAAGTTTGAAGCGGTCTTACGTAAAAAAATTCTTCTTTTTTTGGAACTTAAAAATTAAATTAACTTTTTGAACTTCTAGCGCTTCTATAACATGTGTCTTAATTAAATCCTCTGAATTAGTAGTCAGAAATTGTGTTGAAAAATCTCTCAATCCAGGTGGCGTTTGATTATTTACTTTCTCATTTTCTCTGTTCGTCCATTTGTTTCTTCAAATCAATTAAGCTTGTTGGATCATGCCTTCAACAAGATTTAATTAGTTTCTCTCTTTGAGTTCAATTTAGTGCAATTTAAAAGTGTCTTATAAATACAATGAGTTGTATAAAAATAAAGATGGTATCAGACATTCGATTGATGAATTAAATTAGAATGGTGGCAGACTCCTTCTGAGAAGTATTTATTTGTTCGTTTCATTCATTCCTACGCTTCGATGAATGCAGTTCAAATAATAATTAATTAGACATGAACATTTATTGAGTCGATTCCATTATGGATTCAATTAAGCAGTTTCGATTAAAGTGTTGCACAGTTGGCAGTAGGATTTGACACCAATTTATTGACACAGTCGCCTGTCATTGCACTGAACCACTCTTCTAGCACAATATTCAATTTCTTTTCGGCATTTTCGATAAATTGAATTCACCGTCATGAATTTACTGAAATGAAGACATTGATATATTTTCAGACCTTAGGCTGCATATATGTCGAAAAAAGGAAGATTGGAGAGGAATAAAGAATGTTAATTTTACTTTTCATTATAATTTTACCACAAGCGTTGAACTTATGTCAAAGTTAAGTTTTTTAGCTGCTCCAAATGCATATGATTATTTCAAATTTTCCCAAAAAAAACTATGTCAATTACTTACTAGATTTTCCCTTTTCTCTATAATCAATCAGAGAAAAGATACGTGCAACATGCAGTCCATAATCAAGAATAAAAATAATTTTATTATTCAGAAACATACACTACAATAATTGACTACAATTCCAGTCATTTAAATTCTGGAAATTCAACAATCAAAGCAATTTTAAAACGTACATAAAGCGTCGTATTCGACCATGTGATACACCCAACTAATATGTACAGGTGAGCACAGCGGGTTTCGGTTATAGGACACACACAATATTAATAATACCATCATGTGTTAGTTAAAATGATTAAGGCGCAACGATGTAATAAATCGCTTTTGTTAAATTTTCTTTAAGATCGCGTAAAATAAAGGAGAACATGTGCCTGACAATTACAGCATCACCACTCAATCTAATATTTTGTTGCGCAGAGTGACATAGCTGTCAAGCAATTGTTTTCGTTCACTTTGGGTATGCAATTTACAAAAACTTGAAATAATTTCTGAACAACGAATCACATTTAAGTTGCTGTCCATTATAAATGACATAGATATTTGTATAACCTTTCGCAAATGATTGTTATTCGACACAGGATTTGTAAACCCTATGCGATCCCACTGAAATGAATCAAATTATTTTGATTGGCACGATTTCCTTTCAATGTACCAATACAGTCTGTGTAAAATACTCTGTACAAATATACACTATAGTACGGAACGTTGTTGCATGGATGAAAAGAGATGAAAGAAAGGTTTCAGCAAATCTAGCGTAAAGATTAGGTAATAAATCAACAGAAGGACAAAACAATTTTATCATTCATTTATAATAAAGCAAAAATGTTGAAGGTTTAACATTTCCCATCATACGAATGCAACCAATTCAATTTAAATTACAATAGGGAGATGTTTTGTGTTGCGCAATATTTCTCTGCATTTGTCCTATGAATTCGTGAATTTTTTTATCATATTCAATAGATTGTATTGAAAGACTAAAAATTATATTGCACAATCAAAGACTAACAACGAATTTCATATAATAATATAAAATCTGGTAAATTTGTGTGTTGTTGTGATAATTCAAACGCAGGAAAATCAATATGAAAATGTCCGAATTCTATTTTTAGTTGAACCGAAGCTCACTTTGTTCTATTTTTGTTTATATTACGAACGTGTTGTTGGGGAGACCTTCGAAAATGGTAAACACATGTAATGCTAGAAAATCCAAGCTCTGAAAATAGTTATAAAATTCGATCGCTCCATTGTCGCCATTATGATAATGGGATTTTCGAACACATGAAATTTAAAGTTTTATCGATCTATAAAACATCACATCATACTACATCGTGTAATGGATAGAGGCCATTATGTTTTCCATCAATGATTTTTGGCCTACAAAAAGCAAACAATAATATATCGAAACTGAATTTTACTTCAGTATCCCTTCATCTACACCAATTTAAGTTGAATAAAACTGTGTGAAAATTTGCTCAGTTTCTCATTCAATTTAACATTATGATAACCAGAAGCAACCGAAAACATCATATCAAAATCTTGGCCAAATAAAACATTCTAGATGAAATCATTCCGCTGTAATGATTACAACCCTTTTCAAAACTTTTGCCCTGATCACTGAATGCAATTCATTTACTACGCAAGATTTAAGTTTCCAAACTCGAAAGCTGACTGACGGATGATGATGCGATTAAGGACGATTTTTAAAACTTTAAAACTTCATCGCCATCATCAATGATGTTTACTGCAGCAAATAACTACAGTATATTGAGAAATATGAAATTTCAAGTAGTTAAATTTTTTCTACATCTTCTGCAAAAGAGTTGAGAATAAAGTTGTAGTGATTTATTTTTTCTTTCAGCGAACGATATTTGTCGCACGAAAACATAAAAATAATGCACACAATAAGCACAGAAATAGGTAAATATGCGTGACAAAATATGCTTAAAACATACACAAAATTGTCTAATTTTCACTTCTTTTTGTGTACTATTTTTGGACAATTATACAGGGTGTTTGGTAATTGCGTACAGATATTTTTACCATGTATTGCTTGGACCTAGAGGAGCAAAAAAGTATATGGGCACTTGTCTGTATTCGGCCATTTTAGGGGAGTTATGAGGATATGTACCCTTCGGGTCAAAATTTTCTGTGTTGGACTCGATGTTAGAAAAAAGGACACCCTGTTCGTATCTAGCAACAGAAAATTATGGTTGATGGCTTGTTGGAAAGGTATTGAGGACCCCTTCCACAATCCACAAAAAAATTGACCGTTAGAATGATAACGCTATTTTAGATGAAAATGAACAGAAAAAATGGGTCGGTTCATTTCAACTCTGTCACGATTGTGACCAACTTAGAAAATTTTAGGTACTGAAAATTTGCATATCGGCCTAAAAAAGGATGCTCTTTCGATTAATGAAGAGAAAAAGATAGGTTAACTAGGCGTTTTTTTGAGATAATTAACGATTTTCATCGATTTTTCCTGATTTTTCGATCGTTTGAGACATACTAACACAGCCGTCTCCACTGGAAAGATTTTTTCGATTTTTTTGTGGATTGTGGAAGGGGTCCTCAATACCTTTTCAACAAGCCATCAACCATAATTTTCTGTTGCTAGATACGAACAGGGTGTCCTTTTTTCTAACATCGAGTCCAACACAGAAAATTTTGACTCGAAGGGTACATATCCCCATAACTCCTAATAAGCAATACATGGTAAAAATATCTGTACGCAATTACCAAACACCCTGTATATAGTAAAATAACAATAAGATATGGTTTAGTGGAAAGCTTAGCGAAATCACTTATACCTCATTCCATCATTTTCTGTGTTTTCTTGAATCCTCAAAGTTCAAAAATGTATTTCGAAACAAAATATGACTTTTCCACAGAGCCAAATTAATATGCAGACTCTTTCTGCTGTAATTTATTTTCTTCAGGGTTTCAATTAAAAACAAAAAGTTGTACGAAACACATTTACAGCAAGGCTTTACTTACGCTGGAAACGTCAGCTTGAAATAAATCCACATCAGATCCGTCAAGTCCAACGCTGCGTTGGTTGTATTGAATTTTTTGCATTTATTTACAACGTAGCCTAATTTTTCCATTGTGACCAACGTAAAATTTGAGGCCACTTTGAAAGAATTCACAATTTTTGACTTTGGCCACTATGGAAAAATTAGGCTACGTTGTAAATAAATGCAAAAAATGCATTACGACCAACGCAGCGTCAAATTTATCTGATGTGGGTTTATTTCAAGCTGACGTTTCCAGCGTAAGTAAAGCCTTGCTGTGAATGTGTTTCGTACAATCAAGTGAACAGACTGGTTTTGCTGCAGATAATTGCTAAATCAAACTTCATATTACTTTCCACATTTTCATATTTATTACTAAACAAAGGAATTTCATCCTTTTTATATTAATTATTTCGACTTGTAGTGATGCAAAATAAAAGAAATATTGAAAATAATTATAGCTGTTCAAGCAAGGTTCAATTACCACTAGGGTTTAGTGTTTCGAAATAACGAATCGAATTTTTTTGCATGTGGGAGTTTTGAGAAAAATAATTTTGCATAAATGTCTGATTTCAAAAATCATCTTTTGAACATGTCTTTATGATTCATGTCTTTATGATCAGAAAATAATATCCAAACATTATAAGGAGATCCATGGAAAAACGACGAAAAATCATCTCGGTTAGTGGGTTAAACAGCAGAGTAGAGGGAACCTATGCAATATTATTCTACACGAAATTGAGAGAGTAAGCTTATCAACATTTTGATATAAGTTTTCAACTTCATCCGATCTTTACAAACTTAATGAATCGCAAACATTTAGTCCATAATAAAGAATTTCAAATTAACATGGATATTAAAATGTTGTGAATGTCGCAGGCTTCCTATTCAACCCAAAAATTATCACATAATATGTCTGCATAAAATGTATTTGGTATAGAAACATTTGATTAAAAAAAAGTATGAAAACTATAGTTTTTACCTATAGGTAATAACACACAGGTCAACACCTTTTTCTGCATTAAATGTGTAGGCAAGGAATCCAAAGTTTATAAACAGCACACAAAAAAATAAATTGGTGTTTCAGTTAAATTTAGTGATGAATATATGATTTACCCCATAACTTTGAGATTTTTTGCCACATACAATTTCATATAATTTGACATCCATAGCTTGTGGTAAAATATTGAAGTTATGTGGTAAAATAAACAGAAATGTATATTTTGTACTATAAATTGCTGTTTTACCACATTCTTTTTTTGTGTGAGTGCACTCCATTATTGGGGTCAAGTGAAGTGCTGATTTTCGATCTCATGCTGCTATTCTCTTAATTCTGCTGTGTCAGTGCCTTTGCTATTATCAATAAGATTAAAAAAAAACACACGGCTTGAAACGCGAACAACAGAATAGCGATTTTGCATCGCCGTCTAAGAAAATCGATCTTTTCACTTCACAGCTTTTAATTAATCTCCAATGTGAATCACTTTTTGTGCCAAATTTCCACACCATTTATAATTGCTTCTTCCTTTCAACGGAAATTATCGCAATTGGCTTTGGAATGTGCGCCCGTCTTCACATTAATGATTGTCTCTTGAAATGGTTCATTTTTTTCATCAGTTTTTATTCTTCTGTGACAAACATTATTAGCATTGTTGCTGAGTTCAGCAATGTTGATGGTAAACTTGACTCCGAAACAAACCCATGAAACAAAATTGCTTGGATATTCATGCTACACAAAATAAGTTATCAAACTCAGCTAAGGGAGTCTTAGTTGACCACTCAATATCAGCAAATACTTACATTTTTTTACACTTCGCAGTTTTCTTCCGCTATTAAATTCTAGTCAAATTCTCGACATTTTAAAATCGAAAAAAAATGTAAAACGGTGCTATGTGGGCATTCCAAAACCTCCCAATACTATTTTCACTGTACGCTCATTTATCGTTACAAATCTCTTGAGTAAAATTCGCCCCCATATTATTATATTCTATCATTATTCTGTTCTTCTAAGAAGTTACTCTCAAACACTTAAAATATGTTTTTTCATGCTTCGTAACACGTGATCTTTAAAATACACTCTGTACTGACTGCTTATGCAAAATTCATTCAAAAATTCGCGATAACTTGAACCCGGAAAACGTTATTTTACGTCAAACAAAGTATCAAAGTGAAATATGCATACAGCTGATAAAATGGAATATATAAAACACTCTCTGTCACATTTTTTTCCAATAAATTTGTTCTTCATCATTTTTGATTGAATAGTTTCGTTCGATAAATACTTTGGGGGAAGATTGGCATGAAAGTGGTTTTCATACTTATTGAATAGGTTAAGGTCTAAAAAGATTAAATATTAAAATTCCACAAATATTCAATTCATGCATCAGAATAGAAATAATTCTATGAAAACAAACTCATATGAAGCCACCATATTATACATTTATTAACAAATTAAATAAAATTAATTTAATCACATATTACCTTTGATTACACAGCGCTATAGTATATTTTTTATTATAACATCTTTTTACATATTTTACATTTGCTTCATTTATTTTGGTTTTGTATTTACGGACATTTTGCATAATGCACGTAGAGAAAAACTGTAAAGGAAAACAAAACAGCAGCGGATTGGTTTTTTTTTATTCTTCATTGTTCCAATTTCCGTGGGTGCTGCGCGTATTTAAATGCTGATGTATGCAATAAATTTTCTACAACATTTTTATGTATTCATTCATAGCAAGAACAATTTGCACAATGTGCATTTATCACCACAATCACCCGAAATAGAAACTCAGAACGTTTACACGGTCACACGTTGTTATGCGAAACAGCAACTGAAAAAATAGATTGAAGTCGCGATAAAACACAAAGTACGTATCTGTATAATAATTGCAATTTATAAAATAATGTGCACATTTCGCCATCAGGTACTTTGCAGAGTCATTAGTGAGTGGAGATTATTCCATATTCCGATAGTATTGTCGGATACAACTACTATTCAAATACTTTTAAATTTTGAAACCAAGCATCGTTACTTCTTTTTATTATTCTTCCAGTTGCATCAAAATATGGATGAATAAGAAGATATATATGAAAACAATGAATTCAAGCTCGAAGATATGATGCAAATATCAACTTAGGGGAAAAATTGAATTATATGGTTCAAATGAGATAGAAATAGCGAAAATATGCTAATGCAAAACGAATTGTACACGCCGAAATCATTGCATACTTCATACATATGTATATTTTTGTGACACAATATTTATTTTATTTTCTTCGTTTGTCTTTTTTGCTATTTTCTTTTTGTCTTTTTTGCTATTACTTGGGCATGTAGATTTTGTTCCCACTTCATTGTCAATTGCTTCCATATAAGGAAAAACAACGCAAAAATTGATGCAGAAATAAATTGAAATCAGTACACATTTTAATCAAAGAAATAAAGAATAGATACATTTTTTAAAAATTGACATTCATAAAATAAAACTCTCGTATTGCGATTGGTTTTTATATTTAATCTTTATAAATCTTTAGAATGATAGTATTCTTCATACAATAAACAGAATTATATTTCACTAGTTGTCATTCATTACAGTTCTGTTTTATAAATATTTCCATTATTCGGTGTGAAAATATAGGAATTTAAAATGAATCGAAGATATTTTATGCTTTTTGAAACGTGTTTTTTTCACAAAACTTCATTTCTTCTCTTAGTCTATTGAAAACAAAATGTTGACCCTGTTTGCATACTGAATCCCATTTGAACTGATAATAACACGTTTAGGTACACATGTGCAACCATTCCTCCTAAAGGAAACAAATGGCACACAAAAAACGGAGTCTGCTATTCAACGTCACACAGATTTTTTTATATAATTTTCATGCGAAAAGACAAATTTCACTCTTATAAAACAAAAAAAAACTGATGAAAGTAGTGAAAAATTGCTGCGTTCGGTTTAGTTTGGGTTACGGTTCAATTTGTGTTTTAAGCGTATGTGGGGATTCTCATGGAAACCATTTGTGAATGCCAACATATGAACATAAACATTAGAAAGATTGAATAGAAAAACGAACATAATCCTATTACAGTTACGAAAGCGTGCAATGAAAACAGTCAGCAAAAGAAGTCGAAAAAAAGCGAAAACATTTAAATCTACCAATTGTGTTAAACGATAACGCACAACTGTTGTTCATAGCGATATTCGAAAAAAATGTCGAACGAAAGTCAAAATGCAATTCCACTGAAAAATGTTTGGGTTCCATTTACTTTATTTTTCGAAGCAATTCAGTAAGGATTTCACATTTCGTCACTTTTTTCTGTTTTAGACTATATTTTCTATTGGTTGGCTACAAAATTCGTCTTCGGAATACAGCAAAGCTTTCACAAATGATTGGAATAATAATGCCCAAAAAGAAATAAAAGATTTTTCTTTTTTGCGTGGATGGTAAGTGGGTTTATCAGATTCCATATCGTAGACAGTTCTATTTACTTGAGCATTTTATTCCAAAAAAAGAGCAAAAATCAATGGTATGTCATATTCGAATGTGGGAATGAAAAGCTGAAACGTTCGTCATCGTTCATTGACTTGTCATTAACATAATCAAAGCATGAAAATAATTGAAATTGTCTCTGCGAGAAAAAAATGTAATCTTAGAAATGGCAGGACGCTATACTACACCAAAATCCGAGTATAATTAAGTGTTACTTTTTGCATCGAAATTAAAAAAAAATAACATCCTTAGTGTTGAATAAAAGTAGCGAAAATTTTCATTGGCTTACATAATTCAAGCGAATTCATGATAGAACATTTTTCTAAGAGGAACAAAACGGAAAATAGTCTCTAGATATACATTTATACGATCAATGTTAGCGCATAGACGATAGTAATATAATAGCTATGAATATGGCGACATCCATTTTGATAGATGGGATATAAATCAAAAATCCTAATTTTAATATTTGATTCAACTGTCATTTCCATTGGGGTCATTTTGTTTCATCCAAAGATCTGTTGTTATTTTTTGAACAGCGTATTGAAAATTCTTGCTGAAAATATAAATGATTGGTCCATTGAAAATAGATTACGGATAAAAACGGTTGCAAATCATCCATACATTGATTGGCGCCAGTGTCAATCAAATGAATTTTCATTCATCTTTTCATTTGAAACGATACGTCTAGATAACATTTTTGTATCAGAAAAACAGCAGAGTTGTTTGAAAAGAAAGACTTCTTTACAAGAAAGATACTTCTCTATCATCATTGACTTCATTAGAATAAATTGGAAAATGTAGAAAATCAAATTGAATATGAGTGAAGAAATTAACAACAAACTTCGGATTCCATTACAATTCGGGGAATGCAGATGAAACAATGAAACAGAAACATCCAATTATATATTAGATTCTCGTACATGTTATGAATGAATTTCGAAATAATAGAAGACGAAATTATTTGATTTGAATTGGAATTTCATTCAAAATGAATAATGCAGCTTTCGGCTTCAATTGAATTCAAATTAGATCTTATTACATTTTGCTCGAAAAGATATGGGAGAAAGAGTTTTTGAGGTTATGAATTCCATGCGAATTGGATCAATGAACATGAGCTTTTTGATTTCAAATGAATAATACTTTGCTCATGAATAATAATAATTTCATAATCATTTCTTCATTTCATTAATTAGATTTATTTATGTGGATAAATAAAGGATTTTGTTTAAATCACCATAATCCGATTGATACATAATATATGTCAATTCTAAGTGAGAAATGAGCGACTATAATTTCGCGGACATTTTTTATAAATTCTTCAATGTTGCCAAGAATAATTCCAATTAAAGGGCAGCTCATTGTGCTCACTGCGTTTATATTTGACAATATAAAACTAGAACAATTTACATATTTTACAATAGAAATTTAAATATGCTAAAAATGTGAATAAATGAAAATTGATTCATTCGTCTTTTCAACACTTTGACACATTTTAACCCAACTGAAACTGGAACTTTTTGAATTGTCACAAAATACACATTACTTTAAATGAGCTGAGAACAGACACAAAATTCCAAAATAAATTCAGCAAATGAATAAAATGAAAATACACTCAGATGAGCATGTGTACAGTGCACATTCGTTCGGTTGGGATCCAAATTATGCAAATGAAATTTATGAGAACGGGGCTTGTTCATTTGAATCTTGGTAACACATGCTAACGATATGCTTTATCCCCGTTCATTTGTGTAAATATCCATAATCATAAGTTCTAACATGAAATTCAGAAGCATTTTGGCTTTTTGGTCAAAATTCGACAAAAAACACTAAATCGAGCATACCACTTTCAACAAATATACATTTGGCTACTTATCTTCGTTGGCAATGAAAGTCAATGTGATAAAAGTACCGTTACCAATGCTCATATGAATGAAATTACACAACATATATACTATTCACAGTAATTTGTCTAGTAAACTGAAGTACCAATTCGGTCTACCTTTATCCAATTTGACTCAACATTTCAAACTGTTGTTTGTTGAATTAAGCAGATTAGAAACTTAAGAATTTTTGACCAATTTAATTTATTCATTTAATTTTGTCGTCATATTTTTCACAATTGAAGCAGTTTCGAGCATTTTTTTCAATCACAAATTGTGTGTGGTAAAATGGTTTTGATGGCAAAATATAATGTTCAGTTTAATTTGGGGTGTGTAACGCATTTTCTTAAATGGATGTTGATTTAATTGGTTTACCAAATTATTGCAACATTATAAAGTAGAACGTCAAATGTTGGTTTATTCTGTTGGTGAATAGTCGGTATTTTGGTGCTTTGGTGCTTTGTGTGACATTTAATCGGTTCCATAATAACCTAAATAAGTCCGATTATAACTAATATTACTTGCATTTCACAATTCTTGTTCGTTCACTTTAAGCACATCGATATTTTCAAAATGTTGTCTAGCAGGGTACAGGACATAAGTCCCCGGACACAATGTACGTCCGTCCGACCATGCGGACACAAGTCGGAACGTACACGGTCACCACTCGGACTCCACACGGACATTATACGGACACTACATGGACGCCACACGGACACCACACGGACACCACACGGACACCACACGGACATCATACGGACATGATACGGACATCACGGACACTCCACGGACACCAAACGGACACCACACGGACATTATACGGACACCACATGGACACCCAACGGACACCTAGTTGTGTCAACGGACATAAACTATGTCCGTCCGTCCGTCCGAACTCTTGAGTCCGTCAGACGGACGGACAACACGGAATGTCCGGACAGATATAATAACATATTTCTTTCAAATTTCATTGTCCGGACTGTCCGGACTGTCCGGACACTTTAGAAAAGTAAACGGTGTCTACTGCAGCTTCACTGAAGTAGAATCAATCATAAAAACCAGTTAAAATAAAGTGGAAAAAAATTTCCATTCAAAATTGAAAGACTCAAATTTCCATATATATAGAGAAAAATTGAAGCACTTTTTCTTCAACAAAATTTTGAAATTGAATCGTTTTGGATGCTTTCTTGATTTAGGTTAGTTCATAGAGCTCCACTGAAGTAGAGTCAATCATAAAAACCAGTTAAAATAAAGTGGAAAAAAATTTTCATTCATGTTTTTTCTCATTCATGTCAAATTGATGTTTGAATTGAAAACAGACGAAACACTGTGAATTAATTTTCAATTCGATACAGGAAAAATAGTCAACTGACACTACGATTGCTACGGTAATGTAATTATATCAAGTATTAACTGTCCTCATCCATGCATCATCAATTTCAATTGAAAACAGGGTTTGCAGATTTGAAATCAATTGATTTGATTTGATTTGATTCGAACTTTGAAATCAATATCAAAATCAAATCAAATTATTTATTTAATTATTATGACTGAGCAAATAAAATTAATTGTTTTCATGATTTGAATTCATATAGTCAAATAATTTGATTTGACGTACACTGACTCCTAAAGTGTCCGGACAGTCCGGACAGTCCGGACAATGAAATTTGAAAGAAATATGTTATTATATCTGTCCGGACATTCCGTGTTGTCCGTCCGTCCGTCCGAACTCTTGAGTACAAGGTACATCCGGACATACAAATTTTTTTTTGTTGTCCGTTGACACCTCTACGGACACCCCACGGACACCCCACGGACACCCCACGGACGTCATAAGGACACTCCAAAAGCGAAAAGTGTTCAAGACGAAGCAAAAAGTGTTCAAGACTTATGGACTGATATTTGGTTTGGGGTTTATTTCATAAGACACTCCGATGTCGGATGAAGCGAAAATAAAGAAAATATGCGATAATAAGATAATAAAAATATGCGGTTTCATTGACTGGGTCATGCACCTTTTTTTTCACTAATTGTATAGCTTCAAATCAGGGCTTGAAATATAGATTTGTCTTGACTACCGAAGTTATATACAATAAGAAATTATGCATTTTGAATAGTATCTTGACTACCGTTGTTCTCTTTGACTACCGCTTATTTTAAGCCCTGCTTCAAATATTAAATGGATTTTTCATTCACTCAAACTTTCGAATAAAAAATGTCATTAAAAATTGTCCAACGATAAAAATTTTCTTCATCATTTGTCGAAATTGATTGAGAAAAAGGAAAAAAAAATCACTGGCAAAAGAAGAAAAAAAAGAAAATCCTTGGGGTCACATGAAAAGGAAGACATATTTCCATTTTATATTTGTATTTAAGCTATAATTCCATTGCTAATTTGTGGTATTAAATTGATTTCAGTAATATTTCAATGCAATTTCGAATGATATGTGCATTTGATGGCACATATTTAAATGCGATTTATGCATGTATCGTCATTTTAGCATATCAATTCGTCTATTTCTTAAGCTACCAATGGAAAATCGGTTAAATTGAATTTTATTGCCATTCAATTTCAATTAGATCAATGTCATTTGAATAACCATTTGTGTACAGGCGATTGTATGTGTGTGTGTGTGTGTGTGTGTGTGTGTGTGTGTGTGTGTGTGTGTGTGTGGGTGTGTGTGTATATGTATTTGCTTGAGTTTCACTCTTTCTCTCTCTCGCTTTCTGTGTGGCTGAGAATATGTTTGTTGCACATGATGTCGCATCCATCTGATTTTTTTTTTGTCTGCAACCAATTTACTGTAAACATATTCCGACGAAACGAACGAAAATGGATTTTCAGATGCGTATAGCATTTTACAAACATTTTAGCTATTAACATGCATTGTAAAACAATGAATCGAATGAAAACGATGCACAGCACTGAATGGCATAGCACAGAGTATATATTGAATGGGAAACCCACGCACTTTGAATTCAAATCAATTCAACGTAAAGCTCAAACAGTCAAAACAACTGCATTCCATTTCGACAATGATGACGACAACGACAACGACAACGTCGGCTCTGGCTCTGAATAACAACATTTATTAAACATTTTGAATGCGTGATCCGAACGCTTTGAATTCAATGTTTGGTCGAAAGTTACATGTAAATCAATGAATAATTTATAATTTATTTAAGAAGTTGACATAATTGCTCGGTTGTTTTCGGTCACAATACAATTCTTAAGTATTGACAATTTGACGATTCCACACAATACAAAAACAAGAGAACAAGAGACAACAACATATAATTACGAAGAACCACATGAAATAAAATATGCGATAAAGTACCTCTATATCTTTTTTCGAACAATTGAAAATCATTTTCTGATTGTTTTGGCTCGAGCATGTTTTTTTTTCTTGTTGTCGTTGTCGTTGTCACAAGACCAACCAAAAACTCAGAAATATGAAAATAGAAAAATTGCTCGCACAACATACGAGCTTCACCAAACATGCACTTACTGTGGAAGAGAAGGAATTTAGCTAAAAGACACCACAAAATGAATTGCATCAAAGCCAAATCCTCATGTAAGTGCAGCCATCGAATTGACATACATATAATTTTAAACAATAGTTCAATTCAATACCGCACGCTGCATACTGAAAATAATCAAAATAAACAAAAAGAAGAAAATGCAGAATGAAGAAAACTGTTAGTGAATTGCAATAGGAAACAAAAATTAATCTAACGCACAATGAAAAGGAAAAAGCATAAATTATGTATTTACGATGAAGCCGATTTTTTGTTGCCACCATTTTCAATGCCTTGTTATTATCAAAATCAAAACAGATAAACAATGTTATTTAGATACATTTCTACTTACGATCACAAATTACTTGTTTGCCGTTATGCCAACATTTTTATGCAATTTTTCACTCTTTATTTCCTCAATCTCTTCATTCAATTTTCTAAGCCGTTAAGATCGTGTTTTCTTTTTTACACTGTCCATTCAACACTAAATGAATGAATTTTTCAATAAAATTATTGGCCATTTGAAATTCTCTTCCGTTCAATTTACGAAAACTATTCTTTTTTTTGGAAAAATTCCAAACATTCAATTCATCTGGCTATTTTCATATAAAAAATACAATTCACATTCATTTCAATCGATTTTCAAAAACACAGTGAATATGCATAAATAATACAAGCCAACTCTACTTATAGATATCTTTAACAAATCACATGAAATAAGAGCATAATAAACCGTCTCACTCACATAAACAAACAAAAACAAACATATCGATAACATACAGTGTATCAAATTGAAAATTTGTTTTGTATTCTGTGTATCCGGTGTGTCCGCATGCGTAACAATGCCTTTGTTCAAAATGAATACCGTTTAATTCAATCAATAGCATGCAATATTTGCAGAAGCAATCAAAAAGAAGAAAGATAATTTTGAAAAAGCAAAAACAAGAGATTCTTACGCATGAAAAATTATTTATATTTTATTGAATCATATCGGTGTGTACTTTTTGATGACAACAGAGTCATATAACAGCCGTTCAATTCATTTGATTTATTCATTTGTATGGTTTTTGTCAGAACGCTAAACTAAAAATTGAATTTCGTTAGCAGAACATATAAAAATTGTTAACAGAAGAAAATGTTTTAAATAAAACGTGAACGCAATTTACGTCGTTTGGTTTCATTTGTTTCGCAATTGATGTCTTTTGAAACTTTTAGTTTTCGACGCTTTGCCTGATGTACTTCTGCATGCGTTTGCACTTGTTTTGTAGCCTCAATTTCATTCTTCGTCAAACTATTTTCTTCAGCACTTGCGCTGTTTTCAATGGATTCGAGTGGTTTTGGCGGTTGTGCTGCATGCGTTTCCACTTGTTTTGAAATCCCAATTTCATTCTTTGTCAAACTCATTTCTCCAGCTTTTGCGCTTTTTTTAATGGATTCGTGTGGTTTCAAAACATTGACCGCTTTTGAAGGTTTATTTAATTTTCCCAAAATCACCCGAGGTTCTTTGATACCGCTTCGCTTAGTAGCAATGCTCTGAAGCATTGAAAAAAAATCTTCATCTCTTGAAAATTGAAAAAAAAAAAACAATTTACAAATATGTATAATATACATTGTATATATTTCATATTTGAATTTAAAAAAAACCTACAATTTGTCAAATTTGAAATCGGCTTCCTTCAATGCACTTATACTAACGGGACCATAAAGACATCCGATTTCCGTAGCCTTGGCAATCAAAAAAAAAATTTCATCTGCAGTATGGCTGTATGTATCATTGTCATTTTGTTTTTGTTTTATCGAACTTATTGATGATGCTACATTTGATTGTTCAGTTTTTGCCCGATTTGTCTTCTTCACGGCCTTCCGTGCAATATTTTCATTCGCATATTTTTCTCGTTGCTCGGCTGTCAATTTTGAACAGTATTTCTCCTTGTGACGTACGTTAGGTGCTGATCCCATTGATGCATCATGTTGCCACACATCGTCACATCGTGAACAATGAAACCAATTTCCAACGCGATGACCACCGTCTTTTTCACGATAATAAACTTTTTGTATTACATCGTAAGCACTGGATGCACCTTTTGATGTGTCAAATTTGGCGATGTACCATCCCAGCGAAATATTGGTTTTGACAGTTTCAGGCAGAAGTAAATCGGCTTCTATTTCTTCTTCTGTTTTCACGCTTACATTTTGAGTTTCAGTTTTAGTTTCTTTTTCAGACATAATTACGCTAAATTCGTTCGATTTTAAAACATTTAATAATAGTTATCACAAATTTAATTTCACGTTAAATTATTTATTTTTATTTAATGCCAACAAATGGAAAATGTGATTTGATCTCAGACTTCACTGTGATTTGAAAGTAAAAAAACACTATTGCTTGGTGTGACTGTATAACGGGGATTAAAAACACCGACCGTGGAGAAAGAAACGCACACATTCTTTTTTCGCATTTGAGTGTACGGTGTGTCCGCATTCTTGATACCGAATCAGATTTAAAACATAATGCACAACCGCCTCACTTACACAATGGAACAATTAAACAAACAAAATGTTGAGTTAAATGCGCAATAAAGAACAGAATATCGAATGGTCGATTCCTCTCCTTCTTTCTCATTTATGTGTGCAGCTTGTCCGCTATGTCCGCATTCATAATAAGCAAATGCACAAATTCTTATTTCGAATTTGAGTGTGCGGTGAGTCCGCATGATTGAGATTTAAAACATAAGGCACAAACGGACTCATTCACACAATCGAACAAACAAGAAATAAATGCGAAATAAAGAACAGAATATCGAATGGTCGATTCCTCTCCGTCTTTCTCATTTATGTGTGCAGCTTGCCCGCTGTGTCCGCATGTTGGAGACTATAGCGCAACCTGTCTTACTCACATAGTGAATTAATAACGCTTAGTTTGACTTTTTTCAAATAAATTACAGAATATCAAAACCGAAACAACCAAATAAACGTTATGCTCTCATGGTATAAATTTGAATAAGCGATAAGTCGCTGTGGCGATATATGTTTTTTGTTTCGATCACTCAAACGATTTATGTCGATTTTTCTGCAAGTTTTATACGAAGTCAACTTTAAGATGGACTGAAAGATGAATATGAAAAAAAAATTGAGCCTAATGTTTGAAAGAGACAGTTTCTATTCGTGTTATGATTTTGATGATCAATTGTTCTTATGACTGAGTTGATAAGTATTGGTTTATGCCTATTTCAATTTTCCTATTTTTCAATGTATTCGAAATTACATGCTCAGTTCAAAATTGGCATTGGTTGTGATTAGATATCGAGCCAATATTTATAGTTTTTACATAAAATTAAACGCATTATTTCTGGACTTATAACATGAAATTTATCACCAGTCGATTAGAGCAATAATTTTTTTTATCAAGTTTCCTTTTCTGTATTTGATATGAGACTTTAGTAATTAGTGTGACGATGTAAAACATTTGACGAATGCACGGTGATGATTTGCATTAAGCCAATGAAATAAATCAATTCGAAAAATTCCATAGTGTTTTCCATATGAGCATGCGCAAATTGCAAATTTATCGAATGTTTATAAGTGATATAAATAAATTAGAATTAAATCAAAATCAAATGAGAACTCAAATAACCGTATGCCGAATACAATAAATGTGATATTTAACCCAGATAGTTAGAATTGACACTTTATATATTTGTATTGTTTCAAATTGATTTGCCTAATTTGTTGATGAACATGGAGCAAGTTCCTTTCGAAATAATACAAAGTACCCGATCTGATGGTTCCCTTTTGTGGTCGCCGAACGAAAAAATTCTCTATATAAAAAAAATGACTCACAAAAACACAAAAGAAGACTGGATTTGCTATCAGCAAATTATATGTAAGACTCAAAAGAGTGCTATTAAGTGCACGTCTCGTCTTTTGGTTGATCGCTCAAACTCAACAGCTTTTAGTAAAAAAATTCCACATTGTGAGCATGAAAATCATGAACTGATTTATAAAGATTTAGTTACACGGACCAAAATTGTCAATGATTGTGAGCAGCTTAAACAATTTTGCGAAGGCCTTTCAATTGATATTCGCGCAAATGATATTTTCACACGTGAAATTTCAAAGTAAGTTCATAAAAATCGGTAAACATAATGTCAATATGTTTTGTTTGGTTCTCTGTAACAATTCAACTCTTTGGATACAGAAGGGTTCAATTCCAAGTTGATTTCAATTTATTTTCAATCCATATGAAGATGATCCAACGAAATGAAATTTTTTTATATTAAATTAAACATTTTTGCGTAATAATGTCAGTTTATGTGATTTTTTTCCATTTTAAGGCGCCCATTGGGTGAATCAAAGTTGAGATATTCCAAAATGGAAAGAAATCTCCGACGTAAAAAAAATACAAAATATCCTCAACAACCGAAAACGGCAGCTGAATTAATTGAAGCATATAAAGACCCGGAAATTTTACAAAAATTTGGAAACAATCTCCGGAATACATCGAAATTTTATGTCGATACTGTTATAGTACAACCAAATTCTGTGTTTACAGTGTTTGTTTCACATCAAATCATAGATTTGATCAAAATTCATATTCCGATTGGGCAACGAACTTATATGATGGATGGAACATTCGGTATTGTTCCAATCAAATGTTTTTACCAACTTTTGATCATATACATACAATTCAAAAATGATGTAAGTTTCTTATAGCTTGAAAGCAACATGTACCTCGTGTATAATGACATGCTTCATGTGGGATGCAAAAAAAATTTCATCTAAATTTTTTACTTTGTCACTGTCACTTGTTTCTTCTCAGGTATTGCCAGTTTTTTACGTGCTTATGTCGGGAAAGAGTGCTAGTCTCTATGAAAGTGTTTTTACGTTCATTGAAAAAATCTTTGAGTTGAATCCTACGAATTTCATGACCGATTTCGAAGCGGGTATGAGACTAGCAATAAAAAAATGTTATCCCAAAGCAGAGTTATATGGGTGCTGGTTCCATTATTGTTCCGCTATCAGACGGAGGTTATGCAGTTTACGTTTGTTTGGTTTGATTGCGAAAAATGTAGAGGCAAAAAAAATCTATAGGAAATTGCAAAGCTTACCACTTTTACCGCACGAATTTATAGAAAAAGGATATATTATCATTAAAAAGGACGCACTTGCTAATAATCTTTACAAAGATTTCGAAGAATTTTTTTTGTATTTCGACTTTTGGATCAAATTGGTTAGTTTTCAAAATTTTTAAATATGCTAAATCAAACTAAGAGCATAATTTGGCTGTTCTTTCACAAACATGCATACACATTAGGGTGTTTTTGGTATCAAACAATAAAAAAAGGGGGGTAATCAATTGAAAGAGAATGAAATTCTAGATTGAATAAACTTGTTTTCATCTTCTTTGGTTCATTTTCCACACTTCCCGAAGCAATTTAGAATGTACTAAAGAATCTAAGGTTAGGTGTCTGTCGAATCGATGAAAAATGGTAATTTCTGTGAATTTTTCCACACTTTTTTTATTTTAAAATAAAATAGAAATAAGAATATTGCTTTTCACGATTAAAACAAGTTGAAATTTGTATAATTTAGTCCCGATTTTCATGCAGATTAGAGAATCATTTAGAACAATGAAAATTCACTTTTATACTTTAAAATGAAAAAATCGCTTGAAAACAAATTGTATCCGATAAATATTTAATCACAAATTCATTTTAGATGGATTTTTTTTCGATCAGGTAGGCCAAAATATCGCAAAATTGAATGAAATAAAAAATAACCTCAAATTTGAGTTGTCATTGTATTTCATTCCAAAAACATAACTTTCTGAGCATTTTTTGATTTTTTTCACGTTTTTAATGAAAATTAAGATGAAAATATTCAATTTCCCAATGAGAATAATATGAAATATATATATTCTGGCCACTTTCGCATGCAAGTTTGCAAGTCACTCAATAAGATGAAAATTTGCGTTTATCCCATTTTTGAATCGAAAAACACAAGAAAAAAAATTAAATCCGGTAAATCAATGATCACAAATTCATTAAATATCGTTTTTTATTTGATCAGATGACCGAAACATTATTAATTTCGATACAAATTGAAAAGAGAAATAACATAACCACAATTATATCAATAACGAAAATATTCACATTTTTACTGCAATATCATTGGAAAAACACTAGAATATATAATATTCTAAACATTCATCACATAAGAAATATAAAGAAAACAATTCAAATCAAAAATTCACTGGAAAATTTTCATTTTAATTGCATTCATGCATCAATCATCACAACACCATAACATCATCACCAAAACATTGGTCTCACAATGACAATTGAATTCCATATGACATTTCAACACAAACACAATCGATCAAAAAATGGCTGAGTACTGAATACTGTAAATAAATTCAGCATCACGAGCATTATTGTATGGTGTTCGATGTGTGACTATGCGATTGTCAATGTATCAACTGATTCATTCACGCATACAAATGAAATTTTATTCAAGCTTGCGATTTCAAAACAAATAGAGCATCTGTTTACATTTGAAATGTAATGCATGTATGAAATTTGCAATTGGGTACTTTTTTACATTTTAGTAAATAAATAATGGCAGAGAAGAATTAATCCCAATTTAGTCGTATGTATATTATTTTTGCTATTTCTTACAATGATGAAACTATATATGGATTTTTTGAAATTGTTCATTTATTGAGATTTATTTTGCATAGTAGGCAATTTTGAATGAAATATCGATTCAAATTTTTCGTATAGACGACTTGAACGTAGTGCGCGGGTTTAAACAAAATAACGTTTGCAAACATGTTCAAGAATAAATATGTATGGCATATATGAGCTCGGAATTATATGGCACTCTTAAATTTCATAACATAGTAACAAGTACTCCTGTTAAAATAGTAGTATTCTTTTTGTGGATTTCCCAACCTTTCAATTAGTTCCTTTTTTTTATTATAGAATAAATTCATTTTCACTTCATTTAGTTTTCTGCTGGAAATTTTGCCCAACTTATTTCCTTATCATTTAATCGTATTGATTTATTAAATTCATTGGGAAAAATGACCAAGTAAGTTACAATTCGTGTGAATAAAAGAATCAAAATGAGATTATATCGAGTGAAGGCCAAAATAAAGTGGACTTAAATGTTGGAATTCTAATCAAAATTAAAGTAACCATGTAATGGAAATTTTAGTTAATTTTTACACAAAAAACAACAAAACTTAAAATTATGAATATGATTGGAAATCAATTGGTTGAAAATTCCGTTTATATGTTATTAATGTGTTTGAATAATACTATAGGGCCAATTTAAAATGAAAAGGTGAAAATAATGAAGAGTAAAAAAGACATACTAGTACATTGATTGCATGGGGAAAATATTAAAAAAAAAAAAAAAAAATCAAAATAACTGGAATCGATCTCGCGATATTTGGAATTAGAAGTCCAACGTGCTTCTACTGCGCTATGTGGATATTATGTACTTGCTTGAAACAAATATGTATATTATACTACTTAAATTTGTTTATTTGTGATTCATTTGATGCTGTACAGAGAACAAAAAAATGAAAATAAGAGGAGAATATTTCGTTTTCAATTTGTTACTGTTTTTTGTTGCTTTGTTTGTATTTCTTCAAAAATCTATGTCAATTTAATTTCAACTAAAAATACGATACTTATATTCGACTGATTATTTTCAGTTTTTTTTTGTATATTGTTTTCTTCCATCAATTTTGACTTAATTACATTTTTTGTTTTTTTTTCTTCAATCGGAAAATGTGAAATTGAAAGCCATCTGTGCGGTTGAACTTCAAATAACTGCTAATGTAGCGATTGGCTTTGCTTTTTTCTCCTCATAAAATAATACAATTAATTCTAACAATTAAAAACAAAAAAAAAATGGGAAACGTATAAATTTCGATAATAATGGTAAATTGTGAATATCGCATATCTTGAACGTCATGAATCCAAAACAATAATCTTTATTGCAAATATTTCTTCTACTTATTTAATTCTTCTCATTTTTTTCGATTTTTGCTCTATATTTATAATAATAATATGACAATGAGTTTTGTATATGTTTTCATTTTTTTCCCGACAATCTCATGAATGAAAAGAACACAAATCGTCAAATACGATCCAAATTTACTAATCTAATTATGTATATTATATTTATTTGTCTTTTTTCTCGTTGCAAATTTTTCCTTGATTAGTTTTTTCTTTGCTTGATTGATAAAATTTCAATTCAAGTTAATAATAATTTATTATCACCATTCTAAATTTCTTTGCTTGAAATGTGTGTGTGTGTGTGCTTTTGAAATGTTCATGAGTTTTCTATAAAAAAAAGTGTGAATAGTTATGTATGTTTTTATTCTGGCATGATTTTGTCTTAATTTTCATAAATTTCATATCTATGAAAGATTTTCTATTCTTTGGAAGAGATAATGTACCTTATGGTTTTAAATACTCTCGATTTTTTTAGGAAATATTCAATATTTAAATAAATATTTTTGGTTGCTCTGAAGAAGATAAAATGAAAGGAATTTTTCTTTCCTATTTTGTTATGACTATGAAGAGAAAATTCACACTTTCAGTTCATTAAGTCTTATATTTCTCATCTTACATTTGTTTATTATTTAAACCAATTATTATTTCAATAATGAGAATACTATCGAAGAGAGTAAAATCCTTCAAACATCGATTGTAAATCATCAATACAATACTTACAATTTGTTTTTCATCAATTAATTCGGCGCGATTTATTGCTTGAATTTACGTACTATGCAAGAAATTTTAATTTGATTTTTTCAATTTTTTCTTTTATTATTGGAATGAAAGCCACTTTGTAAAATAGAATGAAAATTAAATACTTCTCTTCGTAGATAAAGACCAAGGGAGAAAAAAGCAGAAAAATCAGCGACAAAAATTCTGCTCATTCTGCTTTTTCTGCATTTTCTGCTTTATTTTCAATAGTTTTTAATGAGATATTGGTTGTAATTTTTAGCATATTTCCAAAATTTTGGTGTGATGGTACAAGCTGAGATTTTTGGCGATGTAATTTAATTTGCTATGATAGATTGAACTTTTTTTTTTAAATCGGGTTTATGAAAATAATCTCAATTGAAGTAGACCTTATTGTTATCGAAGTATTGTGGAAAATAAAAAAATGATTAAATGCGGTTAAATTTTCACGTTTGAAAATGTGAGAAATGTGAGAATTTTTCTCAATTTTTTTCGTTTGAATTCTCATAAAATTTATTAATGAAATCATGTGAATTTCATGTTCAGAGAAAAACAAGAATGATTGAAAAAATAAAAGAAAAATTAACTAAGAAATTAAGAATAAATGTTCTATTCAACATTGAATAACAAACAACCCTATCTTTCGTAATCTTTTTAATTGTAAAATTTTTTAACATATAATGATACTATCGTGAGAATAGCCAATAGACAAAATCCAATGGTAATCCGAGAAAAATATGAAAATGGCTTGAATTTGAAAATCCCCAAAAATAATACGATTAGTTTCCATTACAACGTTTTCATTACCAGTTAAACGAAGGAAATTGTTTGAATTTATTGGTAGAAAAGGTGCTATTTACTTGAAAATGAAAAATTCTCAAATAAGATTAGAATTTAAGTAACTAGCTTAAAAATAATTTTTTTAAAAAATATGAGAAATGTGAGAATTTTTCTCACTTGTCTCGTTTTTTCCTCATAAAAAATGTAGAATGAAGGATACTTAAATACTTCTTTTCGTAGATAGAGAAAAAAGCAGAAAAAGCAGAAAAAAGCAGCGACAAAAATTCTGCTCATTCTGCTTTTTCTGCATTTTCTGCTTTATTTTCAATATTTTTTAATGAGATAATGGTTGTAATTTTTAGCATATTTCCAAAATTTTGGTGTGATTTGGAAGCGGAACTCGAGGAGCATTCAGACGACTTGAATCAAGTCAAGTCTGTTCTAACAATTCTCGGTTACATGACCAAATCATCCATCGCTTCCATCAAAACTTTGAAAAAAGTAGAGAATCTTGAACTTGAATATACAAAAATGCGAACGAACAAGGCAGATGAAATGTTTGAACGTTTCCCTGAACTGCGTCAAATAGACTCGTTCACTCCAGGAATGAAATCGATCATTATGGAAATCGTAACTCGTATCAATAAGAAAACAAAGACTCAAAATCCCGAAAAGCAACGAACAATGCAAGAAAAAATCTTTCTGCAGGCAAAAAAGGTTGGATATTGTTATCAAATCATTCAGTTTTATTTTGGATTTTTTTTTTAATTCTAATTTGAAATTAATAATATTCAAGATTTGTAGTGACATAACGATTGACAACATTATATTTATTGATGATTCAAATTGTAAAGTCTCTTGTCCACAATGTGGCTCAATGAAATCACTATCATCTTCTTGGAACAAATCAACTGGAAATTACTCTTTTTCATTGAACAACTTTTCACGCCATTATGACTCACATTTACACAGTTTACCTATGCAACAATCAATTGATGCTGATAAGAGTTCAGAAGAAAGTCCTAAGGAGGATCAGCCAATCGATTGTAAGTAAGCAAATTCCATTATCTATTCAGTGATGTAAAATTTTGGTTATTTTGAATTGTTTTACAGTTGTTGATATTGATAAACTTCGTAAAGAGCTTGATGATTGTCAAAATGAAAATCGTAAACTTTCCGCCGAGAAAGATACAAATATTCAATTGGAAATGGACTTGAAGCAAAAAGGTAAAATTTGTTTCTTCTATTTTTCGTTAAATATTTTGGGTTTCAATTCAAATTGTTTCACAGATTTACGAATCGAATACCTTGAAAAGCAACTGGAGGAAGCTAAATTATTGAATTTCAAAGCTATTACTGAGAGAGACCGTTTGCAGAAGAATTTAAATGAATTGTTGGGTAAAAATATTTTGAAGCAAAGTGATAATAATGACTCAAAGTTGATTGAAGAACTTGAAAAGAAAAGTAAATAAATTATATAAAATTTATTAAATAGGAAAATAAATAGATGAAATAAATTCGTTCTTTCAGCTGTTCAAATTGAGATGCTTGAAAAAAAACTCATTACGAATCAAATGAAACATGATGAAACGGTTGTTTCGAAAGAAACATTAAATGCATTATACCGTGAAGCTAACAAAATCTCAGAAATGGAAACAGATTTATTGGCAAAAAGTGAACAAATTCAAAGCCTACATAAAGAACTCGAGATTTTTCGTGCACAGAAGATTTCACGAGCTACTTTCATTTCAAATCTATGTTGTTTTGAACCAATCGATGATATTGAAGGAATTGAAATTAAAGACAACTATGTCCATTTTGTGGGTAAATGAAATACATTATATTCCTTATTGTAATGTGCAAAATATATTCTCATCTTCGAATGTTTATTAACAGATTGCCAAGATCGCTCCCTTTGGATGTATTTTGATAACATTTTTGTTGAAAAAAGTATTGCAGAAAAGTTCTCTAGCTTAAAATCGTATTTGATTAAATTTCTTGCTGGAAATACCACTATCGTATTTAACCATGGTACCACAGGTAAAAAAAGCTCATCAAATTAATTCATGTTAACTACCACTTCTTTTATGTTTTTATTCTATTAATATTCAGGAAGTGGTAAGAGTTTCACCATGTTTGGAGTCAAAAATGATGGTATTCTCAATCTCTCGGTCGATTTTATTTTAACAAAAGAACAGAAGCGTTTGAATGTATCTGTTATTGAAATGATCAACAACGATTTATTCGATTTGACCAGTGAAAGCAAAATGATAATCAAGAAAAATAATAATGCAATGAAAACTACAATTGGATCATTAAACGAATTCAATGATCTAATATCCAAAGTATTGAAAATCCGTTCACAAAAACCCACCGACCAAAACAATACTTCATCTCGCTCACATTTAATGTTTGAGATTTCTTTGGAGAACAATCATACAGCTAAAATTGCGTTCGTCGATTTAGCTGGATGGGAAAATCCAGACGGCAAAATCATTAATGAAACAAAGTTTATAAATTCGTCGTTGACAAGTTTAAACACCAATCTTTCTCAAATTTCTAAGAAGAAATTTGCAAGTTTCGACTCGCCAATTACAAAATGGTTGAAGCCCTATTTATCTGATGCTTGCTCCAAAATTATTATCATGATGTACCATCTAAACAAGTCAGTTATCAAAAAAGGATTGGAAAATATTAAAGAGGTTGTTTCAACATCCCGCGGACCAGTCAAACGAAAGCAGTTTCCGGAACCTTTGGGCGATATTACTAATATTAAGAAAATGCATTAATATATGTGCTAATGATTTTAAATTTCAATTAATCTTATTTTTCAATTTCTTTTAATGTTTAAAAATAATATTTTTGCACTTGTTCTTCCATCTAAATGAAGTTTGGATTTATTTATGATTCTTCGATTGAATAAAAATCAGACAATTTACTATTCGAATTTTTCCTTCACTTCCTCTTAATATGTATATCTTATCTTTGTAGCTCTTTCTCTCTCTCTCTCTCTCTCTCTCTCTCTCTCTCTCTCTTTCACTTTCTCTCTCTCTCTTTCTCTTTCTCTCTCACTCTTTCTCTGTTCCTCTAGAGGGAGAACTCTCTCTCTCTCTCTCTCTGTCTTTGAGAACAAAACAGAAATTATATGGTTTGAATGGCAATGATATTGTAATTTTTATGTGTGTGTTTTATTTTTCAAAGAAAAATTTCGAAAATTTTCATGCCAAAGTGGTAAAAAAATTTTCATTGTGAAGGGGCGGTTCAGTTACATGCATCTATATTGATCATATTTTTTTTTTTTTAAATTGAGTTTACCTTAATATTCTCAACTGAAAGACTGTAGACATTTGTTATTTAAAAAGTTGACTGTACTAAAAATCCTGGAAAAAATTGTGAGAAGTGTGAGAATTTTTCATTTTTTCTGTAAAATTAATGAAATACAAATATTCCGATGCATTCATTTTGTTATAAATTTCATGTCTTGCATGATCGAAATGTTCATAATCAATCTTTTTCAAATAACCTGATGCATAATAGCTATTTTTAGTTTATCCTATTCTATCGATCTCATTGATTTTCCCTTCTAAAATGAATATAAATAGCAATCTGCTTGATATATAATTTTTTTGTCATTTAAGACATAAACTAAGTAGTCAATTTCATAGAGAAACAGATTATAAAGTCAGTTTTTGAATCAGGTTTCAAACAATCACTTTCTATCAATCAAGTTATTTGATCACTTTCTATCTAAAAAGTTACCTGTTCTTTCTTCGAATAATGACAAAGCAAGTATTTTTTTCAGAAGCAAATAATTTTCAATTTTAATTTTTTATTTATATATATTGTAGAGAATTTCCAAAGTTTTGGAATGATATCCAAATTAAAATGGGTTTGGAATCGTTTAAAGATATAGAAAAATTTCGAGATGTGTTTAATTTTATGGGGTACAAAACAACTCAGTCTGTTGCAAAACTTCGGCGACAAAAGGAGCTGGATCGTTTTGTAATTGAAGCTTCAAAGCTGAATAGTAATGTTCGATTCAAGCACCAATTTAGTGCTGTGAATATAGAATTTGAGCACGGTGACATTTTAGTCCTAAAAGACATCGCGGCAGCTGCGACAGCATGTATTACACAAAATTTAACTCGTGATGTAAGCGAAGTTGAAACGCGAATTTTCCGGCGATTAAAAAGAGTGAGTAAATATTATAAGGTGGCAGTTTAAATGTAAACTATTTCCATATTATTCAATAGGTCGCAGAATCTTTAGTTTTGTCAAATGTCATAGTTGACTTGAATGGAAAACCGACATGTGAAGTGGTTTGTCCTCTTGAATTCTGTAGAACTGTATCAAAGCTGAGTTTGATACCACAATCGAATTTATATGCACCTCCAAAATTTAATCCGTACAATTTTGAACGCCACTTTCAAAGTCATGGTAATAAAAAACGAAAGGCTCAGGACGATACTTCATTTATTTCTATAGCTCAAAATGTCAACAAGAAATCAAGCGAGAATTTGAACAATTCATTGCAAAATTTATTAAAATACCAACAAAAATTATTGGATATTGGCAAATGGAAAAATGAAATCAATAAGTTTCAAACGATCATTCATAATATAGAGGTAAATAATATTTTACTACGCCACAAATTTATGGATGAACGTGGAACGGTGCGATCATTTTGTCGTATTAAGTCTGAAGGAGAAAAGGACTGTTACAACTGGACTATTGAAGATAAAGCAATTTTAAAAAGTTTGTTAACTTATTTTTGGAATTTAGATTTAATGCTCCATGCCTTATTGTAGAATTGTTCAAACTTAATTCCTACTATTTTACGTTTATTTTTACTCGTAGTTACCAATGAAGACAATTCTATTGATCAATTCAATTTTGACTATGTATTTGAGCCAAATGACAAAAATTCGAAAATTTGTGAGTTTATAAAACCATTGCTTGTTGAAGCATCAAAAGGATTTAACATTTGTATGATGGCATATGGTGCTAGTGGTGAGTTATGACTTCAATATGGTCCAAATGTTAAATGCGGAATAAATTTTAAAATATAATCCACTCAATTAGGTAGCGGAAAATCGTACACAATGTTTGGTAATATTGCTGAACAAGGAATAATTCCATATAGCATACAATGTCTGATTGAGAGAAGCCAAATCGAGCAATTTTCAATACACTGCTCTTTCTTTGAAATTTACAATGAAATATTCAACGATTTACTTCGAAGCGAGAATGAGCAAAGAAAACCTCCTGTAATGATTCGACATTTTTGTGCAAAAGATAGTAGGCTTATGAATTTGAAAGAAGTTATTATTGAGTCTATTGAACAATTCAAAACATTATTACAATCAACTATCAAATTTCATTGTAATTCACATATCGGTGTCCAAATAACATTGAAAAGTGTATTGAACGAAAAGTCGCTAAAATCCAGATTGATTTTATTGGACTTGGCTAGTGTAGAAAATACTTATTGTCATACAAACAAAAAATACAAAGTACAACGGAAAGTGAAAATTACAAACAATAATAAATCATCGTCTGGATTTAAAACGATGTTGGAGCATTTGCAGAATGGTTCACTATCGTCCGTGAAATTTGATAACTCAAAATTGACTCAATTACTAAAACCATGTCTTACATACAACTGGAAAACTCTCATGATAACAACTGCTTCTCAAGATCGTAAAAATTTATCAATTGCAAAGGAATCATTATCGGTTGCGAACTTAGCTAACCGAATTCAAATAATTATGGACTATTAAGCCGAATATAAAATGCATTCTGAACTTCTCATTCGTTGGCAGTTTCTTTTCCACTTTTCTAATCTCCTATCTACTTCTTTGTTTTTTAATAAATTATTGATTTTTCTTCCTTTTATAAGAAATACGTAGGACATTTTACACTATTTCAAACTTTCAAACAAAATTATGAGAGAATATTTTTAATTGAAGAAATCTGTTAAACATCAATACTATGATTCTAAAAAATCAGGTATAAATAATCTCAATTGAAGTAGACCTTATTGTTATCGAAGTATTGTGGAAAATAAAAAAATGATTAAATGCGGTTAAATTTTCACGTTTGAAAATGTGAGAAATGTGAGAATTTTTCTCAATTTTTTTCGTTTGAATTCTCATAAAATTTATTAATGAAATCATGTGAATTTCATGTTCAGAGAAAAACAAGAATGATTGAAAAAATAAAAGAAAAATTAACTAAGAAATTAAGAATAAATGTTCTATTCAACATTGAATAACAAACAACCCTATCTTTCGTAATCTTTTTAATTGTAAAATTTTTTAACATATAATGATACTATCGTGAGAATAGCCAATAGACAAAATCCAATGGTAATCCGAGAAAAATATGAAAATGGCTTGAATTTGAAAATCCCCAAAAATAATACGATTAGTTTCCATTACAACGTTTTCATTACCAGTTAAACGAAGGAAATTGTTTGAATTTATTGGTAGAAAAGGTGCTATTTACTTGAAAATGAAAAATTCTCAAATAAGATTAGAATTTAAGTAACTAGCTTAAAAATAATTTTTTTAAAAAATATGAGAAATGTGAGAATTTTTCTCACTTGTCTCGTTTTTTCCTCATAAAAAATGTAGAATGAAGGATACTTAAATACTTCTTTTCGTAGATAGAGAAAAAAGCAGAAAAAGCAGAAAAAAGCAGCGACAAAAATTCTGCTCATTCTGCTTTTTCTGCATTTTCTGCTTTATTTTCAATATTTTTTAATGAGATAATGGTTGTAATTTTTAGCATATTTCCAAAATTTTGGTGTGATTTGGAAGCGGAACTCGAGGAGCATTCAGACGACTTGAATCAAGTCAAGTCTGTTCTAACAATTCTCGGTTACATGACCAAATCATCCATCGATTCCATCAAAACTTTGAAAAAAGTAGAGAATCTTGAACTTGAATATACAAAAATGCGAACGAACAAGGCAGATGAAATGTTTGAACGTTTCCCTGAACTGCGTCAAATAGACTCGTTCACTCCAGGAATGAAATCGATCATTATGGAAATCGTAACTCGTATCAATAAGAAAACAAAGACTCAAAATCCCGAAAAGCAACGAACAATGCAAGAAAAAATCTTTCTGCAGGCAAAAAAGGTTGGATATTGTTATCAAATCATTCAGTTTTATTTTAGATTTTTTTTTTAATTCTAATTTGAAATTAATAATATTCAAGATTTGTAGTGACATAACGATTGACAACATTATATTTATTGATGATTCAAATTGTAAAGTCTCTTGTCCACAATGTGGCTTAATGAAATCACTTCTTGGAATAAATCAACTGGAAATTACTTTTTTTCATTGAACAACTTTTCATATGCAACCATCATCTAGCCATATTTAGGGAAATTTTTCTCAATTTTCCCAAAATTCGAATATTATAATGAATTGAATTTGATGTGAATAATTGTTGATGATATAAAATTGAACACTAAGCGATTATACACATTGTTTTTTATTCTTTTCTGTAACTTTTAAATTTTTGATATACTTGTATTTAACTTAAAAATCATTTTTTTTAAAAATTTTGAGAAATATGAGAATTTTTCTATAAAAGAGCAACAATAAGCTGAAGTGAATTCGGATTTTCTGTTCAGTGCAGAACCAAACAATTTTTTCTTTTGATATAAGGAGATTTTTCTCTCACATTTTTTATTCATTTTGCTTGTAATTCTTCTTTTGAAATGACAGAAAATTTCCACATGTGTACTCTTACACATTTTTTTAATTTATGCCATTTTTAGATAAAGATATTGTTGTGATATTCAACGCTTTCATTCTTTACGTTTGTTGATTTATTTTTGACTTTACATTTTGAAGTTAACATTTGAATAGATTTCTGTAAGCACAATGAGAAAAAAAAAAATAAAATGAAACGAAAACTTTCTACATTCAGCAAAATGTTTTGATATTGAAGACAAACTGAAATTCCTAGCGATGTATTTTGCTATGATATATTGATCATATTTTTAAAACAAATCGCGTTTTTGAAAAATGTGGACAATTTAAGTAGACTTTGAATACTTTTTCTTCCTTCTTTACATTTGTCACTTGAACTATTCATTCCCAAATACATTTTTGAACATGTCTGGAATAAATTATATAATTGGTGAAACAATTGATCGATTTCCCGAAAATCGGATGCCAACATTAAAAGAGGTTTTATGTTTTTACGCTCAGTACTGGGGATTCCGAGGAAGTGATGCGTCTAAGGCGAGATTGGTGGCACAGGAACTGATTCAATTATATAAAAGAAATAACATATTAACATTAAATGAAAAAACAATCAAAGATAAAATTGTTGGGTACGTTACTGAATTGAAAACAATATTAAAATTCAAGAACAAATCGAAAACCGAAGCTAATTTGCAAAGAGAAACATATTTTCGTTCAAATCTGGGTAATATTTTCGAAATCCAGCGAAATAGTCAAGGAGGTGAAAATGAAAATTCGATTGAGAATATTATCGAAATTGAACCTATGGAAGTGGACGATTCAGATGGTAAATATTGACTACTTGAAATAAAAAAAAAACAAAGTTTTTTATTTGTTGCATAGCATATAACACAATTTATATCTTTGTTCCAAATCTGAAATCATGAGAAAAATATTTTTTCCAAGTTGTGAATATTGCTTTTTAGAGACTTTTATCAAATGTTAATCTATAAAAATTTATTTATAGCTACCGAGCAATGTACACATTTGGATAAATCAACTACTGACGGAGAAGGTAAAAAAAATTTACATGAATCACAGTAGTTTATTCATGCGAATGGAAAGTTGAATATAATGTTTTGGATAAGAACATAATAAGAATGAATATTTTTTAAATATATTTAGAAAATTTCGAACAAAATGAAGCCGATCACTCAAATCCCGGCCCCGATCCTGATCCTTATCCTGATTCAGATTCAGATTTTGAAGTTGAAGCCGATGAAAAATCAAACAGGCTTCCAATTCCAGATCAATATTTATGGGATATGTTTTCTACGGGTGTATCTTTTCGAGCATTATCAACAATACTGAAATGCGCGTTCATTACCGCTGATGCAGATAACCGTTTTAATGTTTCGACTACATATTTGTTCAAAAATTATCAAAGATTACTCCGAATGAAGGAAATTGAATATAAGTTTCATATACGTCGTGAAAAGTCATATGGAACAATTTGCTTCGACCATCAAGTAACGAAAAAGTTAGCGGGAAAATATGAGGGGTCTTCTCATCGTTTAGCTATTGTATGGTTTTCTAATCACACTCACAATGTAATTGGAATGCCAGAAATGCCAAATAAAACAGCTGCATCACAAGCACAAGCTATCGAAAAAACTTGTGAGGAATTAGATATTGAGAGCGATCAAGTTATTGCACTAACTTGTGATAATGAGAACACAAACTTAGGGATTCATACTGGAACATGTGTTATTTTAGAACTTTATTTTGAAAAAGATCTTCTTCGTCTAATGTGCAGACATCACATTTTGGAGTTAGTTATCAAAAATGTATATATATTTCTCTTTGGTGGGGAAACACCAAGAAATATATTTTACACAATCCTTCAAAATAATTGGGCCATCTTTCGTGCACAAGATTTTCCTTTCGATTCGTTTAATGAGATTTCCTACATGGAAGATATGCAATTTGAAGCGCTTCAACCATTTGCAGATTTGATGGAGAGGGCACTGAGCGACTTACGTAACCATGCAAAAAGCAAACACATTAGAGATGATTATAGAGAAGTAACATTGCTTGCGTTAAAGTTCCTTGGAGATACTAAAGAAACTACCAAAAGAAATCAAGTGAAATTTCGTACACTGATCAATCCGAGTCATGCACGTTTTATGGCAAGTATAATACAAGGATTAGAGTGTTACTTATTTCGAAACAGTATCGATTGGTCTGAGTATGGAGAAATCAAACATAATATTAAAAGATTCACAATGTTTACTGCGCTAATATACATTCGATTTTGGAATAGAAGTGCCAATCTATTTGACGCACCAATAAATGATTTGAGACTCTTAAAAGAAATTCAAATGTACATGTTAATTGACCATTCAGTAGCTGCAGCTGCAATGGACGCATTTAATCGGCATTTGAATTATATGGGAGAAGAGCTTGCTCCATTAGCATTATTCTCTGAAAAAACAACAATTCAGGAGAAAAATTCAATCGCAGAAAAATTACTTCTGACAGAAACAAACGTAATGCCATTACGCAGTCTTGATCATACCCGAGGTTATAATCATGTAGCTTATAATTCAGGTCGCAACGATGAAAATCATGATTGGAGTTCAATTTCGATCACAGATTTAATAGGTGACCGCTCACGTTTTTTGTTTGATAGTATGAATCTATCTCGAAACTTCCTAAGACTTGATGCTAGTCAATGGAAAAAAAATAAGGAATATATTAGAGCCAAGCAAATTATACAAAATTCTTTGATATGTATCAACGATGGAAGTGAGAGAGTTATTTCGAACTGCAAGATTAAATTCAATAAACAACGTTGCAGAAAAGAAACAAGTTTTCGTCAGAACATGTTGAATCTTCATATTAACACTAGAGAATAAATACATTTTTTTATTTTCATTTAAACCTAGGGGTTTGGATGTTATTCAAATAGATGCGAATATGTAAATAATCCGCGAATTTTTTGGCAAACATATTTGCATATGGCGGAGAAAATTGCAAATGGCGGCCGAATATATTCGCAGAATATTCGCAAAAAACGAAGCTATTTGCAAAAACCATGAGTCATTTGCAACACTTGATACTTTTGTATGAGAATATTAAGCCGTCATACTGCATCGAATTTTAACAAATTATGCGAATATTTTGCGAATGGTTCATATAAATAAAAATTTCAATCCATTATAAGCGAATGAGGTTTTTTGCGAATAGATCAATTCCCCTAGATTTAAACAACCTGACCATATTTTTCGAAATTCTTATTATAAATAGATACTACATTTTTTTCAATTCTTCTCATTTTCTAAAATTTGGAATTCGCATAACTTATGTTATAATAAAAATAAAAATAAATAATCCATACAAGAATAATACTATTTATTTTAATTTTAAAGAGAGTTCCATCTCAATAGTTTATATACACGCCAATGCACAAAATAAAACAAATGATATAACTGAGGCAGGAAAATCGTTTTGACTTTCCGATAGGATATAATAGATATGCCTTAACTAAACATGAATTCAAAAGTCCATTTCAAATTTTTATCGTACGAAGTAAACACATTTACAATAGTTTCATAGAGAAAATATGAATATATGTTTCCACTATAAACATCCAAAAATATACCTTAAATTGCAAGCCAAAACAGAACAGCAAACATTAATGGAATTGAATGTTTTTCGTTTTTTACGAATATCAATCAACATAAAACTAACAATAACAAAACTTATAAGACATTATTGTTATGATTTTAGGACGTTGAAATAGTTCGATGTGACAATTCAGACTTTAAACATATTGAGAAAAACAATTAATCATACAAAAATTTTAATGAGAAAAAAGCAACTATATGTTCTAGCATAAAAAAATTTAAAATGAAACTATTAAGCAATTTGAATTACAAATCCACGGTCTACGTTTTTGTTCTATTTAAAAAATGTAAACAAACATTCACGTGTATGCGTGAATGAATCAGTTGATACATTGACAATCGCATAGTCACACATCGAACACCATACAATAATGCTCGTGATGCTGAATTTATTTACAGTATTCAGTACTCAGCCATTTTTTGATCGATTGTGTTTGTGTTGAAATGTCATATGGAATTCAATTGTCATTGTGAGACCAATGTTTTGGTGATGATGTTATGGTGTTGTGATGATTGATGCATGAATGCAATTAAAATGAAAATTTTCCAGTGAATTTTTGATTTGAATTGTTTTCTTTATATTTCTTATGTGATGAATGTTTAGAATATTATATATTCTAGTGTTTTTCCAATGATATTGCAGTAAAAATGTGAATATTTTCGTTATTGATATAATTGTGGTTATGTTATTTCTCTTTTCAATTTGTATCGAAATTAATAATGTTTCGGTCATCTGATCAAATAAAAAACGATATTTAATGAATTTGTGATCATTGATTTACCGGATTTAATTTTTTTTCTTGTGTTTTTCGATTCAAAAATGGGATAAACGCAAATTTTCATCTTATTGAGTGACTTGCAAACTTGCATGCGAAAGTGGCCAGAATATATATATTTCATATTATTCTCATTGGGAAATTGAATATTTTCATCTTAATTTTCATTAAAAACGTGAAAAAAATCAAAAAATGCTCAGAAAGTTATGTTTTTGGAATGAAATACAATGACAACTCAAATTTGAGGTTATTTTTTATTTCATTCAATTTTGCGATATTTTGGCCTACCTGATCGAAAAAAAAATCCATCTAAAATGAATTTGTGATTAAATATTTATCGGATACAATTTGTTTTCAAGCGATTTTTTCATTTTAAAGTATAAAAGTGAATTTTCATTGTTCTAAATGATTCTCTAATCTGCATGAAAATCGGGACTAAATTATACAAATTTCAACTTGTTTTAATCGTGAAAAGCAATATTCTTATTTCTATTTTATTTTAAAATAAAAAAAGTGTGGAAAAATTCACAGAAATTACCATTTTTCATCGATTCGACAGACACCTAACCTTAGATTCTTTAGTACATTCTAAATTGCTTCGGGAAGTGTGGAAAATGAACCAAAGAAGATGAAAACAAGTTTATTCAATCTAGAATTTCATTCTCTTTCAATTGATTACCCCCTTTTTTTTTATTCTTTGATACCAAAAACACCCTAATACACATACCTCATGAATGATTATTATTAATACAAAATTTGTAATTCATTTTACTCACAGAACAAAAAGAGCTGCTTATCTGTTGCTAATTTACCAATGAGAACTACATCATCATTGGAATCATTCAACTCCAAACTAAATAGAAGTGTTGCAAAAAAGAAAAATTATTACACATTCTTGGAACGCATTCGATTACATGAATGTAGAAATGCTGAGAAAATGAACAATTTAGCAAATGATAGATTACCCGAGAAGCAGTTTCAGCCAAAGCATGAGACAGATCGTGTCCGAAACAGTAAAATTACACATTATACTGTTTTGTTATATCAACAAAAAATAAATGTTCATGAGTTTTTAGATGCTTTAGCTTTGGATAGTATGTACATAATTTTTTCGTTAATCTTTCAAGTTACTAGATTTAAAATATTGTTTAATTATTTTCAGTTGATACTGATGATCATGAGTATTCCGATTCATCATTGGACTTTTCTGAAAAATCAGACGATTATTTAAATGATTCGGCTTCTGAATGAAGATTGATAATAATTTAATCAAAATTTCTAGTATGTACGTACATAATGAAGAATTTTGTTGAACAAAAAAAAAACAAAAGTAAACTTCTAAGTTAGCTTAATTATGTACAACAATTTCAAAACAAAATCATTATAATCTCTTATTCATAAAAAAAATGTGTAGTTTTTTTTGTTAGAAATGATCAAATGGAAACTCCGTGATTTGTTAAAGATATCTGTAGTAGAGTTAGCTTGTATTACACTATTGAACATCAATTCCCTGGATGAAGCTCACCCTTGTTAAGTAATGACTGCTTATGATGCAAATGGATGGCAAATTATGCCAATTTTTCATATACGATCCATATTGAATTTGAACATAAGCAGCTGAATAGTCATGTTCTTCTACATCAAGAGTCTCAAATGATATAGCAACATGGTGTCCTATTTCGGCTAAAATGGTCCATGAACAAAATTTCCATTGCGGATATCCATTTGGAAAACCTGGTTATTTGTATTTTCAAAAGATGCATTTCACTTAATGAGATTACAAAATTAATGAACAATTCAAACTATTTCTCGGCTCTCTCGGCGATTTGTCATATATGAATTTGATTCCAAGTAAGCTTAAATTTGACCTCACTGAAAGTTGGAATTTCAAATTTAATAAACACATTATTCCAATTCGTATCACAGTGGATGATGGCGATTTTGTTCAGATTATAATCGATGAGTATTACAATTGGCCAGTTATATCGATATTTATGATTGACATGATGATTGGGTCAATGTTACTGTTGAAAATATTTTCAACAAGCACTCCGATTGATACAGAAATAATATTGTCGCAAAATGTGCAATGTATTTCATTCACTCAATTATGATGATCAAATAATAATTAGAATCTTCTTTGTCCGTATGACGTCCGTGTGGTGTCCGTGTGGTGTCCGTATGACGTCCGTGTGGTGTCCGTATGGTGTCCGTGTGGTGTCCGTGTGGTGTCCGTATCATGTCCGTATGATGTCCGTGTGGTGTCCGTGTGGTGTCCGTGTGGTGTCCGTGTGGTGTCCGTTAGGTGTCCATGTGGTGTCCGTATAATGTCCGTGTGGAGTCCGAGTGGTGACCGTGTACGTTCCGACTTGTGTCCGCATGGTCGGACGGACGTACATTGTGTCCGGGGACTTATGTCCTGTACCCGTCTAGCAGCCACTGTATGTCGTTATTTTCATAATCCAATTTTCAGTGTTCCCATTTCCTTTTTGTACTTATTTCGTTTCTTTTTTTGTATATCTATTTCGGAGATATCATGCTTTGCGTTATACTTTGGTGTACTTCATTTTAAGTAATATTTTGATGGAATACATTCGTCTATGAAAAGGTCTTTTTACACCATTATTATTTAAATTGGCTCTTCTCCCTGCGGTTGATACTTTTATGCGTGAAAAATTGCTTCACCGAACATTGTCATGCTTTGTTGTTAGTATGGACATGCACATGGTGATAATACTGGTCTAACCTAGTTCTAGTTTTCTCTGTTTCTGTACGTTTGTGTTTCTGAAATCATTCAAACACACCGTTTATTCTAACCACACAATTTATGTTTGCAAATATAACCAAATTGTTACGTTACCAACAGAGAAGAGACATTACCATAGTTTGGACACCAGCCCATTCAGGACTGCACGGAAATGAGAGAGCTGATATCTTGGCTAAAAATGGATCCTCTCTCCAGAGTTACGGTCCGGAACCCTTTCTTCCTCTCACAGAAGGGTGGGGTAGAACCGTATGCAACACCCTGCTACAAACAGACATGGTACGTGCCTGGAACAGCCATCCGCACTGCCAAACTGCCAAGGAATTTATTAATACTCCGGACAGCAAAAAGGCAGCAGAACTACTTGACCTTGATAAGTTCAGGTTAAGCTACACCATTGGTATCCTAACCGGACACATTAGATTAAATGCGTACCTCCAACGCATCCGTGTTAGAGATGACCCAGACTGTGACCTTTGTGGGAGGAATGCAGAAACATCTGTCCATTTCCTCTGCAATTGTTCAGCCTTGTCACGCATACGCAGGTTGTGCTACAACCGTGACGTGCTGACTCCAAGCGAAGTACTATCTTACCCGGTTAAAAAGATATTTACCTTCGTTAAGAGGTCTGGAAGGTTCCCGTCAACGGGCAATCCACAACCTCAACAAACCCCAAATAGACAGCTGACAGGAGGTAGGTTCAACCATAATCTACCCCCCAGTAAAACATCTGTTGCACAGTAAATCTGGAACTTACATCGTTTTCCGGAGACACAGACAGTCATTCTCTCTCTCCAAAACAAGGAATGATTGCAAAAGGACCATTGGACCTACGCAACTAACACAAACGCCGTGGCGTCTGTGTTTTCCCACCATCCATACATACGTTACCAAAATTTGGACTTTTTCATAAATGTTGATATATTTTATTTACTTAAATTCCGAATGACACGTATGTTTCATATTTTGATTTTAATTTATAATCTTCTTTTATATTTTCAGACCACTCGGATAAGACATCTGTACGTGTGAGCGGAGTACTTTGTGTACTTTGTACATTCGAACGTACTAAGATATAGAAAATACAATAAAACACAAAAAATAAAGAAATTCACCTCGATGCACTTTCGGTTGAATGTTACATTCAGTTGATATTTCATTCGAAGCCCCTAATACAATTGAAATAATTGACAAGCACCTTCATTTAATATATCTATTTCTAGCATATTATTTTAATTGAGTTTTTAATATTTTCATTTGAGTAATATTTGATCTTTTTCAATATACTAATTTCCATTTTCAGAATTAAAAAAGAAATTAATTAAAAACATTTAGTATAATTCAAATTCAACTTTTATGAAATTTTTTGTTGCTATAATACATACAATAATTGATGTCATGATTAAGCGTAAAATAATAAAGCTATGCATCGGCTATGATAAAATGACAATTGCAAAGAAAAATAATATTATGAGAGATTGGCGGTACAAATTACGAGTGAAGTGTGTTCGAAATGATAGTTTAAATTTTTATTGACACAATAGTAAATCAATCAGGAATATTTAAAGGCACACTAAGAACCGCGCACATCTTCCAATGTAGGGCAGCGCAACTGGAACCGCTTAGCTTTGTATAGACACTCTAACAATGAAATTAAGTGTAAGTGCATATCGCGCACATGCATCGGCACATAAAAAGATCCTATCTAGCAGCTATCAGACAACGCTCAATTACGGGAGCACAGCTGCATCTAGTTCATCAACACCAGCCAACACATTATTTTCGGTAAGTAATCATTCATATTTTTTCCAACAAAAAAATTATATTATTCTTTGATGATGTGTCACATTCACACTCTTGCCTTGCTCTCTTTTATTGATTGTTATTGTTCAAACCACATCAGCCCTATGTTTAATGTCTTGCACACAAATAGACAAACACACATTCACATATACACGATAATTTTAAGGAATATTTGATTCCGTGTCCATCAAAATTTGTTATTTTCAATAGACAATATAGAATACACGGCATTGGATGGAGTACAAAGTCAGTTCAATCCATTACTAAATTATTATTAATAATTGTTTTGAATTCTTGATGATCAATCTTTGTTTCTTAAATGAAAGCATGCATGTTATATTGTAAATCTGCCAACAAAAACATCTATACCGTTGACCTTTCTATAAAAGTATTTTTACAATAAATGTCAAATAAGAAAAACGAACAAAATCGTTGTTGACATTTATATTTATTTTTTCTTTTAAATTCATCATAAATTTCCCTATTTACATTGATATTTTTTTATTGAAAATTGATTTTCAAAAAGAACAAAGTTTGACGCCTAAGAAGTTTTTGAATCATGAATCATTTCATAAACATGTCAAGTACAAAAACTTTGTACTTTTCATTTACTTGAACCATAGTTGAGAGGTATGAGTTGAAAAGGAAGCATTTCAAAGGCAAATGTATACAATGAACGCTCAATGAACGAATATAGTCAAGTCGCTATCTTTGTTATCAGCAAACAAAAACCGTTGCTATTTTCTGTTACTTTTGGTTGAATCGTCATTTTATTGCTATTTATTGTGTTATTTCAAAAGAAATAGTGCCATTTATGAGTCGCTGCTTCGCATTTGTCTGTGGATTTTCATTCTTACTCGTTTTAGTGACATATCCATTCGGGTAGATCAGACAATGAGCAAGCGCTGTGTACTTCCTTTTGCTATCAATTTCATTCAATCGAATCAAATACAATCGTATTTCAATCGAAATAAAACTGGGATGGGAAAACCCCTTTTTGTTGGAGTAAACACCATTGATCTCCATATTACTTTCTGTCTAATCCAAATATATATGTGTAAGCATTTTTGAAAAGTAATTGTTTTCAACGAATTTTGACTAAATTAACTAATTTACACATTTCGTAACCTTAAAACATATCAATTTAAGGGGCGTTTATTTGATAACAGTGAGAGTATGAATAGGTAGTATGGAATTTTATCTTGAATAACTTGTCAATAGCAAGTTGCAATACAATTTTCGCCTAAATTGGCGTAAAATTAAAATCAAAAATGCATCTTAACAACAACCTCTCGAAAATTCATTGAATGAATTGTATATCAATTTTTTCAATCTTTTTGGCGCACACACTTTATCCCAGATAAAGCTATAAAGCCATAAAGCCTATATTGCCACGCAATATAAATATATATGAGAGTTTGGATCTATTTGTCATTCTGTTTTCACTTGGATGAAATATACCCGTCAAAATGGAGCACTTCCAATGCAATCTGACAGTCACAATCCTCCATTTGAACGGCAGTAATAACAGTGATTTTGTGTAGTAATTTGTTGTGACAAAATAACATATTCGGAAGCAGCTTATACATCGTGCTCACTGCCTCATCCATAGATGTCTGCGCAATTTTTTTTCCAACCCACAGAGTTCTCTTCCCTTTTTCAGATTTATAAGTTATTTCATATATTATATACGTTGACTATCCATCACCCGAACGGAGAACTAAATTGCTCCGTATCTTTTGCAAGCAAAGCGAAAAGCACCAAAACAAAAAAAAAGGAAATATGAAAAGCTGATAAAGAGAAAGGAAAAAGAGAAAAAAAAAATTAGTAGAAAAACAAGAAACTGGTTTGTATATGCTTATGTGATGTTTGAATTCATATTTAATAATAAATGTAGCATTTGTACACTACGACGTTTGCACGAGTCATGGATCTTGAATAAAACAGCGAGACAGGAACCACCATCTTATTTTTGCTATCGCCAACTCCAGCACCAGCGCCAACAGCAACCAATTTGTAACAGAATATTAATATTATTGCGAGTGTGTGTATGAAAATAAACAGAATTTTATCGAAACAGTGCTTCATTTTATGCTGTGGCAGTTCCTAAGCCATCAAGACCAACCATGATGCAGCAGAAACAAAGCAAAAGCGGACAAAAAATTGCGTGGTAAAAAGTTCGACGACCGACCCCACCAACATCGATTCAATTCCAATTTCTATTATTCGCCATATATCTCTAAAGCTTGTCTTTTTGTTTCTAACACAGAAAAATACACTGTTTAGTTCGCAAAACCGAAGTAACTTTTTGCTGGAAATCAGAATTACGGCGCCTAAAATGATATCTATTTTAATGGTCCTAACCATCATATAAAAATATTATTTCAATGACTATACTGTACGAAGTTGGATTCGGACTTGAATCTAACTATAAGCCGTACCAAATACAGAAATCAAATTCAAAATGACACAATCTTCAGAGGTCGGGGAGTCGAGTCGATGAGCTTTTATGCGGATTGATGTTGTTATTATTATTATAGTTTTAGCTGCTACTCTTTACGCTTTCGTGCACGGATGATACGAAACCAACTTTCACCCTCAATGCGAGTTTGATTTAGATTTTCGTTGGAATGGTATTTGCCACAGTCAACAACTGCTGTCTCTAGCAGTATCGGTGTACTGAGAATTGTATTGCAATTTTATTCGCTATCATTGTTAATATAAGCTTGCTAAGACAAGCAGAAAAATTTAAAAACACATAATTGATTTAAACCAAGAACTTTAAAGTGCTTAAATTTGGAATCAAGTCAGTAAACTGGTCCAAGAATTAAAATTGTCAATTATTATTTTCCATTTCTTCATAAACCATTTATATGGTGTACTTGACCTTAAACAACAACAAATAAATATTCAATTGTTTCTCTTGAATACGAAACTCTGACAAAACTAAATGCTTCTCATTCAATGAAAGTGCTTTCAACTGTGTGAAATAACGACAACTCATGCTAAATAACAATGATCAAGCATCTTGTTAAAATACAACTCACTGGCAATTCAATATAAATAGCAGTTTGTGCTCATCGTCAATCACTTTGAGCAAACTAAATCTATCAATTGAAGTGTGTTTTGATAACCATTGTGTTTTAATTGGAAATATTGCACATAGAAATTCTAGCGTCACCACTAAATGCCAAAATCATTTTAAAGTTTATTGCAATGAATCTCCTTCAAACAATCGCAATTGTAGAAATTGAGTGTCACGTACTCTACGGACTAGAAAAACAAATGAAGTATAAGATAAATAGCAACTACGTAGCCGCACTATGTTTATATGCAATTTCGATTGGCAGTTGGGTATTTAAACACAAATGTGGCACAGTCAACACTGCGGATTTCAGTAGATTGAGCACGAAATGTTTCAATTTAATTGAAAAAGAAATGTCACCAGAGAAGACATTTCAGTTCAATTAGAATAGATAACCCCTACGCGTACAAGATATTTTCAATTGAAAGCAAATTTGAAATCTAAATATTTTTTTCAATCAAACGAAATTGCTAATAATTTACAATATATTTTTGTAGGTATTATCTTTGATTTGCTCAATATGTTATATTCTTAACTTGCATTCTTCAGAAAACTTTAAGTAAGTCATTAGAGCCAAATAAATATTCTTGATATAAAGTTTTATAACCTCAATGCAAATCAAAACAATAGTTTCTCTCTTTGTGGGTGTTTAAAAGCCAAAAAAGTAAGCATTCTTAATTTTAGTCAAAAACATAGTTTCAAGACAGTTAAATACTTTTATTGTTTTTTTTTTTTTTTTTTTTTTATTGATTGATACTTCTGAAATTATATAATTATCATTCGTAAGTTTCAATCATCGATTGAGTTAATTTTTGTGACAAATACTTTGTGATATTTTAATACTCCTTTATGTTCCAAAACTGATAGAAATTTGCAATCCATTTATTTCTACAAGAATGATCAAAAGTCGCTTAGATCTGTTATCACAAAGTTATGTAGCAAAAGAGAAGTTAACATTGCTCACTTAAATCTTGCATTGAATATTGTCGTCATATATAGAATAACTTTTGTAAACAGTTCGTACAAGTAAAGCATATTATCAAGCTTTGTATGAACGACCAAATGCGTGTAACTTAGAAAATAAACAAAATCGAAGAGATTGAAAACTCCAAGTAGGCAGAATGTCGTGAAACACCAAATGTGACATCAGAAACTATGAGATGCAAGTGATGTGCTTAAGTTAAGAATGAAATCGAATAAAGAAAACAGGCGCTATTTTATTTATCCGATTTTATTAGGATTTATATTTGAGGTTGTCGTTGTTGTCGATGTTGTTTTTTCTGTCGGTCGTATTTTATTGTAACATTTGATGAAAAATCATTCGCGCACACGATAAATTTAGAGAATATGTATAATTTTCTGATTTTGGTACTATATATATTATACATGCTCGACATCTCCAATATGAAAATAATATTTTTTGCTTCGGGTGCTCTTGTCGTATGTCATGTCGATTTGTCATGAACCAAATTGAAACCAAAAAGCAATAAAGCGAATAAACATAACAATAATGCATAAATGTATCCATGTCAGGCGTACAGAAATCTGACGTAATCTAATTTATCCAGTTCTCATATTCTATGCGAAAGATTTTTGGTCAAGCAGCGTGAACAAATCTGAACGCGTATCATTTGTCATAATGCGTGAATTAGCAATAAAGAAATTATTTTGTCATGATTTCTTCTTCTGTGTTTTTTCTCGTATCATTGCTTTTCGAAGTTCAAAAAACTGATTAGATTCGGAACACTTCGGAAAAATAGTAATAAAATGTTGGAGTTGATTTGAACAAAGATGGGAATTTTTGTAAAAATATCTATCTTAACGAAATGACATTTGATCTGTATCTATTTAAATTGTTTCAAATGAAGACATCGTCTCTGTCACATTAGCATATTTGATGAAGGCGTACCACAATAAAAACGACGTGTACAATGTTCACGATCCAATTGACTGAATCATTTTCAATTAGAATCGAACATCTGCACTTACCAGACGACACGCAATCATCGTATTGATTGTGATAAATCCATAATAAAATTCAATGAAAGTCATGTCATGGTAAATTTGCAATTGTAAAATGAGCGCTGAATGCGAAATAAATATGTTTCAACATGTTCCATCTAAACACGCATTGAAATGGATTTCCCTTGTAAATTAAACAGCCTCATTCATTAGGGAGACAACATCGTTTTCAAAAATACCTTCAAATTTTTTGAAGTTTTAATCAATTCAAATAGAAGAAATGCTATGAACTACAACAATGTTGCTGCTATTCAAATGAAAGAATAAATTCAGCAAAGAAAAAAAAAAAAATTTGTCTAGAACAATTTAACTTTAATTTTCATATAAAACATCCACAGTTCAATTGATATTTAAAAAGGCTAAAGAAAAGCCATCTTCTGAAAGTACACAAAAACAATTTGGTAACAATGTTCATGTACATAATAAAAAATTATATGTCCATGTACATAACCTACATTCATACATATATGTGAATGTATTTGCTTCTATACGGACATTGAACAAACATAAGAAATCGTACAAAGTGAAAGCTCACTTTTCTATACAATACAAAGCCTACATTTAAATCAATATTTACATTGTTGAGCAGTCGAACAGTTGAACATATTATTTATTTATTCCCACTTATGGTGAAAGTGCTATGAGAAGGCAGGCAATATTTTAACCGGAAATGATTTTTGAAGGGTTGTGAGGGTTTTCCATCAAAAAGGATAATAAGCAATCAACAAGAATAATTTTTTTCGCAAATATTGAATGAAAATACAATTCATACGCGGCAATGGCATCAAAGTGTTCATATTTATTCACTTTCTTTGAACAATGTATACATATACGTAAATTGTATATATATTTAGTTTGTGCCTTTATTTTATTTTTTTGTTTGTCTTTTCACCCTTCATTTCATCAATGTGCATAACTAAATTTCTTATATCCGTCTTTGGACCCTTTTTCTTGAATGGAATCATGAAAAATCTCTAAATTGACTTTGGATTATAAGCAAACAAATTCAAAGAACACATATTATTATTGCATTTTCTTATCATCCATATTTCAGTTCAAGCGCAATCCAATCTTACGCTGCAGACGATTCTTGCATACATAATATTATAATATCGAGTGCTAGATGATCGAAAGGTTAATTTTAAGCAGAAATTGTTGCTTACATTGTGCTTTTATTACATACGCATTCCCGCTGTCTTCGTGTGAAAAATAATACAAAGTTTACACACTTTTTTCTAATCGTATTCGTTTTTAAATACTCCATTGTATTCTTTACAATGCATAAAACGTAGAAAATGGCAATTTCCTCTCATACATTTATTCATTTGACATGATAATGAAGGTGAGCCTTCAGTGCTAATGGCGGAAGTAAAGTGACATTTTTAGCATAGATACATGTATACACAATACACTGGATCTGAATAATAGATTATTAAATTTGTTTTTTTTTCCATCCGCTGGAATGTTGATTTTGATTATACGCTTGTCTACAAAATGAATTCACTAAAACTCAGTCCAGTTTCAATGTACGACATTTTTTTTTATATATAAAAAGGAGAAAATACTAAGCTTTTAATTCAATTTATTTTCTTGAGTGGGAGCTTTTCAATTAGTTGAGTTAGAATTTTCAAAAGAACCAACAAAAAATATTCCATTCCTAAGTGGGAGATTCTGAAGCAGGATTACTTCAGTTCGATTGTACTTTTTTTTCTACATAAAATGTAGACTTATTCCTTATTTAATCCAATGTAAATTCCCAATTTGCATCACAAACAAATATACTAAACTCTCGCTCGCTCGCTCGCTCGCTCACTCGCATACTTCATACATTTTCATTCAAGTCTTCAATGAGAGCAAATTATAGAGGGATACATATATGTACAAATATAATTTACTCTGTAGCATATTGTGGCACTAACACCCTTGCAATCCTAATTTTTATTTTCAATTTGGACATTCAGCTACGATTGCATATTACAACTGACTAATTCAAAAAAAATTCTCCATTACATTGAAGTAAATGTTTCACAGAATTTGGCTATTTGTGATAAAACCATTCATGTCAGGCTTGCGGTTGGACTAGATGTGCAATGATGCGCGAGATGTTGCCGAAATGAATTCATTCTATTTTTGCCTATCATCGAAAGGAATATTGACTTTTTTCACGCAGACATACATGTGGCGTAAGGTCAAAAATCCCATGACCATTCTCTAGGGTGACCATCGTTGGTTTTAAACGCGCATAATTTTCAAATTATTTTTGCTTCATTGGCTTATACTCTATAGTATCCAGACCACAATTATGTGATTTGATGTTCGAAATAAAAAATTGGAATTATCAATGCAATTTGACTTATTAACAGGGGATTTAATAAAGATTTCCGATTAATTTTCAACAATAAATAATTTATTGAAATTTTTTTTGGATTGTCTACACTCTGTTTTTGGTCAAATTACATTTAACTCAAAATGATACCTTATCAAAATAAGAAAGTCATAACACCAAAGTTTTGACTCTGTAGCATTGACGCATGTCATGCGTTTAACAAATTTCTTTATATCAGTACCTATTCATCATGTCATTAGTTTTATTTTGAATTGGTGTTGCACATTGCACCCTTTGTTGTAAAGCATACAATTTCGTAGTGCTTAAACGGAAACAATAACAGCAAATGACGGAATAAAAACAGAAAAATTGTGGGAGAATGAGTGAACGAGAGAATATAATTCGAAAAAAAAAATGTGCCAACGCAATTTGCATTTATATGGATTCAATCACGCTGGTTACACTGACTGGAAAACACATAAAATTGGTATTTGTCAACAGTGAACACAATCTGATGCATCCGTTGCACTTCTTGCTTTCATACAATTTATGCACAAATTCTATTCATTGTCAAGCACTGATTTCGATCAAATTCAAATGTTTCCAAACCAATCACCCGAACAGAAAATAATAATGTAGAAAACTAAACGGCAAAAGAACACATTGTGATGATAAATTTGCTGCAAGAAGTACATCTCAAATCTCGCGCCACTGCTTTGACTGGCTGGTACCAAGACAACACACGTGGGTGTTGAATTACAATGCATGGAATTATTAATGCATGCTGGCTGTATATACGATAATATTATTTTGTACTGACTTTGCTATCGGGAGTAACACGTTTCATTGTGTGCGACACGTTTCACATGCGATTCCCATTGGTGAAGCCATCAACTATTGAACAGAATAATATAGAGCAACGAACGAATGATGGAAAATGCGATTTAGCGCTTGAAATCTAATTTCATTGATCGTCACCGATGTGCAGCAACTTTGAGCCAAGTGACATTATATTGAATCAGTCACAAGACAATGAACCATCAATAATATTCATGGGTTTCTATTTTCAAGTTGGAATATTCACCATTTATAAGAACACTGAGAATACTGTTAAAATTGAAATTCAAGACCCGACGAACAAAGACTGTGTTACCCAGTATTGTCACTTATGCTTCGGATAAATTTCTATTCACATCATTCTACAATACATTGGTATTCAACGATACACAAGTCTGATGAGAGGTTTCTATTTCGAAGCCACACAATACCACAGCCAAAGCAGCCAATGTTTTGTATTGTTTGCATGTAAATTGAAATACAAATTTTCCATGTGTTCGTTAATTTTGGATTTTATTCGAAAGCGATATTGAGACCATTAGCTATCTCAATTTCTATTTTGAAAACTGACTTATGATATTGCAGCATATCAATATATAGTATAGTATGAGATCTTTGAAGATGACTAAACCTACTAATGATTTGTATATTCATCAGCTTAGAATGGTTCGTATTTTACATATATTTGAATTTACAATTGTCAGCAATATTGGTATGGAAGTTGGTAACCGTTATTCATTGTTGAAGAAATAAATCTGCCAGTGCAAAATAACTAATTATCTGGCAACAATTTTAATCAAATGTATAATCGTTCTTTTTAACAAATTTAAACAATTTTCTATGCATAAATAGTATCGCAACGAGTTTAGTTATTTTTCAATAATATTAATGTAAATTCCGACAAAAAATCTATCAACTTAATGGAATAACATATTATTACATAATGATAACCAACTAGCATCTTGGGACTTTTTGTAGAAGACCGATTGAATACAATATCTGAAGTCAATGCATGCTGAGTACATTGTGACATGCTATAGATCCATCAATTGTCACGATAGGTGAAACACGGCCACTGTCCCATTTATGTGAAAATCGATTATTTTTATTTTTTGGCTTCTTTCGACAATGTCAAATCCGATGACGCTATCGACATATTACATAAGACATAGAACAAAAAGTTCATTTAGTACGATGTCACTTTGAATAGTCATCGAAATGTAGGGACAGTGGGCAATCCAACAAATATTGAATAACAAATTTGTACAGTGTCACTAATTTAAAATTATAGATGCTTAACTGCTTAATTTTTTGATTATTTTAAAATAAATTTCCGACATGAGACATACAAAAAACTATAAAGGCTGAATTAAATGGCACTTATATTGAAGAAGCCTTTTTGGCATCCATCCAAACATTAATATACTTTTCGTTCTAAAATTTGCAGTATAACGTGAAAGTAAAATATTGTATTCGAGTACAAATCTATTTTCTCTAGCTTTCAGCTTCAACAGAATTTGTAATCTGGTGATTTACACGTCGTAATAGCTATGTAATCATCTTATTCTCGACATTGGCATTAGCCACAAGATACTGTAGAATTTTTTGTTCCAATTTTCTATCGAGGTGTTTGTGAAATGCATTGTATCCATCCTATACGTTGCATATGCTCTTTATACATTGTTCTCACTTCTTGGCACGTTTTCTTGGTGTTTGTTTTGTGTTTCTTTCGATAATAAACAAGAAAAATTGCTTTCCTCATAAAACGTACAGTGAAACTAAATGTGTTTGAGCCACTATCTTACAGTTTTATTAGCTCGTTTTTTGTTGTTTTACATTGTCAACAAAGACAAAGCAAGATTTTGAAAGGAAATGTGACAATGAATTCATCTAATGCCACCAATAAAATTGTAGCTATTTTGTTTTTTTTTTTATATAATCTTACATATAAAGTGTGCACTATGCGATTCGTCTTAATCTAATATTAAACTCATGTGTTGTAAAAATCATATCAAAATTGAATGAAGTTGTCCTTTGCAAATATTTTAACAATATGTAATGCATATAATGCATACTATGTTAAGTATATGATTTTAATAATTTTACTTTTAAGTAAAGGTAACAGGCTATTGTGTCTTTTCGATATTACAACGAAAAGATTAAATTAAAAGGCTAATGCAAATCATTTAATTGTATACAAAAATATGTAAAACACTCAACTCTCAAAAAGTTAGTGCTTTCCACATATATCCACGCATTCACATATATTTATGCATAAAACATTTAAACTAAATTCTGAACAGATCTATTGTCACACTTTTCAAAAAGCTTTTAACGCTGAGTTAAAACTTTCATATATTTCACTTATACGATAGTTTTTCAAAATTATTTTCTACTTTGCAAGGCAATTTCATTCCAAACCGTAAAATGGTATTTCAGTCAAATACTGAAATTAACACTTTTTACGTAATCAAACACTTGGAGTTGTATGCAACAAAGTAGGAATTGTGGCAAACTTTAATCGACAGAAATAATTAAATGAGTAAATGAACAATTGATGTATGTGTATGTGTATATGTATGCGTATGAAATAGTCATTTCAGGAATTACTTTGATGCAGCATCAAATCTTTGTGCAAAATGCTGCTGAGCAAACGAACAATAATTTTCGTAATGAACAATTTCCTTGATTATATGTTTGGAAAGTTATGTGCATGTTAATTTTACACGTCATAAGTATTTTTTACGGGCAATAACTTTGAAATGTTTTTATTTGAAGCCACCAATGCTAATGAATATAATAATTTAGAAGATAGCAAAAAGACATGATTTCAATCATTAATGGTTTATTTTGTGTACCCAAAATTGTATGAGATCATATGGCATATTAAAATTATTATGTTATAACAGATCAACGAACCTACTCAATCATTGACTAAAACATTAAGCCAACGTAATACAATACCATTATCTGCAGCGATGCTTGGACTAATTTACACTTATTTTAGTATCTCACGTATCATTCGGTCGACGTACTTTGGCCTAGTGAATCATGTATACTAATAGCAGCACACAAATTTTCAATTAAAATATGACCTCTGCAAGATGCAGATTGTAATACCAAAACGACTAAGATTTTCATTGTTATCCTAGGGGTTTTAATTCCAATTTCAAATAAATATGTATATACACATAAATAATCAGCGAATATGGTATACATGCATATTTCACAAATATCTTGTGGTGTATAATCTGCGAATGTCGACAATAAGAAATAAAAGCCCCTAGTTGTTTTCATTATGATTGAAATGTGCTCCAATGCTATTATATAAAAAGGATCATTAGTTAATTGTGTATTGTGTGTAGCATGTATTAACGAATAATTATTCCTAATTTGAGCAAACTGCTGCATTAAAATATGATTTGAGCAGTGTTAAATTGAACAGCGCTTCATCTAGACTTTATTATATGCTGCGTAAGAAACATCCGAAAGCATATATCATTTCCTTTTAAATCTTTGAAATACCCTCTGCTTGCTATCATTTATTCTATATCTAATTCATTTATTCGTTAAACTAAGATAAGCATTACAGCAAAGTTGTGCATGTTCCATTAACATTTAAAATTAATCATGAACGTCGGACGATTTCACTTCATATGGACGTTTAATGTGAAAGCTAGATTATTATAATAAAGCACATTGTGCCTGCTCTTGATTCAAATGCCTGAATTTGCAACGTGTCAGTAAATATGTCATGTGATGTAATGAATAATCGATTAAAACGCAATATTCCGTATTCTTGTACCCTATTCATTCCACATTTTTTCCCTTTGCCACAAGAAAAAGAAACATTGTTGGTCTAGTAATGTGTTAACATGAATTGGCAATTCTGGGAGGAAATATGCTTAAGCAAATATTTCAAATAATAATACATCTGGGACTTGATGTGCATGCAATGCATGAATGTGAGTAAACCGTTAATATATAAATTTCCCACATTGATTTATTTGATAAAGTTTGCATTTAGCGAATCAGCAAACTTCTTTCATGTTAGTCGCGCATTATTTGGGTATTGAGCAAATGGAAAGAAGAACAATTGAAACGAACATAAATTGAATTGCATTGATGCTGAATTTATTTAAGTTGAATGCGCAAAAGATTCATTGTTGGAAGTTTTCCTTTTCAAATGTTTATTGCGTTTTCGTTGCACAATAAAATCGAGATGCTGATGCTTTGCTGATACCGAATACATTTTGCAGTCCCGCATCTCGAACACTGCAGATACATAAACAAATAACCAAATTCGATTTCATTTTCATTCGGTTTTCTTTTTGTTATTTTTGAATGTGCGTTCCAATTGAGAAACGTACGTTTACATTGGAAACATGAGACGCTTTTATTGGCTTTTGTGGTGATGCATAAAAACGAAATTAGCTTGGGAAACTATAAAATTTCAGAATGTATGTTTATTTCACAATTTACAATCAAGGATTTAGAAATAATTTGTCCAAAAGAATTTGCAAAGTCGAATATAAATGTGACTTAATGTTATGTGATATAATTCGCTTTGATTTGATTAAATTAAAATCACATTAAATGTGCAATGAAAGTTTTCAAATCTAAAAATATAGTGACTCAATCAATTACTGAAGTGATTTGACAATTCCAACAAAATTTAAATTAATTGTATCGATTTTATTCATTTAACTGAGAATGAAAAAGGTCGTTTTTGTTATTATTCCAACTTTATTTTTCTCTAAATTATTCCATGATAGATGTTCTTCAAATTAAAATATTTTTTATCATTTACCCTATAAATTTTGTTTTTGAGTTTTGTGGAGATATTTTATGTTGATTAATTATACATTTGGAGTATGGATTAAGATTTGTTGCTGGAAAAGGTAATTGCAGTTCGTCAAAAAAGCGATTTTCAAAACATATCTGTCTCACCATAAATCATAACTCGCAATGCCAGCATTTTGTATTTCCATTAAAGCTTAGCAGATGTTAACCGCGCTAATTAAATTGTGATTACATTGCATCACTTGGTAATGTAAAATTGAACTAATTGCCTAAATTTTGGCAGGTTGTTTGATTGATATTTCAGCAAAAAAGTATAATGAATTAGATAACCTCGATCGATTGGCAATGCAATTTTGACGTCAAATGAATTTACTCTGTATTGATTCAACTGTTTATGCACAGACCCATTTTGTTTTACAAAAAAAGAAAAAAAATTTAGAAATTATTATAATTTGTGGTTTGTCACACAATTTAATTTCGTCAAAATGTGAATTATAATCGAATTTGCAAGCGATTTTGTATCGGAACAAATTCTTCAAAATTACTGTCATTACCAAGAGGTAGTAGCATTGAAAATTGGTGGGAACATAGCGCTTTTATTAATTTATTCACTTCATTAGGCAATACCTCGAATGATGCTTAATCGAAACTTCATTGCAATTGCTTTTCGAGGCAACTACAGTTGAATGAAGCATTTTGTCTAGAGAAACGACGAGAATAATATTATTTTGAAGAAAATTCAGTTTTATGTCATTAAAGCGTACCGACAATGTCTGCACCAAGAATTCAGTGCAAGTTTGAAATTAAATTGGTTTTTGTAACAGTAGTATTTCTACCGAGCAAAAGGCTATGGAAACGTTCATAACTCTAAACATTTCCTTTATATTTACCGCAACAACCAATTATAGCAATACATAAATGTGATGGTTTTAAAACGTACCCCAGTTACCAAGTCATCAAATGTTTATATTATCAATTAACATTTTTATGTAAGATAGTATCGATTGAATTGCTGATATTATACAAACGATGAAATGGTCAAAGTAAGGATTTATGTTAAACTGTTTGGGAAAACAATGTGGCTGTTGTTTACACTCCAAATGCAACCGTTTTTAAAGTCTTGCTTCTACGCATAAACTTGTCATATTCCTTTAGAAAGTTATTTAACTCTCTAACGATTTTGATACTTCAAAAGCTAATAAATTTACAGCCATCAAACATAATTGATTCTTTAAATAAATCAAATTTAGTTTCGTGTATTGAAAAATGTGTATTTAAACTCGTGGATGTATAATTGAATTGGCTGAAAACAGTCTGCAAGTGATGCTGTAATAAAAAATTTTCTCTTTGCTCCCATCATTCATGTGTTTGCTTACTTAATCTAATCAACGATGACAATGACAATAACATACTTCATTGATTATGCGAGTTTATGTACCGAGCAAATATCATAAAACAATACGTATAAACAAGTAAGAGAATTATGACAGCCAAATGAGTTCTTCGATATTATCAATTGAGCTTGACGCCTTGATTCACATGACAATTACAAAAACAACTCGGTATATGAGCTTTATCACTTTGTATGAGTGTATGTAATATGAACACGGTTTATTCATTGTTTTTAAAGTGCTTATTCTTTTCACACGAAACACTCGAAGGGTAAAAGTTTAAGGACTTATGTCAAGACTATGTTGAACAAGCACCCAGTAATAGAGGGATTAGGAGTAAGTTCCTGTTTTATTTAAACATATGAAAATTGTGCATATCTACTGCTATTGCATTAAAATTATACATTAAAAAGAGACCAAAGAAAAAGCTGACCCCATTCATTTGTTGATATGTACAAATGTGAAGAATACATAAAAATGTCATATGTAGCGCATCCAATCGTAGATTGATGAACAATTCATGAATTTCATTTTATGTCGTACAAAGACAAGTGCCCTGAAGTTTTTGGCTTGAAAAAATACTAATGCAAAATGTTTCAAATCAAAGGATCGTACAAAAAGTAATATGCTTGGATAACTTTATTGTTGGCATTCTACATTATATCTATACACAGTCGCGCACACTCCTTCGCAATACAGCATCACCCTCAAGTTTAACCCAAAAATAAATAATAACTATCTTTATAGTGATTTTAAAACGAATTTAGTTTCAAGTAAATACTATTCGATTGTGCTTTTATAGTGAAATTTACATATCTATTGGTGAGATCTAAAAGAACTTATGTCCATACAAATTTGTATGGACATACGTTCTTTTAGATCTCAACAATAGATATATATTTGTACAAAGTTTTATTATAATATAGCCAAAAGAATGTCAAGAATCAAATAAGGAATAGTTTATTACTATGACATACTGGGGTACTATGAACATGTACCATTTATGTATTTGTTGTACGTACAGTACGTAAAAATATTTGAAATTTACGTAATCAAACTAACTGAATGTAATATCCAATAAATATAGAAATTTTGATAAATAATGTTCAATATTGATGAATAATTTGAATTTATTTCATTCATGCGCACCATTTTTTCATTCAGTAGAATTGCATAAATGGCGCTAGTTTAGTCGATCATATGAAAGGCTCCGAGGAAAAATATTACACAGAAAAGTTCCGTGGAAAAATGTTCGGGAGCTAAATGGCAATGCCACTTAGCTAGCTAAATGGCGATCTGAGCTTTGCTTGTTAATGCTTGTTCTGTTGTGTCAACAATTTTTACTACGCATCAATTGCATGAAAATGGGAAAAACTACAGACCGATGGGAAAATCGAAAAAATAACGAAAGTTTTCCAGGCATGTTATCCCCATGTGTGCCCAAACTTTAAATCTCATTGGGCCAGGTTGGGACCACCTGCTCCTCAGGATTCACTTCCAGCCAATGACATCTATTATGGCTTATGATATTTTTGTATCAATATCACTTTCGTGTGTGTATGAATACAGTTTACCTAGAAACAAAAATATCATAAACCATAATAGATGTCATTGGCTGGAAGTGAATCCTGAGAAGCAGGTGGACCCAATCTGGCCCCATGTGATTTAAAGGTTGGATACACATGGGGATAACATGCCTGGAAAAATTTCGTTTTTTTTTCGATTTTCCCATCGGAAAAGCGAGAAAAATCGGTCTGCAGTTTTTCCCATTTTCATGCAATTGATGCGTAGTAAAAATTGTTGACACAACAGAACAAGCATTAACAAGCAGATCGCCATCAAAATATATTAAAATTGAAATCAATTCCTTTCACTGCTAAATAAATTACATAACGTGTCGAACTACAAGATTAAGTATATTTTAATCAGTTTCTATGGTTCAAAAGAGCTTCTTGAGACGAAACTTTTTGCAGTTAATTTTATTAAATAAAGTAAATTCAAAATTAAACGATGAAGTTTGAATGTCCCAACTGAAGGTGTCAACGGACAAAACTTTGCTCGTCCGTCCGTTCGATTCAGAAGTTTCGGACGAAGGGACACAATTGAAAATGTCCGAAACATGAATTCGGACGGACGGACACATGAAAATGTCCGAAACCGAATTATGGACGAACGGACATAATTGAAAATGTCCGAAACATGAATACGGACGGACGGACTTACATAAAAATGTCCGAAACCAAATTACGGACGGAGGGACTGGACACGACATTGTCCGTTTTTTCCTCAGACACATTTTTTTCGGACGGACGGACAAATATCTCAATGAAAATATTTCGGACAATTTAAGGACGGACGGACATGTACATGTTTTGCGTGTGAAAAAATTAACACAACAATTTCTTGTTCAATTTTTAAATCAGTGTATTTAAGACAGTAATTCAGTTAGATTATCCAAAATTGTATTCAGTTTAAGATTTTTCAGTGAATAAATCAATAAAACATTTTTTTATTAAGAAATTCTTATTTATTAACACAAATTATTGTATTTCTTGAGCACAAACTCATATTTTAAAAAGTTTATGAAGTTGTACAAAAAATATAAATGTCCGTCCGTCCTTAAGTTGTTCGAAATATTTTTATTGAGGTTTTTGTCCATCCGTCCGAACAAAATGTGTCCGAGAAAAAAACGGACAATGTCGTGTCCTGTCCGTCCGTCCGTAACTAGGTTTCGGACATTTTCATGTGTGTCCGTCCGTCCGTAATTTGGTTTCGAACATTTTCATTTGTGTCCGTCCGTCCGTATTTTTGTTTCGGACATTATCAATTGTGTCCGTTCGTCCGAACCTTCTGAATCGGACGGACGGACGAGCAAAAACTGAATTTTAAACGGACAGTCCGTGTCGTTGGGACTCCCAACATTATTTCATAGAATTGCCATATAAAAAGTTATTTAAATATTCATGAATATATGAGTTCTCTTTTCAATGTCGATAGAACGTATCAAAACAACTAATTAAGTGTTGAATGCAGACAAAAACTTTAAATGTGAATGTTCGTGATATTGGTGTTAAACAAAGTATCTGTCAAAATTGGCCCTAATATTGGTGTCTTTCGTGCTTTTGGTTTTGATACAATATGTGGAGATGCCATAATCAACTTAATTCTTATTACATTTATAATTTTCAATGGTGATGTATTCGGCGTCTCCTCTAAATATGTCATGTAATTAAAAAAAGCTAATTGACACCAAGCTTTGACAGATAATTTGGATCCATATCAATGATATAAAACTCAATATATATATACTTGCTACACACAGAAAACTCGTACTAGATTGACAAAACCAGCTTAAACGTGATCTTGTTGCTGACAACTATAAGATTCGTTATGTTTTCGGATTGAAGCGTAGTGAACATGTTGCTGAATATCATGGGCGTTTGAATGATTTGACCTGAAAGTAGAGTAAAGCTACGATCAGCTGTCTTAATATTCAAGCAGTTGTCAAATAAGGCTCCTAAGTATCTGAATCATATGTTTATCCGTAATGGTCAAGCGTCGCGTTATCCGGATAACCTTCGTGTTAATTTCAATCCTCGCACCACGTTTGACACTCGTGCATTCAACTATTCCGCAATTAATTTTTGAAACATTTTACCAATCGAAATTAGAAATAATGATTCGTTAGCAGATCTTAAAAACGCGTTAAGAAATCACCTTCGGTCCGTGCAATAAATTAATGATGATTTAAACTTTGTTTGCTCGGTGGCATATTGTGCAATTTCTTCGCCAATTAGTTTTAAGCTATTTTTCTTTTCTACACAGATAAAAAAATTTTAGGAATATTGGCAACATTGGGTTGTGAATGTCGAAATTCCAACCAAATTTGCGATATTTACAACTATGATTGTGTTCTTGCTCCATAAGAGCAATGTTATTTTATTACAACCATTGTTGTAAATATCTTAAATGTGGTTGTAATTTTGATATTCGCAACCCAGTGTTGCTTATATTCCGAAAATTTTTTTATCTGTGTATTCTTTCCTATTCTTCCTTCCTTTACACATCTTACTTTGATTGATTTTTTATTAATATTGTTAAGTAAAATTATTACTGTATTTCCCCTGACTTTCCTGAGGCAGGCAAGTTTTACCATGGTTTTCCGGACCCAATCTTGGTATCGAAGCTTCTCTTTAATACCATCCCACCCCTGACTGTATTTTCTTTGCTAAAGTCGTACCAAGTCGCATGAATTTATGTCGCATTGGGCTATGACCAGCATATTTACTGGCTTGCTAGTGAACACATATTAACATAAATTTGGGTTTCGTAATAAATAAATAAACAATATTGCCATTTTATATGAAATTTAACTGATGTTCTAATCAGCAAAATTTCTTGCGATTTGGCATTTCTAAACAGAATACATTGTCAATCTAGTACGTGTTTTCTCTCTGTACGAATATCTTCTTTCCTATTTTTGTTACGCCAAAACTTATATCATTGGAATCATAGTTAACTTAAGATAAGTGATTGTAGTACTTATATTTATATATAAAATTACTTTGATCATATGTCAATAATTTATAACGTGATATTACGACAAAATTATAAAAGATCAAGGGGCAAGACAAAATTCTTCGAATGCACATGTTTTATCAAATTCGATTCATGTTTGACCTAGACCGACCTAGTTCTCTATGTATTTTAAATGCGTACTAGAAACCATTTGAAATACTAGGCTGTTCAAAATTGAAGGTACTTTTTGAATGAAAATAAATTTTTTTGGCAAAATTCTATTTTATTCTTCAACATAATCTCCTTTCAGCTCGATACACCGAGTCCAACGATTCTCCAACTTTTTTATGCCTTCCAAATAATACGATTTGTCAAGCTGGTGAAAATAGCTATCAGTTTCACATTCGACCTTTTCATTTGATCCAAAACGCTTACCAGACAGCCATCTTTTGAGGTTTTGGAAACAGGTAATAGTCGCTAGGGGCCAGATCTGGAGAATACGGTGGGTGGGAAATCGATTCGTACCCCAGTTCATGTTTTTTTGCCTTTGCAATGTTTGATGTGTGAGTCACATGTACATGTGTTTGATGTACATGTCATAATATGCTCCTGTTATTGTTTTGCCCTTTTCAAGGTAATCGATGAAGATTATGCAATGTGCATCCCAAAAAAACACTGGCCATAACCTTACCGGCCGATTGTTGCGTCTTTCCCCGCTTTGGTGCACTTCCACCCAGTAAACGCCACTCTTTCGATGCTTCACGAGATTCCGGTGTATAGTGGTGAATCCATGTTTCATTCATGGTCACATATCGACGCAAAAACTCAGATGGATTCTTTTGAAACATGGTCAAATTGCTCATTGAAGTTCTCACTCGAATGCGTTTTTGATCAATTGTGAGCATACCCGGCACCTATCTTTCACAAAGCTTTCTTGCCCCCAATTTTCCATGTAAAATATTAAACACACACCCAGTTGAGATGTGTGTGGCCTCAGCTATCTCACACACTTTCAGTTTCGGGTCGTCCAATATGATCATGGATTTTTACAATCATTTCTGGCGTAGTCACCTCAATTGACCGGCCTGGACTTGGTATTGTTTCTGTGCTCATACGACCACACTTGAATTCAGTAAACCACTTGTGAACCATTTTATGAGATGGTACAGAGTCCAAATATACTTTCTGAGTGCAGTTTCGGTTTGTGCGATGCTATTTCTAGGCAAAAAATAGTGTTTAATCAACACACGGAATTCACTTTTTTCCATTTTAACAAAAATATTCGGAGGTTAGTTGCTTTCAAGCGCTGTAACTCGTGGACTACTGATTGGATTGCGCTCAAATTTTGACAGTAGAGGTTTCAAGGATTGTACTTTAAACAATTATTATCGATCCCGATCAAAGGCCGATTAATTTTGTAAAAAAAAAAAATGTTAAACGATTGCGTATTCACTGGTTAAAATTTACGTCTTATCACTTCGGCTGTCCAGTCAAGAAGAAAGACTTTCTTCCACACAATGAATGATGCAGTGACATTTCTCTCAATTCGCTGTGTATTCATTTGATTTGCTATGCGATATTCCCTTGGTATGATTGCCCGAATTCCCATTGCTTTCTCTCTTGTTACTTAACCAAGTACTTACGCTAGCATATGCGGCCAACTTCATGTCATTCATTGTTTGCATTGTTTACATTGAGTGAATTCATGCTATGTTTTGCCTTAGTGAATTGAATCACCATAAAATATTTTTAAAAATTTATGGTTTCTTCAAAACCATAACATCATCTATGGAAGATCGTTTTCTTTTGAGATTAACAGAATATAAATGATCACTTTCGTTTTTATCTACATATTGACAGCAAATGAATGAAAAGATTTCGATCATATCATTTTTAGTTAGTACCAACCTTCAAAAGATACGTGTATAAATTTGACAGCTGTCGGACTATTAGTTTATGAGATATAGCATTTTGAGTGAAGCGACTTTTGTTATTTAAAAAAAAAATGGATAAAAAGGAATGTCGTGTGTTAATGAAACACTATTTTTTCATGAAAAAAAATCCTGCCGAAACCAAAAAATGGCTTGATGAGTGTTATCCGGACTCTGCGCCAAACGAAAGAACCATTCGTAAGTGGTTTGCTAAATTCCGTACAGGCCATATGAGCACCGAAGACGATGAACGCAGTGGATGTCCAAAAGAGGTGGTTACACCGGAAAACATAGAAAAAATCCACAATTTGGTTCGAAATGAATGTAAACTAAAATTGAGTGAGATAGCTGACATCATGAAGATATCAAAAGAACGTGTACATCATATTTTACACGAACATTCGGGTATGAGAAAGCTGTTTTCCAAATGGGTGCCGCGTTTGCTCACAAAACTTCAAAATCTATATCTATATCTTCATTCCATAATGCTATTTGAATTGAACCAGTTTCATCAATTAAAATGAAATCTTTTTTGCACATAGACTTTTGAGATTCATTAATATATTCAATATCACTAATATTCCAACAAATTCCCAATATATCAACATGTTCGTCTATATAAATTTAAAAATTAAAGATTTAAACAATAAATTAATACATACATTAAATAATTAATTATAATCTATTAAACATCACCTTTAGGTAAAGATTCAATCTGCGAAATTATAATGAGAATTTTGAAACTAATATTGGAAACTAAATATATATATGTTTTACTATGGTAAAAATGAATTTACTTTCAAAACTAACTACGATTCCATGACATATATATTTATTAAATATTTATTAAATATTTATTGTAATATTTTCTAAATGAAAATAGAATAGCGCAATTTACTTTGTCATAAATAAGAAAAGAGACTCGCAGAGCTAGCTGTGCTATGCATCAAAAAGTCTCGAGTTAAACCTAGTTGCTTTGAGTATTACTATATTTTTTCCAGTATCGAATACGTGTCTAACCCTTGAAAAACATCCAATTCAAACAAAAACACTTAAGTCTTTTGACAGACAAAAACAATTTTTAAATTACATTTGTGCAATTTTTTTACTGAATTCAGAATTAAATATAAAAATCACAGTAATAATCGCAATTAGATAAATGTTCGGACTGAATTGGTAAAACCCAATTAAAATCTCGTTAAAATAAATCAAGTTTATGATTCCGAAACGACAAATGGTTTGTGGAATTTTTCAGCAACCACTTTCGAATTGAGCTCATATGGTTCGCTGAATCCAATTTTCTCATCGAAAATATACATATACAAAACATTCATTCTCTTACCATAGCTGTCAGCCACAATAGCTTTTCATTATGCATGTGTTTATCAGCGATAATTTGCCAGCTGTGTATTCGCGTATTCATTCAATACAAGCACAGTTGGCAGACAAATGAAGTCAATTAGAAACTGGTCAAACTTCTACCGAAATGTTCACAAAATGAAATTATAATGTAGATTAAATTTCTATTTCTACAATTGATGATTTATAATTGTTCTAGGCAAATTTACTAGATAATTTGTCATTCAAAAATATCAATGAAATTTCAAATTTGAACAATTCTTTGATTAAAGCAAACTTCAATTCTGTTGAATTCTTGCAATATCAAAAAATACAGCAAATTTGTATGAATCAATACTATGTGTTAAATCTCCCTAGTTGCTATTTATTCAAATCAATTGATTATTCGATAGGAAAAACAAGCTCTTATTAATTGAGTGACCACTGACCCACAACAACCCTAACATTCAATATTGGACACTGAATTGGACCATGTGTCAAAAGTTTAAAATTTTTGGGATTTGCGGCCTGAATTAATTATTTTTGGGTTGCAAAAATGGGAATGAGGCAATTTGATGCTAAAAATGTGAAGATCTAGCACTCGTAAGAAAGCTATGTTGTTTGTATGGGACGAGAGTGGGACGTTAAAACGGTAATTTTTTGAAAATTGTGATAATCAAACAAACTCGAAGCAAATAAATTCTTCATCTATGAGGCAATGACTACTACACTTTACAATATCAATAGAATACCGGAAAATGGAGTTGTGTTCAATCTTTACAGTATCAAATAACCATAAAAAAAAGAAGTTTACTAAAGATGTTAGTTTATTCTGAAATTTTTTCTTGAAAAAAGTTAAAAGTACAATTTTAAATCATTATATAATTACCTCTGATATTAGTGATTCAATTGTTATTTACGATGCAATAGCAAAACTAGAATGTATATGCGAAATATATTCTAAATGATACAATATTGAACATGCTTAAATATATATGTAAAAACACTATTTAAATTCGAATTGTGTCACGTTTCAATTTACGTTCATTTCTTTGTTTTTGGAAAAGTAATTTTCACTTTGGTAGCAAATCATTTTCATGGATAAATAGCAATTCAATGAGCGAATATTAGTATTAATCTAATAGTAATAACGAAATAGTAGTGACGAAATTGTGAATATATCCGTTGTTTTTATTTCGTTACATAAATTATATTGTGGTATGACTACGCTCATTTAAACGTATTCGAGACACAACAAAGTGTTCACAGTCATTAGAGGGGAATGACGTGATCACTCGTTGGCATCATGATCAGAATGCTTAACAAAAAGAGAGAGAAATGAAGAAAAAGACAGAAAGAGAGAGGGGGAGCTTACAAACTTCTATTATTATGAGAATTATCGTTTTGTCATCGTAACAATAACCAGTCAATATTTCGTTAAACACTTTTTGCGGAAGCTGTTAGTATGTTGCTTAAATTACGCTACAATGCATTTACCTATGGTTAAAACAGTGCCCATGTGTCTTCTCATGTATGAAATGTGCGCTCCAATGAGGCGATATCTTCATCACGTATTTGCCTTAAAATATGGTAATCCATTAGAGTTGAATGTTTTTGTCTGTATGCGGCATTTATGCACATTTGAAACAGGCAACCCACGAGCACTGTATTATATAAAACGTCATACAACGTGTACCATTTATCGATTGCCCATGCTTATTCGTTGAAATGATGAGAAACAAAATGTGAAAGCTTTACGTGCTACACGATGTTCTATGATGGAGAACGCATAATCATTCGTAAAAATGTCGTACGAGATTAAACCAACACATCAATACTGTATCCTGTTGTCTACGATTTCTCTGTGTGTCGCATATTTTTCATGCACAATGAAACATATTGGTGCAAAACTCATTCGCTACAGCAGTATCATTAAGCTCTAAATGTGACAAATAGTTATGTGTGTCTTCATCGTACAACTGAATTCTATAAATTTATTATAAAGTATGTACAAAAGAGCGTTTTAACTTTTCAACGTAATGAGAAAAATATAATCATGATTACAACACATTTTTGTTTGTATATTTATTGTTAGTGAGTGGAGAAGCATCACAGCTGTATCAGCAATAATGAGCATGGAGAGCTTACCAAATGTAATTCACAATCTAGGACATGAAATGAGTAACAATTTACGGTAGACAGTAATAAATTCATTCCTTCGAAAAGAAGCATGCATTTTATTGGCGCAAAAATACAAACGGTTCGATAAACAGCCGCCGCAAAATTCACGGAAGCCCTGAATTCACACATGCGGTGTGATTGTGAAACGAATTTCACATTTGGATTTTTTTCCCTTCTTTTCTATGGGGAAACTGAATTGCAAAAATCGTCTGTCAGTGTTGAAGTGTTGAAGGGCTATCGTGCAATTCTATTTTGAAATAAACAAACGTCACGTAGCATCCGAATAACAATTACATATGTGACATGATTACATAATGAATTTCGTTTGATGTGATGTAGCCGACTATTACAACAAAACAGAATGAAATAAGACTGATAGCAGTCCATAATGATCATGTTGTTTTGGCGAAACACATCGTTTGGCATCAACATGGTCAAATAACATATACACCAAGAATGTAAATATTCGAAGCAAGCAGTAAAAATCAAAATGCACATACAACCGAACTATTTCTACTGTTCATGAGATTTGCAAAATTACATTCGCCTTGATATATTTAAAAAAAAATTCTAACGAGACTGTTTTTGAGTAAAGATTGCTACATGACTTTTATATTGGTTTCCCCGAATAAAAAATATTTGTCGGAAATCTTTCATATATAATTAAAATATAAATGATAAATTATATAATTATTAGTTTAGGATAACTATAACCTTATAAAGAAATTCAGCTGCAATTAAAACACAAATAATTCTTTTGTTGCACTATAAAAAGCAATTTATACTTGAACAATACAAACAAAGTCTTTTGATGTTTATACAAAATGTAGCAAATGAAAAACTCTAATTTTACCATCTATCCTTCGAGATCTAGTTTATGACTTCTGCTTCATAGACTCAAATCTATAAAAAAATTGGTTTTTTGCAATCAAATGGAATTACATTGTACAACAAAAAAAAATGCTGGTATTCTGAAAACGAATTTGATTTTTGGGTCGAAAATAATGAACTTTGGCGTTTTTATAATGTTCAAGTGACTCAATTTTTTTCTCTTTCCTTTCTTTGATTTGAGCAGCCCAGAAGAAAAATTATTATGAAAATATCAAGTTTAATCCCGAAAATGATGAGGACAAATCTCTATTGCAAAGTCATTAGAACTGAATTATACTATATTTACTATTAAACAAAAATTTTGAAATATGTATTTTTTGTCAATTTTTTTCATATAATTCGAACTTTTACTTAATTTTAGAGTAATTGATTATTCACTGATTTTAATTGTATTTCATAAAATATGACGGAATAATTCACTCAAATCGAAAAAAGGAAATGAAAAAAAAAGAATAATTTGAGTCAACTTGAACATTTTAAAAACGACAAAGTTCATTTTTTTCAACCCAAAAATCGAATCCGTTTTCTAAACGCCAGCATTTTAACATTTTTCTGAATTTGTTGTACAGTGTTATTGATTCTTTTAATGTGTTGAAGATAATTGAAGCAAAAAATGCGACAGAATAGGTTTGAGTATAGCCACAATCCCATTCTTAATCATATTAAAGAGTACTTTGAAGGGCTGAGAGGATGGTTGACGTTTTATTGAATTATATTGAACGATTTGTGGTCAGTCAGTCGTTGAAATCACGATTGGTACTTAATTTTAAGTGTTTATTGCATTTTGAGAATGTGTAGAGTGTTGCCAGCTCATAAAGCAAACCTGATAAAGACACATGTTCAAACTACAGTGGTTGTCGAATCGTTTACGATAGGAATTCATACTGGATATGAAAAGGAGCAAACGTTAAAAATACCCCCAAACCAAATAAACCTAATGGTTTCGGCAGATAGATAACTCTATCGAAGCATTTCACCATATTGTCTTTGTTTTGCCTTCAGTTTACCGCTACTATCGAATTTAATGAAAAATAACAGACAATAAACAAGAAAAGACGATGAAAACGATGGCTATTTGTTATAATTTACGAGTATATTTGTTTATCGTTGATCCAGATGTGATTCAAATTCTTCTCAACCGTACGTTCGAAGAAATACACACGCAGATATATTTGATACACGCTATTTTATGGAGATATAAAAAGAAAATGCGTACCAAAATCAAAGTGATAAAAACATGTAACAATAAATAAGTACCGAAGACCTTTTATAAATGTCTTTTCATCGAATCTCTCAAATGAGTAAACGCAATTGCGAATTCTGATACATATTGTCAACGTACAATATTTACGATGAATTTCGAGTACATGAAATGAACAGCTTAGAGGAAAAACGTTTTGTAGAAGAGTTGCGCGGAAAAATGTTGTTATTCAGTGTATTTGGTATACAAAAAACAACAACAAATACATTGAGTAACAACATTTTTCCACGCAACTTTTCTACATAACGTTTTTCCTCTAAGCTGATCAAATCAAAACGGCTCTTTCAAATATTTTCTAGGTATGAATCATCACTTAATGTTCTTTAGGTAAATGCGTGCTAATGCATTTTCCAATCCTTGAAGTATACTACACTATTGAAAATTTCGCTCAAATGATGAAAGCTAATACTGTTCTTTCCGCCTTTTTTCTTTCTCAATCTATATAATCAACGAATTCATGCAATATCGTGACACGCATAAAATGCGCAAACCAAAAAATCCACGACTTTATATGTACATTTGTTCACTCAATTAAGTCGCGACGTTAACGTTTAAATGATTGCATTCAATATTTAATCGCTGCTGTCGAATTTATTAGGTTTTGAGTTTTGTTTATTTTTTCTCATTCTTCTTTGCAATCCTGGAAATTGTTTGTACTTTTCGATAGTTTAATTGAGTATAAAAAAGTTGGATATTTTTCAAAAGTTCGATAGAATCAATAATCGATAAGAAAAAGTTATTTGTTCATTCATTCATTCATTCATTCATTTATGATAAACAAATTGAATGTAATCACAAATGGGTTCTTTAAGATTCGAGGTAATAAAATTTTTTTTTTTTAGTTAATCAGACACCACTGCTCATCTCCAAAAACTGCATTTATCATAATTTCAAAAATCAACTTAAGCAGTAGTTATAAATGTGATTATTGATACGACGTCGAGACGAAACTCAATCAAATAAGTTGAAATTAAAGGGAAAATACTCTTCAATAATGAGATCTGTTTAGAGAACATTCTCAAACACGCAGATGGATTATGCATAGCAATAAATGAGTTGAGTTTGGATCGCAAGAGGAAATTACTACATTATTCTGTTGTCAACTGCAGTCAAATTGAAAATGTTAATCTCGCCAAACATCTAGAGTGAAATTAATTTCGTCGACTTCTCCCAGCGGAATGTATACAATATGTCTACCATAAAGCCAATATTCTAAACAAATGTTTGGCCAATGTGTTTTCAATTTGCTTCGGCACCTGATCTATCCATATCCTATTTTCGTATACATGTTGATTCAAATCTGCAAGCAAAATAGCTTCAACAAAATATAATTCAAATCTGCGACAAAATCTAATTTTGAATGACTGACATGACGTTATTGAGTTTTTATAAACGTATTCCAAGGAGATTGCCTATTTGTTTATTTGTTTCTTACGTACAACCTATGCAATGGTAGAGTTCCAACATTTTCCCTTATCACAAATCTGCTCTTCGTGATAAATGTACTATTAGTAAACAATGGTTTTGGAACAATTTCACATTCCAATATCTCAAATTATTGTATCATTAAAATCGACAATAATTCATTTTGTTCAAAATGTTTGCTCCATTTTTCGGATAATGAATTATACTATGTTAAAAAATGTGTTAATGGCAGAGAATTCGAAACCATATATCATTTTGTAGAATAGGAAACATGTGACAGACACAAGAAGAGAGGAGAAAAATATTTATTGGTAATATTTTATATTTGTATGCATTCAATTCAAAAAAATTTCTCTGCGCTTCATTCTTCATAAGAGCATTTTTGATTAATAGTTTGCATCAGGGTAATACAGTGAAATATTAATGTTAAAAGAGAGAAATCGATCGAACACAAATTAGAGAAAAGTTGAAAAAAAAACACAATTTTTAATCTGGAAGTCGATAGATTGTACTTGGTGTTTTCAAACAAAAAGTGTGGTGCAACCAATCCTGTCAACTGAAACATGCATACTGAGTTGACACCAAATGAGAAAAAAAACATTCATCTGGAAAAAATTACGCGCGTTGAAATAAATGGTAGCGATGATGAACGATAGTCATTTGTACGTAATACCCAATAGCCCACGATATGCTCGCAACAACCACAACGCCACCCGAGTCGCGCATTTTCTTTTTTTTTTCTAGTGCGGAAAAACTCCATTTTCCATTTCGAACCACGCAATTTTTCTGGCTTTATTCTGTTGAGTGTATTTGATTGCTTCCGTCTATTCGTTTGAATTTGTATGAAGATCGTTAGTCAATGACTAATGAGAAAAAACACTTCTCAAATGATTCATGGCATTGCATATTTCATTTTTTGCGCCTTAAATTGACAACATTCGTGCGTGACCATGGTCACAATGAACTCAAAATGAATCACGATATGATGAGAAAAACAGCAAATAAAATTGCATAAAACCATGAGTGGAAGCATTGACAATAATGTCTTCGTAGCGACGGATTGGATGTGTTGGACATGTAATACCCCTCATTATTGCTTAGTATCATATCGGTGTATTCATTTCTGTGGAAAACTGATTGAAAAAAGAAAATCAAAAACTTTTGCTTGTTGATAGATAAACATTATGTGAAATACAGCCTCTGAAGTGATTTCCCATTTAAATTTTTTTTCTAAATGTACTATTCAGCAATCGTGGACGATTTTTCCTAAGTATTAAAAAGATATACGAAAAATCGTTCATGGTTGCAATCGACCACGATGGTGTAAAAAAAAATCGTCCACGATTGCTATCAGGCCTTAAGAAATAGAGCATTTATGTATATCACATTTCCCATGAATATATTTATTGAAATATAATACTCATATATAATGCTCATAGCAGGGAATAAAATAAGATTTTTTTAGAACGACCCGATTTTTCAAATATTCATATTTTATTTAATATAAGTAAAAAATGATGAAATTACTATGTTTTCATTTAATATGAAGTTTTCAGAACTTTTTTTTCTTGATTTTTGGCTCATCAACATCTACTTCATCTTTTTCTATTTTATCAAATACTCCATTGAAATATTGTGCTTCTGTTGTTTTTAATGTTGATACTCGTTTTCTTCGTTTCTTTTCGTTCAAATAAACTGAAATAGCACGACGCGGTACCCAATTTTGCAACGACTCCATATATATTGAATTGAATTTATAAATATTTGTTTTCTGTATCAATACACATTCTGTTTCGTACGGGCGTTTTGAGAAAGTTATTCGAACTGATGCAACGTTCAACATCCGCCGAGTGAGGTGTGCATGCCTGAATTCGACAAAGTATAGTCAAAATATCTATAAAATTTGACGGAGCGTCCGTGTTTCGTATCAATGAATTAATGTTGTTTTGTAAATTTACGTCAAGGCCAAGATCGAATTTTAATTCAATGAGTTTATTATACTGTATTGAAATAAGTGATAAATTCAAATCAGCGCCGAAAAGATCATGAATCCAATTTAAATTTGCATCGGATTGAAAAGAAATAAATGGAATGATGATATCTGTCAAATTCTTATCCGATGAAAAATGGTTCGAGATGTTTTCAATTATAGTATCTATTATTGATTCACGAACCAATGTGAAATCAATTTTTTTGTTCGGGCGAATTCTGTTTTTTTTTGTGTGAGCTTAATTCCACTAAGAAATGTAACTCCATCTTCATCTGTGATTCCATTTTTTAACGCATTTTCCCAGCCACCCAATATAGTTGTTTGTTTCATATTTGCAAGTGATTTTCTTTATAAAAATAACATAATGAAATGTAGTTTTGTAGGAGACATTTTCTATGGTTTTTCGTGTATTATTTGCAATTAGTTAAAAAAACTCATGACCCGATTTTATGAAATGATGGTTTTTAAAATTACCCAATTTAATCATAAAATTATTAAAAATGTTCATATTATTTCATAAAATCGTCATAAAATAATTGAAAAAATCGTCATAAATTTTGAGAAAATCGTAATCAATTTGTAGAAAATCATAATAAATTTGTACAAAATCGTAATAATTTTATTAAAATTATTCATATTCAAGAAAAATGCAGCTAAAAAAAGCGGAATCCATAAATTGCCAGAAAGATGGGAAAAAGTAGTGGCTAGCGATGGACAATACTTTGAATAATATGTTCATTTAATTTGTTTTTTAAACAAAAAACCAAAACGCCACTAATACAAAGATTATAAAATTCATTTTCAATGAATGTGACTATTAATTGGATACGAATAGTCCACACAAAAAATGGTGCCTTATTTATAGCAACCAATAATTTTTTTTTTCCATTTTCTATTTTCTTTTTCCATTTTCTATTTTCTTTTTCATTTGAACAATATTGAAAAGTTGTTGAAAAAAAAACAAGAAGAATATTAAAATTCACTCACACAAAATACGCAATCGATACGAATTCGAAGCTCTTATTAAATTATTCATTATTTTTTTAATAAAAATTTAAAATAAATAAAAAATATTGTTTTTTTTTTTCTTTTTTTTTTCATTTTTTTGGACAATATTTTGAATTGGTTTTTCAATTTTAAAAAAAATTATTTTTTAATTAAGATTTTTTTCCGTTTTTTATATTGGGAGTGCAAATTAAAACGTGACCTTTTTGTGCAAAAATATCGCTTTATTTGAATAAAATTATTACGATTTTGTACAAATTTATTACGATTTTCTACAAAATTATTACGATTTTCTCAAAATTTATGACGATTTTTTCAATTATTTTATGACGATTTCATGAAATAATATGAACATTTTTAATAATTTTATGATTAAATTGGGTAATTTTATGATGAAATTGCATAATTTTATGATGAATTTAGGAAAATTTATGACAGAATTCGGAAAATTTATGATGTTTTTTAATTTACCCATTACAATCATCATAAATGTTGTATATGCGTGAGGAAGTCACTCACTTCTATTTTGTAAAGATATATAAAAATACAAAACGAGAAAATGATAATTAAAATAGAATAAACATTAAAAAAACTAAATTAATTATAATTTCTATTTTAATAATTAAAAAATTCCATAAAATACCGAATATGATATTGCAAACAGAATAAGAGAGTAAGAAAAGCGATATTGTTGTTATACCTAATTGGTACAGAGCAAATATTGATTTTTTTTGTGAGAAGAGAATTTTATTAAAATAGTAAGTGTAGAAATGAGAAAAGGGCCGAGAAAAGGTTGAGTTTTCGAACGAATAAAATTATTCGTAGCATCCAGTTTTGGGCAATTTGTCACAACAAATTTTCCATTCGAAAGTACAAATTGTGTTCGATAAAAAACCATGAAAACTTATTTTACCTATTTTGTTCTCTTCGTCACAGACATTGAAAAGAAACAATGTAAAATTGGCAGCTACGTTGGACAAAAAACATTTACTTTTGGTTTATTTTTATTTTGATCCCAAATGTCGTTATGGTAATTGTGTAGTCGTACCCATCGAAAAATGTTCACATTCACTAAATCGATTTTGTTTTGTTATGCAATCGACAACGATCAGATTGAATGTTTGAAAAAAAAACATTGCAGGCACTTTCCAATTCATATGAAGAAACAAAAAGAAGCTGGGTGCTGAAATTATGTTTCAGAGAAGAAAGGATAAAATAAATGAGAAAGGACCTTGGTTGTTTCTATTCAAAGTCATTGTTGAAAATCCTCGTTCTTATTGTACAAACGTATAAACGTGGCATTTATTGCTCCCAGGATCGGAAGTGTTATTATATTTTTGTGACACGTTTTCCACACACTGGCGAAAGAAAAAACAAACAAACAAAAGGGAAAAGGCGACATCAGAAATTCACGTAATAAAAAGAATGCTAAAGCTGTGACGGCGGAAACAATCTCTCAATCCGAATCATTGAGAATGAAAACCTGCTCAAAAACTGAAATAAATACATTGAAAATGAAAAAAAAAAACTCAAAATTGAAAAAAAATAATCGATAAATGTTTTATGTAGACAGAGATGTTCATTTTTTGGTAACGCTATCGAACAAACTTGATTTATATTTTCCATTTCACAGTTTAGCTATTTCACTTGAAACCATTTCAAATTATATCATTTCAGCAAATTTCTTTTTGCCATAGTTGAGTTTGAAATACTACTTAAGGCGAAATTTTCTGAATGTTCAAAAGTGTTTTGTTGTATTAACTGTTTTTAGCACTTTGTCATCATCTTCAGAATCTATTGAAACACAAAACATTTGTAAGCATAATAACAAAATTGGATGACAATTACTTGATAGAAAAAGAATTTTAGATGAATAGATCCAATAGATAGAGAATATGGATCTCGAAATTTGCTATTCTGACCTAATCCGAAACTTAGCACAAGGGTCAAATAGCTATAACAAGTATTCCCATTGCATTGTTCAAATTGTTCAAATTTATACTCTGACAGCAATGTCTGTGTTAATATAGCTGATAACTTTTTTTCATTCCGTTGTGCATTCAACGAAATCAATAAATCGAAAATAAATTGAGATGAATGGAAAGCGAGACCAGAAATAATTATTAAGGAAAGAATATCTATTTTGGAAACGAATCGTACAATTTTGTTGATATATTGCACGTCCAATCATTTTTATATTGAACTTACATGTTTTCTTCAGTTCATTTCGATTTGTATTGACTTATGCGTCGGGCAGGTTCAAAAATGTGTAAAATATTTTGCAAAATTTATTTTATACCTCTGTTTGGTTCAAAATGATAATATCTTCGGTTAACAATGAACCTTTGATCACAATTGGTGGTAGTAGGTCCGAGTGATGAAAGCCCCCAACCAAATGGGCTGTAAGTCCAACTCACTTATACATTATAAACTCCCAATTTGTCAACTTTTGGTTTTATTATAGATTATAAATTGTTTATTGAAAATCGCCTTCTTTTGAAATGAGCATCTGTTTTAATAACCTCATTTAAAATATTATTTATTTTTTCCATGAATGATTCAAAATGACTAAAATGAATTACATATTACAGTATTTGATAAAAAAATGACATTTTATGACACTAATGGAATTTCTCAAGCTAACATTATATTCTTTATATCAAAATAAACGAATAAAATGTGGCACTTCCCTTTCCAGTAGTGTTCATTGAATTCTCCTTTTTTTCAAGTTTTCTCAGTTTCAATCTCCCTTCTTACGTTGTTTATCGAATTGAGCAGAAAAGCACTATTTTCTTTCCATTTTAATTTATATTCCACATTTAGATAAGTTCCTCACAAAACAACCTTTCAATTGAAAAAAATATATTCTTTTCAATCTATTATACAAATAAGAGCTTAAATTCAGATTTATAAATAATTTATGCGTTTGAATTTTTCACCTCTCGTCATTTTGGATTTTAAACTTGACGGGAAATGATTGTTAATACCATTCATCATTTTATTCAGCACTTTGATGTATGTAATTTTCACCTTTAATGAAAGCTCACCTCACATGCAAACAGCTCCCATGGTTATACTCCCTGAACAATATTCCTCAAACTCGTTTTCACATCTTATTATTATATCGTTCTTTTTAGGTGATATAAGAAACACTAACGACACTTCGGAGCGTACGATAACATTTCCGTGGACTTTTTGCAAATCGGTAATTTTTTTAACGAGTTTGCGAATCATCAAATCAATGAGTTAATTATTTAAATTTGTTGTTTGTGTGTAGCTGTGTCATAAATTTGCCGCACTTGATGAAAAATTCTTTCATATTAGACCGATATTATTTTATATATCGTAAGTTATATTGATTTAAATTTTTAATGGAATTGATTTAACTAACTAAATACCACTTCGAAAAATTATAAAAAAAAAACATATTTATCAGAGAATTGCTTGAATTGGAATTATTTATTCAAAGAATTCAGAATCATTTCAAATAATGAAAAAGATCCTTCATATCACTTGGCTTAAAAATATTATGCATGGGAAGATGAAAATAAAATGGAATGTGGAAAAATATTAATATTAGAAATACAATACATTATGTCCTGCTAAGAACACAATTCATAATATACGCTTTAGCATTCCTAAATAAAAAACCTTGTCTAACTCAAAGTATTCTAAAACCGCTGAAAATGTTCAAAGGAAAATCCTTAAATTTCCATTTATACACATATCAGAATATTTCCGACAGAATGATTGAAACGCTTTAATGTAATCTGTATCATAAAAGTCTTACTTAGTGAGTATTTTTCTAACTTTTGTAAATGCGTAAACAAAAATTCAAAAATTCATTAATAAACGTTACTTAAAAGATATACATGAGCCTTTAATTATTCTCCATTTTAAAGTAAATCTGATTTTGATTTAATGAGATAGCGGCTTTTAGCATCCATTAGAGTTAATGTCCCATTTCATTCACTTTCAGTAATACGGCATTGTCTCTCATTCAATTTTCTCCACTTTTTTTCGTAATTTAAAAATCAAAACTTGACAACAAAGCACAAACAATTTGTTATCCAAATTTTTAATTAGATCGAAAGCCTATTATGTGGTAATCAAAATAAAAAAAAGTCATAAGTGATATTGAAAACGGCAAAGAAGACTTATCTGCTGAAGGAAATTAATCGAAAACAATAGATGCCATCGGTGAACAAATTGCTCTCATTTCTCACTATTCCAATAAAACTTTCTTAGCGAAACTTTGTGGGATGCAAGCGGTTGAATGCAACAACATCGGCCTCCTCAATTAAAGTGTCGTGAAAAACTTTATGTAAAGTTTTTCGATTTAATTAAAGGTATCTTAATGTTATATAATGCGATTATGCGTAGAAATGTTCATTTAATACACCCTTCAATGAAGGAATTCTTGAGTTCCTCAGTTCCTCAGTTCAACTCAAAATTTGTATTTTCAATGCAGAGAATGTGTATTTTCTTTACTATTATGTATATATTTGAAAAATAGGAGAATACAAATACAAATACAAGTACCTGTATCGGCAAATCTTTTTTTGTTTTAATAACAAAAAATCTGAAGACTTAATAATTACGTGCATTACCTTCATAGCCTCATCCATTATAACACGGATTGAGTAATGAAGTGAAAAGAACGATTTATTTTTAAATCATCTTGATTAAAAGAAACGAAAAAAGGATTATGTGGCTTTTGCAGCTGCTGTTTTATTAGCAAAAAAATTATATTCCACGCATTTAAGAGTTTGCATTATTGCTTTCTATTTATTCCTTTTTTTTACTCCCAATAGCATGTAATTTGCATGCACCTTCGGCATGCAATTATAATATTGCTATTGTGGGACATGGAATTTAATCGCTGTTCACAGATACGGCAGTTGCTGTCATTTCTATATACAAATGAGGAAGGAAAATATCAGTATCAATAACCCCAACTTCATCACAATAGAGAGCAACTTGTAAAATGGGTCGAGGTAAAAAATAGTATGCAGTGTGAAAATAACATTGAAAGATATATATATATGTATGTAGAATTCAGTGGACACAAATGCAATGAAACCAACTGCAATGACAAATTAAAATGTTCCGACGCAAATACAAAACAATTGTGAACGAAATGTAGAAATAGAGTAGAAAATATTTCAATGAAAATGATATACCTGGTGGAAATGTTGAGATGATGTTGAAAACCAGATTGGATGTAGACTTGTGAACAAATATTCCATACAATGTATGTATGTGTACTTTACTCTGTGCAGTATAAGCTTGGATACATCTCAAAAAACTGTTCGAAAGTAATTTTAGCTTTTCGTCTAAACATTTTTAATTTCAAATTGATTTTATTTTGTAATGTTCATAATACCGAATTCTAAAAAACAAATGGCAAGACAAATGGTGTTCACTCTAACAAAAATGTACAAATTTCTCGCTGTTATAGAAATTGTTCATGTCAACAAACATTTCTAAATAAAAAACTTTTCACTCACTTGAAATTTTCTTAGATGGAATGTGGTTCAATATTTCGCCGACAGTTTCAGTCTTTTTTTTTTGTGATGTTTGTTTGTCGTTCTATTCTAATTAACAATCTCAATATAAAGAAGAAAAACAAGTGGATGAAAAACAACAACAAAACTGGTCGAAGTTTTTATACCAACACCAAAGCTGAATGCAGCTGTTTCGAATTCCCATTATTATTGTTTGTACTGATGTTGACTTTTCACTCTGTTTTTCTATGATTTTCTTGTTGTAGTATTGTTTATCTTCTTGAACCACGCACTCAATTTATTTTTGGAATACTTTCAGATGGAACCCATAACTGACACACAGTTGACGGCAACAAACGCATTAACATCGTGTCCAACAGCGACAATAATGAGCGGTAACAGTAGCGGTGGTAGCAGTGCTAGCACTCATCACCATCATCAACAATACAATACGCATGGTCATCCAACAACGTTATTAAGCCCGAAAACTCAAACAACGTTATCACCGGCCGCTGGTGAGGCACAAACCACCACCACTGGCTCAATGGCCACATCGAAGGAAGACGAAGAGGATTCGAGCAATGCAGCATCATCCGAATGCAAGAGTCCGGGTCAACGGTATGTTAATCTTCATTTATTGTTCTTTCACTGCAAATATTTTTGAAGAGAAAAAAAAACTCAAGCCGAATTAACAAAATAAGCGAAAATTTATCCGTGGTTCCATCAATGCTTAATCGCCATATTGCTTATGTTGCTAGGATCTTGCATTCATTCCTGTTCTTATTATCATTATCATGTTATCTCCTTGCATATTTTTCACTAAAAAAAAAAATCACCTCCATCTTTGTCGTTTGAGAGGATACACATATAAAATGCTTTAATTCAATTACGTGATAAGATGGGGGCATTTGTTTTTATTTGGCGCTGCTTTAAGTGCTCTTTGCAAAAGAGATCGAATGCAATTATTATATTACGCTTCATTCGTCGGCAAGATGGATGGATGAATTATATTCATTTCCGATGTTTTTTTTTTTTGTTTGGATCAGTTATTTGTTATATAAAAATTAATTTGATTGGCTTCGTTTCTTGAGTTTTTTTGGTTTTGCATTTTGAATATGGAGTGCTTTTGCTTCGTTTTTATCTTAGACGCGTAATCCAATAAAAATGTGATGTCCATAATTGATCTGCTTTTCATCAAATAAATTAATTTTTTTTTTTTTGTATTTTGCGTTTTAATATCAAAAGACTAACAAAAAATGTAAATAACATTCAAGCAAACATTTGTACACACACATCCCATCACATATTTCACACATTCTATAGTTATTTAACATGAATAACATAAAATCTTCTTAAAATTGCTTGTAGAACTTTATTTTCATATTTAATTACGTAATGTATTAATATTTTTTTATGGAATCGACTGAAGACAAACTCTCATAGATAATTTATTGCAAAGAGTCTTCATGAATGTATCTAAGAGATATCATATTGATAAAAAAAGAAAACAATAAACTAGTTGTTTATGCGATAAAAATTGAAAAAATTTGGAATAATTCGAAAATTAATTAAATATATCGTGAACATCAATGCATAAAAATGTGCAACCAAAGCAGCATCCAAACCACAATGGAACTGCTTAAATAACTATGAATTGCTTTATGATAATAATTATGCGATAATCTTACAGAACAACAAATTTAATTAAAGCACACGCAAATGTTCAAAATTATTACAAATAATAATTAATTGTGACACAAATACCGAATTAACAAACTAACGTAGAAATTGATATTCACTATCATACAGATCATTACAATAAATAATGACTTTTGTTTTCAATAATGGACTAAATTCTTCATTGAATATGACATTATCGTAAGTAATAGCACTTAAGTTTTATAATGCGATTCTTCTCGTCTATTCGCAAAGATTAATCTAGAACGTGCATCTAACACTAGATATATTAACATAAAATCAAAAGTTGAAAATATTGGGAACTTTGATAGCTAAATTGAATGATCAAAATTCGGTTGATGTAGTTGAAACTGCTTTTTTTCTATTCTATTTACAAAATTTGTATGACTGGTTTTGTCATAAAAAATTATTTAATTTCCCAAGAACGTTTCACAGAATACAAACATGAAACAGTTTGCATACAAAATACTTTTTCTCTCATACAAATCACCAAATACTGTCACGTACACAAGTACTTCAACTCGTTCATATCAAAATAAATAATGTAAACACATGAAGTTGCGTAGGCATCATAATTCGTGAGCAATGTATCTTATAAATCATTTGTTGTTAGTCAATCCAGAAAGATGTGTTTTTTATCGTACGTGTCGCTTCATATTTAAATTACACGATATGTTCATATCTCTTCTATTATAGCAATGCAGTAAACGATTGCAGATGAAACACATAAATAGGAAGAAATCTGTTTAAAATGTTGTAGTTCCGGCGTTTTGCTGGCGCTTCATTACATAATACCGATTGGGAATCATTTAATTCGGATTTTCATAGTCAGTGTTAATAGTTTTGAGCATAATTTTTTGCTAAATTTTTTTGGAATTCTACTTCACTTTTATCAGATCCATTTCAAAGAATATCGAATGTGCTTTCCAACAAATTGAATTTTAATTGAAAATGCACTGTTGTTAATATCCACCACAAAATTAAAACAACAATTGCTACATATTCTACGTGTGGTGCGGATATCACGTCAATTTCATTGTAGATAAAATTTGGAATTGAAACAACAAGACACGTATGCGCTCGGAAATAAGTATTACCGATCGGATAAATGTTGCGCTAGTTGACACTACGAATCATTTGAAATCATATTCAAATAATCCTCAAATGAAATAAGCATTACCCTGTTTATTTAGTAATTCAAGTATATTTCCATTTCATTCGTTGTTTAATCCAATCAAATGTCAGTTATCAAACACGATACAGAAACATTAAATATTTTGCAATAACACATTATCCAATCGAATACCTCATTTAATTGGCTGTACTCAAAAGAATCATTTACTAAATATAATACAGTGAACCAATTTCATTTCAAATAAGCTCAAAATGTGAAAATAATTATTTGGCAATTGGCATAAGCAAAAATACATTCGACAGTGAAACATCAATACAGTCACATTAACTTGATTTTGCTAAGAATATATTGTGAACACAACAATATCGAATGGTTGGTGTTATCTGCGTTGTCGAATTTCAGTTTTTTCCATCACTATGGCCCATCAACATCTTTCGCATCACAAACAAGTCTAGGAATAATTTTGGAAAACAGTACAATCGAAAATCATTTGCAACGTCACCAAGGCAGTCAGAGTCTGAAAAATCGAAACGAATACGAACAATTAGATGGTAATTATGATGACGATATAAATGGCAGTAGCAGTTGCAGCAGCAGCAAATATGCTGAAAATAGTAATAGAAATGGAGCGCCGAAAGGTTCGCGAGGTTGGCGAAATGTCCGAGCTGTCATGGCCTACTATTATACGCTACGAAAAATCAAGAGGAATGTGCACTCTATTATCATATTTAATCTAATTGTACTCTATCTAAACAAAGTATATTCTTCGTTCATCTTAATTTGATGGAATAGTGTTTGTTTATTTTGTTTTTTTTTTTTTCGTAATCTTCTCACTGAGCGATTATGTCCATGTACTTCAATCTCTTTTTTATATGTGTTATTATTCAGATATATTCTTAAGCAAACACCAAATCAGAAACTTCTTGCTCCTAAACGTATTTTTGCTAATCGTATTACTTGCTCACGTATAGAACAATGTTGTTGTTGTCGTTGTTTTTTTTTTTTTTTTTTTTTTTTTCTTGTTGCTGACCGAATGTCAAATCTACCTTATAAAAAGTGTTTTTGATTGCCGTAGGCTAAAGAGAGATTATTTTAAGTGAATAAATTAATCATATTTTTTTGTTTGAGCAAATAAGCAGATCTATTTTTTATAGGAAATGGTAGGAAAGCGTCGAGCATTTAAACGGCAGGTGTTGCATGTCTAGATGACCAATCTTGTGGATTAGTATAGATTATGATTACTTTAGGTTTGAATGTTGATACACCGCTTTTTCAAGGCTCTACACGCTCCCTTCCAATTTCACTTGTACTATGTATAAACACTATATTCAAAAAACATGTGTAATCATTTCAAAATGGTACATTATTTAAACAGCGTAAATACTTTGCAGTTCCCATTTACAATATCTTCAAAAGCCAGTTGTGAACAATCTAGAGGTAAAATAACATGATATTGGGCAAGTGGATGATCTTCATTTTATTTACTGTATTTAAATGATACTTTTTCATATTCACCAACAATGAACTCGTTACGTACTAAATTGCAAGTAAATGATTCAATTTCTTGGATTTGGATAGAAAATTTTTTTGAAAACTTTGAATTGTGTAATTTTAATTAAAAGTAAAACGGTGTTGTATTTTAGTTGTGTGGAAACTGTATGCGATGATTTATGACACTCAATTCATTTTGGTGCCCTTCTTGAACGTATATAATGTTTGGATCTTTCACCCGTTTTATTCTTGTTCAGTTATTCAAAGAGTATTTTAATATTGAATTTGTATGCTCTAAATTTATATTCTTTCGAGCAATTTCATAAATATTTAATTACTTCCCGTCCTACTTTTCAGTATTAGAGTAACTGTATTCGAAACACTTGAGAAACGATTTATTTTTTCGAAATTTCTTCATTTTTGCTTACTTTAACTCTAGTACTTGAATCAATAATTATATCATGTTCACTCTCATGAGAAAAACTCAAGGAAACATCAAACTTGGAAAATAATTTCTTCGATGAATGAACAGAAGTTTCGTGTTTTCTTAAATATGGTATGAATCACAATTCTTATTTATGGTACAACGCATTTTTGAGTCTATCCACTTTGCGAATACTCAGAAAATCTGTGTCAAAAATGGTTTATACAAAAAATAGGCATTTTCAGCGATGTAACTTTAATGAGATCAGAGCCTGAATTTGATTATAATTTATAAAATAACGGCTGACTAATTTCGATGGAATCGTTTTTCACTATTATTTTCAAAGAACCAACTTGGAAACTTTCATTATCTCACTAAGACTCAAGAATGCTAAAAAAAACTCAGAAAACACTGGAGAGAACATAGTGCAAAACAATTAAAAATAATTACCAACAAAGCCCCCATGACCCTTTTTCTTTGACTTGAAAACAATTAATATCAAATGAGAATTCAAATATTTACCTCGGGTACACGGTTTTTTACTTTATGTATGACTTTACGTTTATTTTTTGTTGGCTTTCTTTTATTTCTTCTATCCACTTTTCTGTGTAGTTACGCTTTCATCTGGAAAAAATGCTAATTTAAACTTGAAAAACTCGATTAAATGTGACGTTTTTAAATCAAAAAGTTTAAATGCACTATTTGATTTCAGCAGTAAACAAAAGTTGTCAATGATCAAAGATACTATACTATTATAATTACGTCGAAGCTTACTTTCCATAAAACTTATTATAATATTTCTGTTTTTGTCGACACACTTATATTTGAAGTTCAATTCTGAGAGTGTATGAGAAAATTATATTTCTGAATTTTCAATCAAAACAATATTAAAAAGAAACAAATAGATAATTTTTATAAGGAAATTCGGTCCTATTAGATGTACAAATGTGTTTTTCAAGCTTCACTTCAATTATGTGCGTGGGATTTGCGTTCAATATGAATTATCTTATGAAAACTCAGCATTTTCAATCTTGTTTACAAAAATGTCGAACTTAACAATATACATTGCAGATTGTGGAAAAGTATTTTTTTTATCGTTTACAATATTTGAGGCTCTTAACTTTTTTTCCTGAATAAAAATGATGACTACCAAATTCAATATGTATACTTTCGAATGCGATTCCGTTTATATTTCGATGGCAAACGAGTGTTTACATGCAATCTGCTTTGCTACACAAAATTGATATACAGTGTACCATATACACATACTCATTGAGTTTTTCGGTTCAATAAATAAAACATTTTTCCAATTTAAGCCCATTCACGCCTTGAGTACAAACACATATTTTACATCAAAGTTGCATCAGCGCCCTCTGAAGTGTAACTACAACAGTTTGTGTTGAATGAATGATTTTTGTCTCTCAATAAAACTTTCGATCGATTTTTGTCACTTATCCGATAGGAAAAACGCAAAAATAAGCAAAGTATTACTCCCGAATGGAATGTAATGGATGAATATCAATCAGTGAGAAAAATCAATTGAAAGTTTCATTGAGAAACAAAAATCATTCATTCAACACAAACTGTTGTACATGCACTTCAGAGGGCACTGATGCAACCCTGATGTAAAATATGTCTTTGTACTCAAGGCGTGAGCACATTCTTCAGATCGTTGAAGCAGTCGTTTTACCAGGAAAACAGTTTGATATAATCGATAAATTATTTGATTTTCTTCTTTTTTTGTAGTCGTTATTTTTTCGTTTCACACCGTGGTCCCTTGGAAGTTGTGCACTCTCGCAGCTTGATGTTGGTATATTGATTTGGGAAAAAAGTTCTTATCTCCAATGTTGTACAATGTGTAGCCTGAATACTTTCCCTCAAAATCAAAACTGAACTTGTGAAAAAGCATAGCTTTAATTCTATCAGTTTTTTTTTATTTATTTCCCTTCACAAAACTTTTCGAACCGATTTCTCGAGGTTTTCTTTCTATTGTGCCACGTGATATACTCTTAGTGCATTACGACAATGATGTTCACATAGACAATGACATTCACATTCGAATTGAGTGGAAATGTGGATAAGCACGATGTTGATAAGGGGAAACGAAAGAAAAATTTACAGAGCAAATATGAGCGAAAAAGAAACTGAACGAACAAAAAGCATAAACTGAAAATGAAAAAAAAGCTATGGGATCTGAAAGCAAATAAAAGCACAGATTTTATGACGATACTCGCCCACCTGGCGCCACTTTCTTACAATGGTGTCATTAGTTCTGTGTAAACAAAAACTGAATAAAGGTATGTACCTTGTACCATCTAAAATAGATTGAAGCGTTAATAAAATGTTCGCTATTAAAGTTCCTCAAGATACTCAAGCACATTAAAGTGATTTAAATGTCATATTTTATCATAAATGTGTTCATTACAATCGAAAATGTCAGAAAATTGTATTCTGTCATAGTTCATTACTTGATTATAAGGGTGATTCATTTAGAGGTACTTTTTTCAAAATTAAAAAAAAATCAAAAATTATAACTTAATCGTGGAATCTTTATTATCATTCGAAAGAACTTCCTTTGCCATTTATTTTTTGAATATTATGCCTTTCAAATGTTGGCCGCAACTACGCTTGAGATGGTCCATCCTGAAGGTAGAATTTTCAATGACGCGTTCGAGCATTACGATGGGTATCTGACGAATGACACGAGTAATGTTGGCTTCCAATACCTCAATCGTAGCTGGCTTATCCCTGTAGACCTTCGACTTCACGTAGCCCCAAAGAAAAAGGTCTGATATAACACGATCTAGGTGGCCAGGTTACTGCTCCACGACGTGAAATTAATTGTTCACCGAAGTGTTCTCTCAATAGAGCCATTAATTCACGTGTTGTGTGTGGTGTAGCGCCATCTTATTGAAACCAAAAGTCGTCGAGATTCCGAGCTTCAATTTGGGGTAGCAAATAGTCCGTTATCATGGCGCAATAACGTGGCCCATTCACATCTACGCTGCGACCATTTTCATTTTTGAAGAAATATGGACCGATGATTCCACCAGCACATAAACCACACCAAACCGTTGTTTTTTGTGGATTTAATGGCAGCTCTTGAATTTCTTCGGGTTGTTCTTCAGCCCATATACGACAATTTTGCTTATTGACATAACCATTAAGCCAAAAATGGGCTTCATCGCTGAATAAAATTTTAGTCAAAAACAGTGGATCCTCTTCGAGTTTTTCAAGAGCCCAAATACTGAAATGGTGACGCATAGGAAGGTCGACTAGCTTCAATTCTTGTGAGAGTTGGATTTCGTATACTTTTAAGCCAAGATCCTTTCGTAAAATGCGCCAAGTTATTGCATACGACAAGCCAAGTTGTTGAGAAAGGCGCCGAATCGATTAATCACGGTCTTCGCGTACACTCTCAGCTACCGCCGCTATGTTCTCTTCACTACGGGCTGATTGTGGTCTATTTGGTCGATGATCATCCAATAATAAATATTGAGTTTCAATTTTTTCAATTGTATGCCGAATAGCGTGTTCGGTAGGTCGATTATGTCGACCATAACTTGGTCTAAGCGCACGAAACACATTTTTCACAGAACATTGATTTTCGTAATATAGCTGAGTAATTTATAGACGCTGTGCCGGTGTAAGTCTTTCTATGGTCAAAATGAAAAACAATACTGAGTAAAATGACATTGACAGCTTGACAGATTTCACGCATGATCTGTCAAAAAATCCCTATTGAAAAAGTATACCTCTAAATGAATCACCCTTTATGTATGCTTATAAGCATACAACACTACAAATAAGTCATATTTAATTTTTAAGATATTTTTAGATCAACATAAAAAAAAACTAATCTTCGATATCTGCACACTGTACAATATAGTCAGTTTCCCAAGACATATAGTTATTTTCAAATTTTTTCATTGAAACTAGCAAACACATTTTGTCGGGAAGATATTTTATTTTGAACTGAATGACGTAAGCTTTACTTGATGAATTTTAGAACTGTTTCTTGCACACTCATGCATTTTTCATGCATTCGGTTTGAATCTCATTCGCAAATAAATATTTCTAACTTTTTTATTGTCATGTGATTTTTCAAATTAAAAAATTTGATCTCAATCTTTACCTCTTGATGTCAGAGCCGGTGACACCTGGCGCGAGTGACGAACACATTAGGCCAAATTCGTCTGATAATCTAATACGCCCATATATACGCCACTTTTCATGTTACAGGCCATGGGGGCATGAAGTAATTGCCGAAAACCCTTGGGACAAAAGCGTACAAAGTACATCAAAATTTGGAAAGTGTATTTTTATAGTAGCTTTTTAACGCTTTAAATGAAAGGTTCTATCTATTAATATGCAAATATAGTCTTCGCCTGATGTAGCACTATTGTGCCTCACATACATTTTGCATTCGTGCTGGAAATCAACCAACCGCGAATCATACACGTCTTTAAATTAGTGAAATGAATGCTTTCTCAGCTCTTAAGCGAATTTTAAAATAAGTCGTGTATAAGATTTTATTTTGGCCCAATTATTTAGATAACATAGGCAAAAAAATCGAAATTCAAAATGAGTCTGATAGTGAGGCTCTTATTTGAAGCACCCTTTATATATAGATTAAATTACAACTACATTTAGCTAGACTTTTTCAAAATCAATTTTTATTTTTCAAATTGTACACGGTTTTGCCTTAAAATTTTTGCACATATCGCGCAGTACTAATGATATTACCAAATAATAATACGCATTATATCGATAATTTAATAAGGTAATTTCAGTTATATTCACAAATCAAAAATTTTCAGAAATGTGTTCAAATTATTTGAAAATATCAACAGTAATTACAATAAAAATTGAATGCCTGTTACAATTTAAATTTGAACATTTTTGAACACGAAAGATGTTATCATCGGGAGTTTCTATGATATCCCTGAAAAAAAAAACCATTGTTTGTTCTAAATGGAGAAAAATTATTCAAATATTTATGGATGAAAAACATGAAAGTAGAAAATAACGAGCGGGCAAAAGAATGTCCGTATTTGCATTATGTTTGCAAAAAAAAAATTTAATTTCAGGTTCAAATGTTCTTTTGAATTCCATTGAACTGAAAGTTCATTTTTTTCGTGCATTTTAATAACGTCATTACACATTATACAATGAATGCACATTAATATAATTACCATAAATCAAAAATGTATGTCGCTTTTTTGGCCGTTTCACATTTTGTTTATGCCATAAACTTTATGGTCTATAGTTAAGAGGTGAGGAGAGCTTTTATTTGATTTTGTAAATAGCTTTTGGTTGATTGTGTAATTCTTTCCCCCAGAATATCCGGGAATTCAGTTTTCGGTAAGGCTTTCGATTTATTATACTAACGTCGTACTGATGCGGTTTTTGATATATTACCACTGTTACATGTGTTTGTGGTCAGTCTTTTTTTCATTTCATAGCTTTGCTTTTATCACCAACAATTTTTTATCTAAGTTTTAATATTTGCTCAGAAATTTCAGAAAAGCTTCCATCCAACAAACATCAGAGGATCGTTGTTGTGGTGCTGTGCCATTTTTTTCAATATTTTACATTGTCTCCCCAGACATACTTGACTGCACAAATTATACAGAGGTCAGGCCATCGGAAAACATAAAAGCGTTTTCATATCATAATAATTCAAACTAAAAGAATCACGAATTTAGCTGCTTGTTTATGTGCATTCCATATTTTGAGAGAGAATTAAAATTGAAATTAAATTGACAGCAAGTGGTTTTAGGTTTTCAAAGTGCGTTGTGTTTCGGTTTTCAAAGCGCAAAATTGTTTTTTTGCATTTTCGCCGAGATTAAGAAATGCATAATTGTCAAACAAAATAAATACAATTTTACAAAACACTCATGGAATGTTAGGCATTCTAGATTTTGATGATTGTAAAATGTCTAGAAAATCAGAGTTATACGCAGTTTTGTGTATTGGGTGTTGTTTGGGTGTTTTCTGTTAATGCTCATATCTATTGTGTAAAATTAGTCGGGATTTTCATTTTAAATAGGATTAGATGAAGTTTAGACTTTCAAGTTAATTTGAAACTAACATTGCATTGTAGATTGCACGTACTAAGTTACTTCTATCACTCACTGCAGAATATCTCTATCTCTGTCTCTATCTCTAATACTCAACTTAGTATCGATTAAAAGTTTTAGTTGCCTTTAAGAATTTCTATTACTCTAATTCTCTATTACTGGCTTTGCGTGATTATATATAACATTTCAGATTCAGGTTTGCCTTAATTGTGGTAAATCATTATTTCACACATGAAGCAAATCAAATCTTATATATGTGTGATTTAAAATCTATGCTATTGCTTTGAAACTATCAATTTAAATTAAACCCTTTAGACTGTAGTGTAATGTTTGTCGATATGCAAGTACACTTCTGCTTCTGCTATCGCGCATTTATTTTCATTCTCTTATTTACTTTCTTTTTTTTTTGTAATCCATCTTCATTCGTTGTGTACGCTCTTTAAATTGTTAACACAAAAAAAAAAATTGTGAAAACTATTGAATTTTAAGGCAATTACTTCTTCTATGTAATTAATTATTATAAATTCCAACTCCAACACTTCTGAATACATTTTGTTCGTTTGGTTGAAAAGAAAAATACTGAAAAAATTAACATTCAATTGTCTTAACGTTTCTATCCTTTCCTCACTTCCAATATACACTACTGCGTTATCACCAACAGGACCAAATCAAATCAACGATGGATGAAGCTACGAACAACTGTGCAATTGTCGTCAGCCATACAGAAAAAACCGCCGCTAAAACGAGAAGACTCTTTTCTAAAGCGGTTCTCTACGCGACAAATACCAGAAACTCAGGTATGTTGATTTACTTCTAACATTTAATAGACAATTTTATGTAGTGTTTTTGAGTGAAGGAAAGAGAAACATATTTTTTCAAGTTTAAACTGATATGTTGAAATGAACATGTCTTCGTTTATATATTTTCGGTATATCAAGTACTAGATAAACCTCTTTCGAAATCAGTTTATTAAGTCTAAAATCTGTTTAAATCTGTCTATCGAATTTTGAAACAAATCAAACTCCATCAAATTGTCCTTTTAGACCTAACAGAAACATATTCAGTGCAACAAAATAAATGGAATCATAGCAAATGCATCGAATTTCAAAAAATAGTCATCAAGTCTGTCGTGAATCAGATTGGTTACATCACTTTTCGCAGCTTCCTTCCAGTATTTATGTATTCTATTCGTATTTAAGCTGACATTATTCGTCGCTTGTGTTCAGCGGCATATAGTTTATGTCATGAAAATTCTCACTTTAAATGTAACATATGTGACCGTGAAATATTCTTGATGAAATTCCAAATAATGTTTATACGATTTCAAAATATCGATTTGATTTTTTCTGCAGGCAATAAAGACACTTCCTCGTATTGCATAGGCTTGTGAGCAATACAGATTTGATGAAATTTTTTTTTTTTTTTTAAATGAGAGAGAATCGTTAAAAATTTTACAAATACTAAGGGACCGTGTGACGACGTAGCATAAGCAATGATTCAATTTTGTATTCAACACGTTCAAATACATTCCAAAAATTTAATTTAACATTGAATCATACACATACGCAGTGAAAATGTTACAATTCCATTTGATACAAACAAAGTTTTCTTTCAAATTCACTGATTGCTTAAGTTTAATATTTGTATTTGCATTTTCATTTGCGTTTGCAACTTAGTTTGATTGTAAATCATCTGAGAATTCTTGAAGCATCACGTTGATTATTTTTACGTGATTTTTATATGAGAACCAAAATATATATTGGATGCATGCAACCATGTGACGCATTTCATATGCATGCATTTGAAATTTAAATTCAATAGATAAATAGAAGAAATTCAAACTCGCATTTAATCTACGATAACTACATTGATATTAACTATTCTAGCTTTAAAATTACAATGATCTCAAAACGATTTTTATTAATGTAGAACACCACAATAGGTTTGATTAATTTATTTACCCATAGTTTGAAAATTCATTGAATTTTTCAAGCGTGAAATTGTTCTAATATATATGGAATGCAAATAGTAACATCTTGGATATGATTTGTGAGTTATTTAAAAAGTTGTTCGAAGATTAATGTCCCTTGATTTAAAACCCTTCTTTACGTTCCTTAATTTTCGACAAAAAATTCTCTACCAATTCAAAACTCCCCATTGGTATAACTGTTTTTGGTTTCAGAGTTAAAAATATTCACAGCAGAATTCTTCGAATCATAACGATGAAATTTGTTTAGTAGAGTCATATTTTACGCATAGCATATACAAACATATTCATCAGCTTTGGGTTAAATGTTTTGGCTCAGCAATTTCTCGTGTAAACATATGCCATGTAAATATCCAGTTGTTGGAATTGTTTATTGATGGATAAAGAAAGGTAGTAACACTCAATGTTCCATTCATATCAAGTAAACAAATCGAGGAAGATCGATGAGATGAAATTGACTGTATAGAAATGTAAAATATGCTCGCCTATAATGTACATTCGTGATACATTTTTCAGTCTTGATTATATACAGTGTAGATAGACAAATTCAACGGGAAGTTGAACATTTACACGCATATATAATATGAATCTCATGACAAAAGCAAAAAGATTGTAATGGATGTGCCTGATTGATTGACCTGAATTAGTATAGTACGTATTACATATGAACAACGACAGCATCTGATAAAATTGAATGCAACGATAGAGCTTAAATGGAATTAACCACAATAAGTTAATGCAAAGCTGAACAAGCTCGGTCATTGTTTACAATGAATCAAGAATTTTGATTAAAGTCGCAAATAAATTAATCTGTCTTGAATCAACATTGAATGACCCTTATATGTCGAGATCTTTTCGAATGAAATATAGCAATTTCGAAACTCAAAATAGAATGTAAAATTAAATCCTTTTTTCTAGTTTTTCAAATTCTACCAATTTCAGGAAGATTTTTCAAAGGCCATCGCCACTTAGTCCTTGACCATTTTGACATTTATACTATTCAAAGATATTTCTACATAAACTGAACGATAGCAAGTGCATGATACAACGGTAGTTTCCAAAATTTGAAATTAATATTAAACATGGATTATAATGTTGTATCGAGAAAATGTGTTGTCCTTTAACTATCTTGTAAAGGTAAATTAAAAACTTAATGATTGATTGAAATCAATTTAAAATAAAAAATTACCACCAGTTCTGTCATTCTTATTGAAATACGATTTATTCATAAATCTGTTTATAGCTGAAGACGCATTTATTACATTTTGGTTATTTCAGGAACCAAATTCGAACAGTTTTGCATTTATTTGTATTTTGCTTTTAATATTAATTCGAGTTTGAAAAGATTCTATTTAAAACCATTCAAAAAACCATATTTGAAGAAGCACGAGGAACTTTATGAGTTGTAAATTTCTTTCAAAACAAACTATCAGAATCAAATGAAAGGATTTTCGTCAAAGTGCATTAAATACTAGAAATTACTAGAGAATATAAGAGGGAAAAAGTTGTTGCTAGAATTGGTATCAAACTTACTTCCTTACTAGAAATAACAGAACAATTGCCTATTATTTAGTTGAAATGATAAAATGATTGAAAAATCATGGGTAAAACGTTTTAATCGTTATTTTGTGCACTGACAATATTTAGGTTATGTTTTTTCCAAAATTTCGTTGGAATCAACGTCCTTTCAACCAAAATTGTTCATTGTCCAACCAAGCAACCATTGTACAATGACAACCCTGGTATTAAAAAAAAATAAAAAATTCCAACCATTGTTCGACAATGAACAATTTTGGTTGCAATGACGTTCATTCCAACGAATGGTTGGAAAAAACATAACTTGAATATTGTCAGTGTGGTATACAAAGTGAAAGTGTGAGGCACTTACTACCTTAACAATGTTCCCAATGCTCCCAATGGTCATTTTGATAATAAGCAGTCCCAAGGCAAATCTGCCACAGGAGTGTTTCCATTTAATAACCATAAATTTCATGATTTCAAAATGGATAATTAATGAAGTAGTGAGTGAATTATTGTATTAATAATAGCTATTAGCTATATCTATTTTCAATCGAAAATTCAATCACTGAAAAATAATAATATTCTCAAATAAAGACAATATTGCCTAGGAGCTGATTGTAATCGACACTGATTTAAATCGGTGAGAAAATCGGAGGCCGATTATGAAAAAATCTTCTATTCCAATCGGCTCCCGTTTTTAGTCAAATGTGCTATCGATGTTTCTTAATATTTTAATGAAAATATTAAAATTAAAATAAATATTAAAACATGAAAAAAAAGACGAGAAGATCGTGGCCGATTATGGGAAAATCGGTGGCCAATTTCAATCGTCCAACGATTGCTTCAAAGCTATTGCCTAGGTGTCAATTTCTCGATAAAATCGTTGCCGATTGAAATCGGACCATGATCGGCTCGATTCCGGGTAATAATGTAAAAAAAAAAAACAGAAAAAGCTTAAAAAGTGCAAAAAAACAAAGGAAAAATATGCAGAAAATAAAATCGACGAAGAAAAGAGAAGGAAATCAAAAATAAAAAACATAAAAATTTACAGGGAAGAATGAAAAGTAGAAAAAAACACCAAAAAAAAAAAAGAAAAAAACACCGAAAAAATGTTTCCATAACACTTCATAAAAAACTGGAAACATTTGGACAACATTTTATAGAAAAAATAGCTATGTATTGATTGGCAGCTTGTAGTTTTTCAAGTTTTTTTAGTGCATTGAAAAATACGCAGTGTTATTTTCTTTACAAAATGTTATCTAAATGTTTCCAGTTTTCCAAAGAATTTTTGTAACTTTTGTAATGATTTTCATTGGTGAAGTGTTATGGAAACCATTTTTCGGTGTTTTTTTTCTGCTTTACATTTTTCCGTGTAGTTTTCCCTTTTTTTCCTACTTATGATTTCCTAATTTTTCTTCTTTCGTCATTTTTATTTTTTGAATATTTTTTCCCTTGTTTTTTCCCGCTTTTTTGGGCTTCCTACTCTTTTCTTTCTTTGTTTTTCCTAGGGAAAAGAGCCTTAAAATAGATTCCAATTTATGCATTGCATTCAATTTATTAAAATATAATATTTCTTTCCATATGATTCATTCAGGAAACGATGGAGGAAACGGGTTCGGAAAGTGCATCGGGTGATCACGATAAAAGCTCGAAGCGACGCCGACGCTACAACCAAAAACGTCGTTCTGTTGTCAATCCGGATGAAAATTTCTATTTTTATTGGTTGATGGTGCTAACTGTATGCATATTATACAATTTATGGACTCTTATCGTTCGCCAAAGCTTTCCGGAATTACAGGTTTGCATGTGAAATATTCCGTGTGTATTTTTGCATAGTTGAATTCATTTAACAAGAAAAAAAACATTGGCATATGACAAAACATTTTGACCTTTAGCTTTCAGAATTCAAAGCATATTTTATAATAAAAAAAATCAAATAATTCTAATGATTCATTTATTTTCAATATCATTTCAATTTTCCTTTTAGGAGCTAATACCAAATTTCTGGTTTAGCTGCGACTGCATCAGTGATATAATATTTATATTGGATATCGTTGTACAGCTTAGAACAGGATATCTGGAACAAGGTCTTATGGTAAGTACAATGTACTTAGTACATAATTTAGTTCATGACATTTTTTTCACATCATGATTAATTTTTGATAAAGCGACTAAAGCGACTGCACATAAGCTAGCACATAAATTATGATCCAAAAGCAAATAATAAAAACGAAAAGTGCTAATTTTTTTCAAATAATCTTTCGTCAAATGGAATCTCATCATTATATTCAATGGCAAAACGAATAATTCAGATGATTTTGAAATAAAATGAAACAAAACTAAACTAAACGTGATTTAAAAGAAAGAGATATTAATTGCAAATAACAAGTATAATGAGTTCGCTTGTCGCGAATATGTACATATAAAAAATATTTGCTATTTACTCGCCTAAAAGCTTACAAATTCCAGATAATTCACATATATTATTTTGTAAAATACTCGGAATAAGAGATGCTTGTTAAATGACGAGCAAACATTTCTTATTTCTCTCAACCGTTATAATGTTGAAAATAAAAATTCCTTTTTTCGGCTAAATTTCTCTCATTCATGTAAGTAGCTTGGATGTGACTTCGCATTTATTGTGGGAGCATGTTTTTCAGTGAGAACACAAAATACTCATTGAAGATACAAGAATTTCAACGGATTTTTTCGTTTGGTTATCACATCGTAATTATTCTTTAGAATTTTATTTCACTTCACTGGCTTGTTTTTCTCACTCCTTTCATCGTAATGTGTTCGCATTTTGTTACATACACATATGTTATGGAATTGTTAAGAAGTGATGTCAACTGAATGAAATAAATAAATGTCTTTTGAATTCTTTGTTAGAAGGTTGAAATAAAAAAAAATCCATTGCATGTTAAATATAACAAAATAGAAATGGGAAAAATGGAGTCACAAGAAAATATGCCATTATCGAAGTTGAATTAATGTATTCTAATGATAATAAACGATAGCAACAAAATTCTTGGCAGTGATCGGACAATTTTGGAGAAAAAGAGATGTTATCCATTATAGATGAATTTAGAGTGGTAATAAAGGAATGAATAAGAAGAAAAAAACTATCCTTAGCATTTTTTTCTTGGTCATTTACATGCCTTTCAAGAGTTTGTGAACTAATCAAAGGACAATACTTATAGCGGGTAGGAAATCGATTCTATCTTTTACTTCATAAATGACCTGGGAAATCAATTTTTGCATTTTTTTAGTTGTGTATGAAGAAGATACAGGAGGAGAGTATAGAAAGAGAAAATGTTGGTCCACTGTTCGTACGAATCTAATTTATATTCTCATTTTTATTATTGTGTCCAATTGATTTTCTCACAGACCACTTCAATCTAAGACCGGAAAAATGCGACAAGAAACTTGTTTGCAATGATATCGGAGGCATGTCACCATCACTGTGTATCACAATGTCTATGACTGGATCTGATGAAGCAACGAAGGCAAAATGGAAAAAGCATGGGTCGCTCGACAAGGATCATTTCCAATAAAATTTTATGAATCGTTTAGTTTTCTTCCCTTCATTATCTCTTGGTGTCAGTTTCTCTTGGCGAACATATTTTGCCAATGTTCTGGAAATTCTATTTCCAGTATTTTAGCACAGAAACAGTAAGAAAGTAGACAAAAGTTGAAATAGAATTGTAAGCAGTAAGCGGGACTATGTGTGTGTTTGCTAAAACATCTACTGTCATGCTTGACACCATATCCATTTATCGAATACAGCAAATGGTATAGTGAAATGAAAACACAGGCCTATTTTAGATGTCTAAAATTTCTATTGTCGAATCATGTATAACAATGAAAGACTTATTTAGCTTTTGAATTCATCAGAAACAATGGAAAATATTCATGTAATCAAGCTAGGGGAAAACAGAAGAATCTAATTACGTATATGGATGTGATGGGAAGTTTGGCAACTCACAAATGGATGGAAATTTATCGATATTTTTTTCTTCAATCCGCTGAACCATTCAGGATCTTTAGATTGCCAAATAGAAAATTATATGTGCGCACAGTCGTGCTAATTCATTTTATTTCATTTTGCGGAGGAGCTAACTTTTTTTTTTACAACTTCATTTTGTGTTTGCATTAAATAATGCGGCACATTTGCTTGATCATTTGCTGACTCTAGACACGTGTTCAAGTTAGTTTGAACGAAATTAAATATTTGAGAAATTCGTGGCATATACCATGTTTGTGGTTTTTCTTTTTAGTGAATTTCCATTCAATTTTAATAGTGATTCGTGTCCCGTCAATGATAATAAAATACATGAATGTTATTGGCGCAAATATAAATCAGCATTTCTTCAGAGTTTTTTTGAAACAAACATTTCATGTAATAGTTACTTACACATATGATATTGATGGAACAATTTCCATCATAAGCAACTGTGTCACTTATTTAGCTACGCAAAACTTGGTAGAGCTCCCAAGACGTCTCTATTTTTGATACTCGATTTTATTGTTGAGAAATAAAAAGGGCCTCTACAGGCAATGATATGGCATTGGAAATACAAATTAAATCCAAGGAAACTATTACTTTATAAACCACACTGTATGCACTGTACATACAAATATACACCGAAAAAGGTGCAAAAATGATTACAAAACAGAATAGGCTATTATTTGAGGTTTCTAACACTATAACAAGTCTGTCAAATATATTACAGAAAGGCGAGACACTTGTACCGTGACAAAATGATAAAACATATCATTCTCTCTCACAAAGTGCTTTTATATCACTACGCGCGAATAAAAACACTGTTTAGAAGGAATACGCACGTAGCATCGTTTACAAAAGTGTCTATTAGGGATGAGAAGACTCCCAAATGTATGCCGTATAAAATATGGAAGAATGTTACTATCACATGTGGTGAATATACGTGTATGTGGATGTGGATGTGGACATAAGGTTGTTTATCCATCACTTTCTCACAAACCACTTACTCTTTTTTCGGCTTTGAACATCGAAAATGTTGAGCCGGTGCTGAACGGTTTGTTTGCTGTAGTCATTTATCTTTTTTGAAACATATATGCTGAAAAAAGTGCCTAGCACTATGCTATATGGGTTACATCATCCGGGGATGAGAGCCATGAAATCAAGCAAACATTTCTTCCATAGCCTTTTTGTGTGTGTGTAATCATTTTCAAGTATTATTTATACATATCTGAACTTCGTATACATATTTCTGGTATGATTTTGTCTGTGTCACCACAAGTAACGTTATCGTTATATTTGGTCAAAGAAGTTCTGATAACAACAAAGACGTTTATGCTTGCAAGCATGTATGTATAACTGTACGTGTCGTTTATAAAAGAAAATATAGAATAGGGAAAGTTATTTTCACATTTTTCAAGGCACTCAGTAGTGTTCGCATTCGCAAGTATCGTTCTGCAACATCGAAGTTTGAAAAGCGAATCTTCGTCAATAGCTTTTGTCTGAGGGAACTAAAACAACATAATGCGATAAAAATGCGTAATGGCATGCTATTGCCATTTGTAGAATTTCATTTCTCCAATATTTTTACCCAAAAAAATTTGGAATTTGAGCTGTCATACATCCGCATGTCTCTGTTCATGTGATGAACATTCTCTATCTTTATCGATATTTGATAGAATAATACAACCAAGGAAATTTAAGCACATATAAGAAAAAATCGATACGAAAGAAAACTTTGTTCAACATGCCGCATCATATTGCGTGAATTTCGTTGTTTGATTCGAATCGCGACAATTGATCACTATCATTTATGAAATTATCATTTAAAACAAACTTTGCTTGGATTTTCTGTCGGCGACTGTCTCGCTGCTCGATTTTGATTATTATTTTTATCGACGCTCTTAGAATAACCATTTTATCGTTTTTTTTCTGACTTGTATTCTAGACTCATAAAGCAAAAGGCTTTGAAAATTGGAAAAAAGTTGTGAGCATGTGTACAAGTATCTAAAAATGAAGGAAAAAAAAGTTAAAGAAGTGAATGAACAAGATCAGAAACGCTGTAATGATAGAATCATAAAAATATTGTCAGTGAAGATTGTTTTGACCATGTACTCTTTTATGGAATTTTTTTATAATTAAACAATGAGCAGGTCAAGAAAGAGCACATAATTATTCCAAGAGTGAATAATTTTCGTTTTACATCAGTGTTATGATTTACCAAACTATTACAGAATTTATATTTTTTTGAGACCTCACCGAACAAAAAATAGACACATCCAGAACAAGAAATAAAGTTTCGCACGTGTTTACCATCTTCTCTTGTATCATAAATTTCCATAACAAATCATTTCTGCTCTCAAGATACTTGACGTTATAAAAATTGTGTGCTAATGCGATTATTCTACCATTTTTGGGGACAAAACTTCTTTATAAAAACCAAAGTATGCCGTATACATTTTGTTGTGGAAATAGAATAGGACATGGAAAAAAGCGCAATGTTATTATTTCATTTTATTGTGTTCAAAAGACTTTGAATAGCCGAACCAGCTTGGAAATGGCCCACAAATAATGTAATAAGCTTTGTCGTTTAAGATTTAATGCAGTCTCGGAAATTATTTGTAAACAGCAAACTCAACGTGAGTACGACGTCAGAAAAGGCTTCGTTCAGTGAACCAAATCCATCACCAAAGGAAAACCACCGACAATTTAAATGGGTTTTCTGAAGTCACTTCAATTTAAATTTTGCTCATGATTTAATTTGATATATTTGTATTATTAGTGGAGACACTCTTTTCAACCTTAAACGTATGCATTTTATTTTCATATTTAACCCGCTTACAAGCCAAATGTTGGCATTAAGAAATGGACGGCGGTTGGCATTACTTTTTTCTTCGAATTCATCAACAGTTCACAGTCTGTCATATAGTTTCGAATAATATAATGTATAATACGACTGGCATATAATGGTTGCAATGCTCGATTTTGTTCTTTGAGCTTGATTTCCATTCAACCTTGAAAATTCCGATTGAGTTTTCAAAATTGATTTTTTGTGTGTTCAATTAATCAATCAATCAATTTGTAACATAAATTTTATCCGTTTGTCGAACGATATTTTGTTTAAATTTGCACAATTAGACACCCGTGTGGAAATAAAGTGAGTGGCTGGTGATTTTGTATGAAAACGAACCACAGTTAGCCGACGATCCCAAAATAATGGGATTATAATTAACTGCATACATAGTTGAATATGATTGATTTTAGTTGAATATAGTTAATTTACAACGGGTCAAACTACCTAAGTCGCGCGAATTAAGGTTGCAAGTGAGATTTGTATGGGAATTTTTCTGCGACCAAAATTCGTTTTTTTGTACGCTCAAAATTCGTTTTGAAATATGAATTCTGGTCGCACGACTAAAATTCCTTTTTATTTACCATAACGGGGGAACATCAGACAAAGGACAAATTTCGGGGATGAGGATAGAAAAAGTGGAGCTTTCAGTACAAATAGTGTTGCGACCAAATTTCGTTTTTTTCAGCGACCTTATTTCGCGCGATTCAAGTAGTATGACCCTTTACTTAACTACTTTTTGTACTGGATAAAGTCAATCATAGTCAGCCGGTTACGGTTCCGAAATAGTCAGTCACTTTTCCCGTGTGAAAACGGGCAAGCGAATGTAATTTGAAATTTTATTCGAATGAAATTATTATTTTTTATCAATTAATTTAATGAAGCACTTCAAGTACTGCGAAATCAGGCTTAAATCAATATAGTGTCACATAGACAACTAATGGAAATGGTACTCACTTTTTGTTCAACAATAGCAAGATTTTTAGTATAAAGGGAGCTATCTTATGGATATTTTTATGTAGAACCGACAGCGCTCTTCCAACTATCTCACAAGAACTAATAGCATTTCACTATGTTGCACATAGACTTCTATCATGAAACCAAACATAGGAATTATTTTCATTCACATTAAATTGGCCTTCAACGTATTGTGTTTGTGAAATTATACATATAATTCATTCTTATATGTTTGAAATTTTACCTGAGAGAATATTTTCTTTCACATAAATGCTTATATTTTTTCTGAAATTTAACAACTCATATTAAGCATGTTTAGGACCACAACTGTTTTGCTTTCCTTTTAACACAATTCATTTTACTCCAAATAATTTAATGGAGGAGTGGGTCCGCCAAAATTTGAATGGAATTTATTTGCTAATTGAATATTCGATAAATATCAAAACAACCAGTTTGAAACTTTGTTATTGAGGAGACAGGGTCTTTTCAGTATAAAAGCTGAACCAAATCTGATTTTGTTACGTACAGTCCATTGAAACATGAAAACTTTTGTTGTCCTTTCATATCATTCAATAGAACCAGAAACCAGATCGACATTTAGAGTAAATGGTCCACGCGTGTGAAAAGTAAAATGCATTGATGTTGAATTCTAACAAAATCTATGTAACTTCTGCTCAACATGAATTAAAGCATAAATTACCAAATATTTACAGATAATTTTACAACTTGCACTCACTCACTCACTCACTCACTCTTGAAAATGAATTTTACAACAATGTTTCTTGTAAAAAGTTTTGTTTTGAACTTCAATTAAATTGGGTTACAACTTAGTCCAAGTGGAATTGAAAAGTAAATTCGTAAATGGTGGTTCAGATGAAAATTGGGTACTAAACGGTAATCAGATTTGGTCTGTTCCATTTTGTTGTTTTATGAAAAATGCGCAAGTTTATAATTTAAACGGCCCTGCAAAGTGTTTTGATGTTCACTGTTTCTGAATTGAATTGTCTCAAAACAAGAGATAATAAAACATATGTGACCATACAATATTTCAACAATACATACATTTAGTTTTGATAACAAAAATTGTCAAAAAAATTAACTATCTAACAAAAAATTCTAGTGCGTTAAGTTAGCTCTCAATAATTTTTCTCGTCATAAATTCATTGAAAAGCATACAATACAATTTGTATTTTACTTGTTATAATTTAAAATAAAAAAAAGTTCTAAAAAGTAAAATAGAAATTTGATTAACTTTCAATGAATTCATGATGAGAAAAACCATTGAGAGCTAACATCACGCACTAGAAATACTAGCAATACTAGCTGAAAGCTAGATGCACTGGAATTTCGTGAATGACCCCATGTCACCATTTATTCTTTAATGTTTAGTCAGTAATATTACTTTAAATGTCTTTCATAACATCCCGCAACTATCCATTTTTACATGAATCTAACTATTTGCATTAAAAAAGTCGTTTATCATTCTAGTTTGACATCTTTACTGTCGCTATGATGTAAAATTTTCGTCATATTTATGAAGTACATAGTTGTCGTAAAATCGATGAAAATGGGACGAATAAGAAATGAAAACAAACAAATATTGTACAAAAGCTAAAGTTACAGATGATTTATCGTATGTTGTGAAGAATCGATCATGAAAATACACTCTTTCATTTCATTTGTTCAGCATTTATGCTATGGAAATTTATTCACAACATCTTGGAATAACTAGTTTTATTTTTATTTTTCGTTTTATTCTTTCTATAGAAAAGTGTTTGTTCGTAAGCGTGCATCGAATAATATTAATGTGAAACGAATTTTATTCGTATATACAATGCATTGTTCAGAGTTCTGTTGAGTCTATAGAACAGCTTAAAGGGCTTTATATTGTTTATTTTCTCACATCTTTTCGAATATAATTATATTAAATGATTCCATAACAATATCGAAAAGAAGAATCGATTTCCAGTTGATTAGACACACAGGCGCAATGTTAAAATGATTTTCCCATGACGAAATATCGTCCTATTTCCACGAACATCGAAAGAACAGTAAACATTTTTGTTATATGATGATAGTAAATGACAACAATCCTTGAGAAAAGAAATGAGGAGAAAATGAATTTTTGATTTGATTACACGAAAAAACAAAATAAAAGAAGAACAAAAAGGTAAAACAAAAAAAAAAAAAAACAGACAACAAAAGTCTGTCTACAGATTTTGAAATTATTTGAACAGTTGACACTTGAATATTTATATCTCAAGAGTTTATCGAGGATCGCATTGAAAATTAATGATATATTTTCTGTCGCTTCAATTGTTTGATGAGAAAATACGATTTTGACCTAAAAAAACTTTCTTGTCTGAATATTTGCGCAAAATAATACAGATTTGTATTGAATTGCAATGCATTAGATTTTTTTTGGTGGTAATTCTATATATTTATGAAAAGAATATGTTTCCTTCATTCGATTCAAGAGTCAACACGAATTTAGCCGAATAAGTAATGTAAAGTATTGGTTGTATAACTTAAAAATTTCGTTTGTCTAACTTAAAAAAAAATGCATTTATTTCAATAACAAAATGAATTAATACATTATTCAAAGTATTGTCAATCGCAAGCTATGATTTTTTCCCATCTTTCGGGCAGATCATGAATTCCATCCTAAAAACAACTTCTCATCTTTTGAGGCCAAGAACAAGCCAAGTTTTCCCTTCTTTAAAAATACACAAGTGATGCGCAACCAACACATGCGTTTAGTCATCGAAAGTTATTTGATTTGAAAGAAGTCGTATATAGAGATTACAGCGGAGGCAGAAAAATGTTTTTATCTAAATGCTCCTCAAAATTTTTAGCATGAAGACTGCAAAAAGTTAAGAAAATTGTATAGCCCAAAAGCACAACTTTTTTAGGTTTTTGTAAATTCTGACGATTTTGTTTTATATCAATGGATTGCCACTAGAAAAGAGTAGCACGAACATTATTATGAGTTTTCACTACATTTTAATTGTCCATGTCGACCCCCAAATGAAATCATGGGAAAATCCTATTCTTCAGAAGGACGATTGATGCGCCCCCTATACTTCCAAAAAAACTATTATTAAGTTTATTTCTTTTTTGCAGTAATGGGGAAAAGTTTATTCATCAATACCAGTGCACACTGGATACAAGATTATTGCTTATTTTTCATTTCTCGTTATGAAATACAACTGCCCCCTCAAATGTTGTTTTGTTGGCACGTAATTCGACATTTTCACCGTAATAGAAAAAAAATGTGTGGTATGGTATATTCACTTTGACAGAACAAATCTTATAGATTTTTGACGCTCTTTAAGATACAATTGCTTTCAATGACAAGAATTCAGTGCATATATTAGTTACACCATCTATTATGAAAACGAATTTATTAAGTTATACGGCCAATAACAATTTAACTGAACATTTATCTGAAATTTTGGTAAATCTAAGACATTCTAAGTAAAATTTTGAGCATGTTTTTGACATATATATATCACAAAATTCAAAGATTGTGTGCTGGATATAAGAGAATTCTATATTTTTCAAATGTATGTATACGTTGTTAATATTGTTTTATGTTAATTTTAATAAAACTAATTTCTGTGATTTTAATTGTTTTGCATAGGTTTATGACGATAAAAAACTGGCACTACACTACATGCGATCGAGAAAATTTCTCTTCGACCTGGCTGCTTTAATACCACTAGATTTACTTCAACTTAGACTAGGCACCCAACCGTTACTTAGATTTCCACGTTTTTTAAAAGTGAGTATATATTGACATTTTATCTAATACATGAAACGTGATTTTCATCAATACATACCCGAGTGATGACGGAAATTCGAAACATTGATAAAAACTTGGATTGCATCAACTTCAGACTTCGACAAATTCGTGGCTTTTTTGTAGCAAACACGTTGTTTATGTGAATACCAAATAATTTATCAATGAAAAACGAGGGTATAAACTTCAAAGTGAATCTATTTTGCATAAAATCATGCATGCCGTCATCGAAACGGAAGAACATTTTCGACGAATCTCGACCAAACTTTTTCAATTAACTTGCTTAAATGAGATATATAATAAACAGTGAACGTGAATATTTTTGCAGCCAATCGAATATGAGCGAGCTGCTTTTTTTGCTTTGTTTTTATCATTCGGCGTATTTTGCGCTCACACAATTTGTGTAATGATTAATTTTCTGCTCTCTTTTGCTTTTTCATCATTCAACTATGGCATCGCTGTATGAAACAACAAAACTCTCCCCATTTGGATACGAACAGGTTTACAGATCTGTTAAATTTTATTATATCGTTGAGAGTAGAACTGTATGGCCAAATTTATGGCGTGTAGTTAATTTAATTCATATATTACTGATATTGGCACACTGGTTTGGTTGTTTCTATTTCCTTTTGTCGGAAGTTGAAGGATTTCAGGTAAGTGTTCTATTTGGCATTGATGTTCAGTTATTTCTTAAATGTTTAGTTTCTGTCATTTTGTGCGTTGGATGGTCCAAATAGTTTGGGTGCCTTGTTAGATTATGAAGCTATTAGCCAGATAACTAAGAGACCATTTAACATCGCCGGAAAACATATTATCCATTTTATTATTATCAATAAAACCATTTCATGGTTTATGCGTGTCCCACAATTTAGTACGCGTTTTCTATATATAACAAGGCACTTTTTTCAATGCAATATCATCGCTCTGTCATTATTGACCCGTACGTTTTCATTATATTGTAACCAGAATACTGATGTCAAACTACTTAAAACGAGTAACATTGACATACCCCCCCATCCCCATCCCATCCCCATATCTATATCCTTTTCTATTCCCAGTCGTATCATACATATTTGCGCCAAATTCGAATGTGAAATGGCCGTAGAATGCGAATAATGAATGGTAATGTATACGACCCGTACAATCAATGCTGATGGACTTAAAGATAAAAACATTAAATCAAATAATTGACATTAAATTTGTGGCTAAAATTGAGTGTTTTTGCATCAAGATTGTGCCCACCTCGTATGGTAATTTCATTGTTCAATTGGATTTAATCACGGCTTGCCTTTCATCTAATCCAACCAAATTAAATTTATCATGTATCATTTTTTTTTTGTCATTTTTATGGTTGATTTTGCTAATTGAGAACATTTTGAAACATTTTTCTTTTATTATGGTTCTAATAAATCCAACAGGGTGATTGGGTTTATCCGTACCGGCCGGGTGACTACGCAACGTTGACTCGAAAATATTTGGGTAGTTTATATTGGTCAACTTTAACACTAACAACAATCGGTGACTTGCCTACACCCGAAACAAATGCTGAGTAAGTTTCAAATATAAATTCATAAATATTATGAGTTATATCAAAACGACGAAGTTCGGAAGTAAAAAATTGAAAAGAAATTAAAACACCCTTTAACTAATCGAATGAGGTTAAATAAAGGAATAAATGTGTGGGCTTCAAGCCACAGTTATTTTCTAATAAATTTAAAATATTCAAACAAAATGATGTCAGATTTCACAGAAATATTTCTAAGGAAATTCAAGGTTTTCAAGCCATTTTGGCCAATATTTTTATTATTTAAGCTACATAATTTTGAGTCGTAACTTCGATGATTCTTATGTTCATTAAAATAATGAAGGTACAAGAATATTTATGAATTATGGCTCTGAAAAAGACAAAAAACCGGGCTCATGATTGAACTTTTTATTGTATTTGTTTTTCCAAAAATATATAAAACTAATATTTCGATAATTTTATCCATGTGTTCTGTGAAGTTTTTACGTTTGCGACATATGTTTGCACTCATTAAGAGTTCAGCCAGCAAAAATGCTTGATTATTAAGAATAAATCAGCTATTACAATGTTGAAGGTCATTGTATTTCTCTTAAGTTTTTCAAAAGTCATAACAAATGATTCGAAGCTCACTTTTCAAAATGATAATTGTTTTCCATACAGCCGGTGCCATTATGTTCATATATGTTCAAGTGTAAATAAACATGTGAAGAAAATTTGTAAAAAGTCTAGTTATGTGACTGTAATCTAAAGATGTTCGATTTATATTCCTGAACACTAACGCGCAAAGAAGAAGAAAGACTATTTAAAAGGAAAATGAAGACTTGTCCAATTTGTTAAAATTGTGAGTGTTTTCTTACAGATGAAATTTTTTTTTTTTTTGAAAAATATGTTCTACTCAATACAAGAAAAATATATAAAAGAAATTGTAGGCCGCACATAATACAATGGGACACAAAAAACAATCAGGGGATTTGATTGCATTTTCACAAATCTCTTTGGGACGTAGTTTTCTATTCTATCTCTCTATTTCTCAATTTAACAATAAATACATTTTGCACTGAAACAGTTCAGTAAATACTACTATATGTAAATGAAAGCGACCGACAAAAAATGTTCTTTTTTGAATGATTATAATATTTGAATTTTGAATATTTTAATTTATCACTACTTCGCTTTTAACGCGAGAGATTTATTTGTTTAGCTTCAACTATATTCCTGGTGCTTAGGCTTCAGCTGCGATTCTGCGGTTACGCGCGTATGTCTCTGTGGTTTGATATGACTCTGATATATTACGGTATACTATATACCGTATGTAAGTCAAATCTGATTCCAACAACAGAGCAAGCAATATTATTGCTTCTAGTGAAACTCTGTTTTGTTGGTTGTCCACTGGATGGAATATAAAGCAGATTTGGGAATAATAAAAATGTAATAAAACGGAGTAAAAAAAATGCCTATGGTATTTTTTTGTGAAACAAGTTTGTTTTACTTGAATACTAAGTAAAATGACATTCCGCAAATGCTCAAAATCATTCAAATAGAGAAATTCAATCAGTATAAAATGAATATAAACAATGCATAGTCTCTCTCAATTTTATGAATATTCTGTATTTCAAAAGGCTTCATATTTATTCTGCATTGCAATCATTTAATGGACTTTTTGTGTGTTTTCAGCTGTTTGTGTAAGCAGTCAATAGTTTGCTATTTGGTCAAAGCAGTCATTTATGAAGTAGCAGAAAAAAAGGACCAACAAACTAATACTTTTCAACAATACTAAGAAAGTAGGGAAATACACGCTTCGAGTGCAAACAATGGGTCCTGGAAGAATTTTTTTGTAATCTTAATGTCCGCATACTTGTCTTGATTCACTCATTTGAGTATACTTACATTTGGATTTTCTTGTCTTTTTATTAGCTATAAATCGCAGACGATAAAAAAAAAATTCCCGCCTCGATTTGTTATTTCAGTTTATTGCTTTTTATGCTGTTAGTTTTTGCCTTCTCTCAGTAAAATTACATTAACATCTGCCATGACAAAAAAAAACTTACCAATATTATACTAATAATTTCTAAATTGTACTCATGATACAGATACTGATAAAGATACAAATACAAAATACATATAAACATATAATACTCATACACTCTACACATTGAGCTACAACTTTTATGACATTGTCTGTGAACATTGATTGGAAAGTGCTTATAAATTAGAGGAGGTTCAAATGATTATACTATATTTTTTGATGATCAAGTAAGCAATTTATTTCAAATAGATTTAAACCCTCTTCATATAAATCCGTTTCCGTTCTACGTTCACGTTTTTCAAACTGTTTAACAAGACATAATTGACAATTCTAGCGAAAAAATTATAATTTCGCATTTTAATTGAATCATTGGATTTCAGTCAATTTATCTTGTTTTTTTCACAATTTTACGATTTTATAATTTATCATATTCAATATAGCACCACACATACGGGATTTATGACGAAAAATGATATATAAACCAAATGAATTGTATTTGTTAAATTAAGTGGATGAACACTTTTATTTCTGAAATTAAATAACATAAATAATACGTGTTGAGCAATTGTTCTCATTACCAGAGCCCAACGGAATTCTTATGATTGCTTGAATTGGTAACATACAGTTTTTACATTTGTTTGAATAAATTTTCAAACTATGTACCATTACGACCATTTTATTGGCATCGATATAGAAGAAAATTTAGACGAATGTAATACTTGACGTAAAAAGAAAAAATCAATAAAATGTTGCAACTCAGTAGCATCGAAATAAATAAAAATGACCTTGAGTAAGTTCTGTAAATACAAAAAAAACTTGTGGTTCACATTTGATTTGAACGTCCAAGAGAATGGTCTGTGATTGCTTTCGTTCAAACTTGGTGGCAAATACCCAATACAAAGGAGAAGATGTAATCGTTGTTCACTCTCTAAAACAAGCTATTTTAACTGCTCAAATGGGTGAAGGTTCTTTTTCATTGAAATTCAATCAAATGCCAGCATACACCTGACCAAAATTTTATTGAACATTTACGTATAGGTTCAACAAATTGTACTCAACACATATTATTTATACGAATTTTCAAACACTTTACAAACATACTGATGACCACATAACACATGACTCAAAAAGTCCCCGGACTGACATATAGAGGGCGCCACTTTTAAGAAACCCATTTCATTATTCGATAGTACCAACCTTTCTAAGGTATATGTCAAAATTTCATGACAATCGCTAAACGTGTTCTCAAGTATAGAGACGTCAAAGTGAAGCTACCTCAGTGTTTTTGTTAAAAATGGAAAAAAAAGAATTTCGTGTGCTAATTAAGCATTGCTTTTTAACCGGAAAAAATACGGTAGAAGCTAAACAGTGGCTTGATAAACATTATTTGGACTCTGCCCCAGGAAAATCGACCATTTGTGATTGGTATAATGAATTCAAACGTGGTCGTACAGACGTCGAAGACGCTGCTCGTAGTGGTCGCCCAAATACGGCTGTTACGGAACAAAACATCATAAAAATCCGAAAAATCGTTTTGATTGACCGAAAATTGAAATTGAGGGAAATAGCTGAAGCCTCAAAGTTATCCGAAGGCAGCGTGTTTACAATTTTGCATGAACATTTGGGCATGAAAAAGCTCATGGCAAAGTGGGTGCCGCGTTTGTTGACACCAGACCAAAAACAACAACGAATCGACGATTCTGAGGCCTGTCTGGTGCTTTTTAACCGCAACAAAGCCGAATTTTTGCGTCGTTATGTGACAATGGATGAAACATGGATCCATCATTATACTCCGGAGTCAAATCGGCAGTCAGCTGAGTGGACAGCAGCCGGTGAAAGCCGACCAAAGCGTTCAAAGACACAACAGTCGGCTGGCAAGGTAATGGCCTCAGTTTTTTGGGATGCTCACGGTATTTTGTTCATAGACTACCTTGAAGAAGGAAGAACGATCAATAGTGATTACTACATAGCATTATTGGATCGATTGGCCGAAGAAATAAAGAAAAAACGGCCCCATATGGAGAAGAAAAAACCGCTGTTTCACCAAGACAATGCACCGTGTCATAAGTCGATGAAAACGATGGTCAAATTTCATGAATTGCGCTTCGAATTGCTTCCGCACCCACCGTATTCTCCAGATCTAGCCCCCAGCGACTACTGGCTCTTTGCTGATCTCAAAAGGATGCTCCAGGGAAAAAAATTTACCAGCAACGAGGAAGTAATTGCCGCAACTGAAGCTCATTTTGAGGGGAAAAATCAAGACTTCTACAAAAAAGGTATCGAGAAGCTAGAGAAGCGTTGGACCGATTGTATTGTCTTAGATGGAAATTATGTTGATGAATAAAATCGAATTTCGCCAAAATATTGTGTTTTTCTTTGTTAGTCCGGAAACTTTTTGAGTCATGTGTTACATTTAGTTCTCAAATTACAAATGTGAACCGGAGAAAAAGAATAAAAATGAAAAACATGGAAAAGTGGTATCCATTATGTTCTATGAAAAATCTTCGTGTTACTGTATTTTCGAACCAGTTCAATAGCATTCGGAATCAAGTAGTCACTGGATTGTGCTGAGACACACGTGCCAGCAAAATTCTATGCAAAAGATACTCTATACTATAGTATAGACTAGGGAGAAATATTATTCACAATTGTGTTTACCTTTTTCCGGAGCGATTCAAAAAGTTTTGGAGTGTGTAAATAAGCCAATATGATACATGAGTGATAATTAACAGCGTCACCAAATGAGCACTTCAAAAGTCATAGTATAATAGTAGTAATTGTTAAGAAATGTTATACACTATAGAATAGCAATCAGTGGAGAGACTTCAGACTATATTAAATCTGTATAGAATTGTTCATATGACACCATGGTGTTTCTGCAGAAAAATTAGTTGAAATTCTGAAAACCTTGCATATTTCTATTGAAATTAAACTTTTGAAACATATTTCATGAATGTACAGCAAGTATTTTGTTACTTTGATTTTATTTTATTTTTCATTTTTTAACGATAAGAATGTCAAATTCCCCTGATGGCCCAAGATCGATACCGCGTCGTGGCATTAAATCACGTTTACTTCAGTTTCCATCAAATTATGGGTAATTTTCTAACTACCAACGAATTGAATGTCTTTAACACTTTATCAATCATATTTTCCACTTTTCAACCGAAATTTAACACTTGAGCTGAAACAATCAAGTGTTCAAATCAAAGCTTGAAATCATGCAAATATAAGGAAATGTCGTTTGATCATCTTTTTAAAATCTTAGTCGTGATATTCAAACAAATTTAACTGCACAAAACATTCTTCATTTTATAACATAACGGAAGGCTGTCCGCCAATTTCTTTGGTTTTTGTATTTAGTTTAGTTCAAAATTGAATGGACTTCAATCTATGGAATTGAGTTTACATAATTTGTTGTCGTATACAATCGATACGTTGAAAGCTGTTTTTACTTTAGTAGTAAAGTTGATTGAGCTGAAGTAAATGTGTTTATTGACGCAAAATGAAATGACCAATGTTGATGAATATATGAACGAAAACACTTTACCAAACATTTATTTACGTAGAATTATATAATGGATAATACGCACACGGATCGATACAATTGCGAACACATTTTACCCATCATTCACAGTATTTTAAATTGTTTTTAAACAAATATTTTTTTATATCTCACGAAATTCAAAGGTTTCGAAATTGTGCGTTGACAGCCTTCACCAGTTCCGGTTTTTTTTTTGCTCAATGAAAGTTTTTGAGTTCATGTCAATTTGTTTTATCAGTTATTTAAGCCACCTCATTTTGGCTATTTTCACCAATTTTATAAACAAACCAAAAGCAGTTCAAAATGAAATTTTTTTGATCGCATGATACATGTGGAAATCATGGAAATTGCAAAGAAAATAATTTCATGATTTAACATGGACATAAGTGATAGACACAAACAATTTCGAAAGCTTTGAAAGTGTGAAAATTCGATTGATTGGTGTGCAAACGTACAAAATAGATTTCATCCATATTGAATTGTTATTCATTTATTAATTGATTTTTTTTTCATTTGCAGATATATTTTTACGATTGTCAGCTACCTAATCGGTGTGTTCATATTTGCAACGATTGTTGGTCAAGTAGGTAATGTGATAACCAATCGAAATGCAAATCGACTGGAATTTGAAAGACTTTTAGATGGTGCCAAAACTTATATGCGACATCATAAGGTAATATAATATGATGAAATATGAATGCATCATTGGATAATTTTGAAATCAACCGGTCATAGGTGCCTGGTGGAATGAAACGTCGTGTGCTCCGTTGGTATGATTATAGTTGGTCACGTGGACGAATACAAGGTGGTGGCGATATCAACACAGCATTAGGTCTACTGCCGGATAAACTAAAAACGGAACTCGCTCTCCATGTTAACTTAAGCGTGCTAAAAAAGGTATGCAACTAAACAACCACATATGTGTATATAATTTAATTCAATTGTGATATGCTTACAGTCTTTTCCCAAATAATAATGCTAATTTTAACTGTATCAATTTGATATAACCAAGGTAATAACGAAATTTTCAATAAACACATTTAAACTATTGATTCGACGATGAGTTCATGACAAAAAACATTCGATGAAACAAAAAAACGTCACAAGAACTAAAGGTTTTCCATTGTGAGAGGTGTGGTGTCGAATACGCATGATAAATGCTGAATGGTTTTCCTTTGAACTGAACAACAACAATACATGAGTCAACTCATTCCACTATTTTACTTCTAAATTGAATTTTGCTACTATAAATTGTCTGCATATTGAAAAGGAAAAAACTCCTGGAATATTTTAGTACTTTGAAGTTGATCGTTATTCTTATGCGTCACGTGTATTTTGGAATTTGGTGTTTATTTGATGGCACCCCACAAAATGACATATTTTTAACCAACCGCAAATTTCCTTTTTCTTGTTCTAGTTACATATTTATTTTGCTATGTGCTGAGGTGAAAATTTGTCAAGAACATGAAGGAAAAATAACTAAAACTTTTTCTATTAGCTTTTATCTAATTGTTGTATACTTACCGACATTGTTTTCTTTCACTTTCCATTAACATAATAATTATAGTTTATTGTTAGTAAAGGGAATCTTTCAAGTTGAATATTTTTTATTTTTTTTTTTTTCTTTTTTGAATCGCAGGTTACAATTTTTCAAGAATGCCAGGTAAGTAATATGCATATTATTTTGCACACATCTTGTTTAAAAACTGATTTTATTGTATAATTCTAGCCGGAATTTCTCCATGATTTAGTTTTAAAAATGAAAGCATACATTTTCACGCCTGGCGATTCGATATGTCGTAAAGGTGAAGTAGCACGTGAAATGTTTATCATAGCTGATGGAATTTTGGAAGTGCTCAGTGAAACTGGTAAGGTGCTGACTGCAATGAAAGCCGGTGATTTTTTTGGTGAAATTGGAATCCTCAATTTGGATGGATACAATAAGTACGTAATTTAACGTAATTTCAAATTGAACGATATTGAATCTATGTTTTTTATTTATTTAAAATAGACGAACGGCAGATGTGCGATCTGTTGGTTATTCGGAACTTTTTTCATTGTCACGAGACGATGTATTAGCTGCCATGAAAGACTACCCAGAGGCCCAAGACATATTACAAACATTAGGACGTAAACGGCTGATGGAAGTCCGATGTGTCAACAAGAAACATGCCAAAAATGTGGCAGAACGTGAGAGCATAGCAAGTAACGTGCAACTTCGCAATAAAAATCTAGATTACAGAAATAGTGATAGTACATCTAAACGCATTGTAGATAAATTGCGGAGTGACGTCAAGGGCATAAAAAATGTTTTAAAGAAATCCAGATGGTGAGTCAAAATCGAAGGAAATAATTTTACATATTTTTTATTTACAATGTTTGTTCGTGTGTATTTTATATTTTATAGGACAACGGGTAGGAGGAGCAATGAATCTATAGAAATGCAGCCGCTTCACTTACAGAAAGGTCCAAAAGGAGTCTTACGAAGAATGCCACGGGTCCGGTCCGATGAAATCCAAGAAACGTCCGCTGATCAAATGCAGCAAGTTCACGAAAAAGATAAAACACCCAGTCCAATAGGCGTTGGTCTGCCATTGCTAACGAGATTAAAATTACTAAAAGAAAAACAAGTCAGTTGGATTTACATTTGAATTTGTGCTAAAATATATTTTTATTTAAAAAATTGGATAGTTTGATTGATTTCGTTTTTTTTTTCGTAAATATATTTCGTCTTTATTTTGAAATTTTTTAATTTGATATAAAATGTCTTTGGCGAAATAGTAAGTCGTATTATTTATATGGGATCAACGTGTCTGGAACAGAATGCGATTGTTCCCAAAAATATATACGTCAATTGTAAAATGAGAAAAATAGATTTTAAAAATAGATTTTAATTCAGTTTTCTCATAAAATGCCTTCATTTCTTTCTCTCAAATCTTTCTCTGACGTTCACAATGGTGGCAAAAAAATTAGAAAAAAGCAAGTGATTTATTATTTCTGACGTTGTTTGTGTTATAGTGCTTAGTTCCAAAATCAATGTCAATATTTCCAGCCAAGTAGTATACTACAAATTTGAAGCAAGAGTTTTAACAAAAATTCATACACTATTCAAGTAGTACAGTTTTGCATTCATTAGAGATTCCCAAGATTTTATAACACAAACGTTTCATTATTAAAACAAATATTCGTCTTATAATCGTGTTCTACTCGTTTGTCGTAAATGGCATGACATTAATTAGCTATCGAATTTTCATTTAGAAATCCAATTATAGAAAAACAAATAAGTCAAAGTATATAATATATTTATTTCGCTCACAATTCAGTGTCATCGTAGTATCAAGTCCTATCGATTTAATATTTACTCCCATATTACAATTATCCAAACATTCAAATCAACGATTTAATAATATGTTGATAGGTGCCTGGTTTTGAAATGAGAATATTGTTTATTCACCAGATTTACTGATTCAAATTTTCATTTTTTGCATCTATCTGCATAATTTTTTAATTTCTCAGTTATTCGAAATAAATCCTGTAAATAAACATTTTTGTCTTATTACAATAGATATGTAAGAATGCAAGGAAAGAGGTTCTAAAATAAAATCGATCCTAGAGAAAATTGATATCAATATACTTTGTATTAAGAAGCTCTTTCTAAATTTATAATTTTTAGTTGGATTAAGAGTAATGATTTCTCCACAAATGTATGTTGCTTACTAGACAATGTGTCTTTTTTTCTTTGTTCTCTCTTTTTCTCCAAATCATGTCTTCATTTGCCCGCTCACTCCTGGTATTTTTAACAACACAAAACACATTCTTTTGATTATAATTTCTGTATTGATTGGTTTTCATTTGATCCATTTGTTTCCTGTACTTAATGTATTTCCCTGTGCATATCTGTGCGTATGTAACTATTTACAATAAAAAAAAAAAAAAAAAAAAAAAAAAAAAAACGAAATGCACTGATCATTAGGATCGCGAAGAGCGAGCTGTTAAACCTGCACAACCAATGTTATCATCACCACAAAATACTCATGTTAGATCTGCTGTTTCACCACAGCAATCAATTCAAGAAGAGAAAGAACAACCGGACGTTGTTGGTCAGGGTTTGCCGCTAATCAAACGCTTATTATTACTTAAAGCTAAAGAGGAACGATTAGCAAAAGAATCACAAGCAAAAGTAAATTATCATTATATTAATCGATTCGCATGTTTGAATTCTTCAACGTTTAATTTATTTTTTTTTTTTTTAAATCGTCTAGACTGCTCAACAAACACCAATAGTAACTACAATAAGTGAAACAGTTGCATCAAATGCGATGCTGAGCTCCTTGAAAGCAACAACCAATACAACGACCGGTGTTATGGCTAGCTTAATTCCAACTTCAGTACCAGGACCAGTTGCAAATGTAATTACCAAACCAAAAGTTTCCTTTCGAGATCGTATCAAAAGTTTAAAGCATTCGGATAGTAAGCAGATACCATTTATCTCAGCTATGACTACCAGTAGTAGTCCAATATCTGCTGAGAAAGAACACAAAATGATCAGCGAAGACAAAGAGAAACTTATCGAAACTGTTCCATCAACAACTAGTGCTATGGCGAGCACATCAACAAGCGGAAATGGAAAATCCATTAAACCATCTAGCGCTATTTCATTTAAGGAAAAAATTAAACAATTGAGCCATCCACATGCCAGAAGTGAAGATATGCAAACAGCACAACTTAGACCTTGGTCCAAACTGAAACTAGCTACTGTTTTAAGTGGTGGCAGTAGCTACGCAAGTCTTAATAATAGTTTTACGGAATCGTCACCCACTCATATTCAATACCCGCCCATTAAAATAGCCAAAATTAGACCAACAACTAGTGTAAGAGCTTCATTTGCAGCAAAAGATGATGCAACAACAAGTCGATCAGCATCAACACTTCAGACCACTCAAAAAAGGGACAAATTGACTGTGAAAGGTGTCGAACGCATCTGTACAAGTGACAGTGAAATTCGAAATTCAGAATGGGCATCCGGTAAATTCAAATCGAAAACATTAAAATCATGTAGTGAAAAGAAAATTTATCGATCTGTTGATGATTTATCGCCAGAGTATGGTGGTCTTCCTTTCGTCAAAAAACTCAAAATTCTTAATGAACGACAAAAACTTGCCGAACTAGAATCAGTAATGAAAACCCGAAGCTTTAGCCTTGATTGTCCTGAGTGGAATAATGGAAATGAACCAGAACCATTGATTCGAAGCCACAGCGAGGGATCAGGCATGACACGATCAAAAATATCTACAATATCCTTAGTAGCACCTACACCTTATTTGAATACGACCAATATTGTGCCAATAGCACCTTTAAATTTGCCAAGAACACCTATCAGCCCGGAATCGAATGAAACTCAAGAGAGACGTGAATTGAAAAGCATTTTGAAGAAATTGTCCGAAGAGAAGAATGCCGCCACAATAGCTCAACAACAAATATCGGGGACTAGTGAACCAGATGAAATAAAAGGATTGCTAAGTGCGCCAACCGTCGAAGGGTACGTTGCTAGACATAGCAAATTTATGAAGAGCGTAACCTTCAATTCAACTCTTTCCAGTCCACCAAATAGTGCGCACAGCGCGATCGATGAACGTTGTCCATTCCCACTTTTGTCTAGCGCACATTCTCCCAAAGAATCGACAACATTATTACAAGTCGAACACGATGAACAACAACAGCTCATTCAATCTGATCAGTCTTTTTTATTATTACCCGACAGTATAAATAGCAAAACTAGTAGTTTACAGGAAGAAATATCGATAACTGATGATATTTTTTTAACACAAGATCAAATATCATCACCGCAACCTCAGTCACAGCACATGTTTGCGAGCTATCCACAGAAAATCGAAGACTCCAGCTTCTTAAAAGGGTCTACAAATCCATTTATCTCTAACAAAATCCAGGTCAAAGGTAAATAAAAACCAATTTGAAATCGTTCATTCAATCACCACTTTTATGTTTCTACAAATCACTTAGCATCCACACATTTTACATTTATATATATATTTGAGTTTTGATTGCTAAACCATTTTATCTATTGTATATCACTCAAACTTATAATACTATCACCTATCATTGTTTCATTTTCATTCAATTTACTGATATAACAAATAAAATCACAATATGCTAGTTTTATTAAAAAAAAAATTCAAAAAAATATTTCACCGCTTTATTTTGTCATTGTTCATGACTATATCAATTTTTATCTTTATTAATCCGTGATTGAGATTGTATTTTAAATATCCTTTTATATTTTATAAAATGAAGAAAGAAAATGAATTATAACGAGATTTTTTTTTTTTTTTTTTTTTTTTTGCTGAAATTCATCATTTTACTTCTTTCATTGATTAAAAGTGTTCATTTATCCAACAAATTGTATATATTATCAAATATCATCATTATTAACATTAACATTATCATTATCATTATCATTATTAAAAACAATCATTACCTGTTTATTATCATTTCATCCCATAAACAAAAATTATTTAAAATAAAAGGTATTGCAGATCCCGCTTCTCCAACACAAAAATAAGTATTGTCGAATGTTTTGAAACCACTTGATCAAAAATTTTAAAGTTTTATTTGATGTGATCACCAATTGTACATAATTTAAGAAAGCTATTTGTGTATATAATCCTTGTTAAGAAATTTTTAAAATTTGAAGCCTTTTATCAAAAATATATATAAGTTTGATCCGTTTGATTTCTTTTAATTTCTTTATATCGATTTATTCGAAATTTGATTTCTAAAAGTTCTTCCCCATTCTCACTGATCATTCATTACATTTAGTAAATATAATAAATATATTGACATGGTTGACTTTGGGGAAAGCAACTGCTAACTTACGTTTTATTTGATTATTAGGCAAATGTAACAATTGGCACCTAAGCACGCATTTGCACGTCAGAAAGATCTGATTTTGAACAGCTTCCATATTGTAAAATGAACCCAAACAATCACACACATAAAACCTAAAATTCTTCTTTCGAATGCTTTTATAATAAATGAAATTGTATCATATTGTTTTTTTTTTTCTTTTTGTATTCTGAACTATTAAAGAATCCAGTGTGTTAAATTCTTCTAAAACTATAATTTAAATATGTATTTATTTCAACCTCTTCTTTTCTGTTAACAAAAACCATTTTCTAAAAGCAGGTTCATTTGAGGGACACGAATTATTCAGCGAAGTATTGATAGGAATCAAAAATTTAATTCAAACTCATTTGCGGGATGTTCAATTGAAGTTTGAAGATCATTTTCAATCACTTGACTTTGAAATACATCAACGTGACGTATTGATCGATCAACTGCAACATCGGATACAAGAGCTCGAAAATGGACATTTATCACCCATAAATGTTGCTTTAAATGCAGCTACATCAGGAACTGGAAATGGGAGCACTGGATCATCTGGTGATATTCCTTTTGTGGTAAAAATTTAATGCTTTTTCATCATAACGAATATATTTCATATGAAATTGATTTTTTTAGCGCGGTGATTCTTTGGATACAATTTTTGCTTCGTCGCCACCACCAACAGATACTGAACGTGAAGGTAGAGTTAAAGCGAAAACAAAGAAACGAAGTTCACCACGCAGGCGACGACAATTGGAACAACAACAGCAAGAAAGTACTGATCAAGAAACGAGTCATGAGCCTGTCACACATTTAGCACGTTTACGAAACAGCTCAAGCATGATAATTGACAATATAACTGGAAATATAACTCAATTCCCAGATTCGGTCATTTTGAATATTGATACCAGTTCTGATACAAGCTCTAGTATTGATGAAAACGTACACGATGATGAAGAAGTAGATGATAACATCCATGAAGGTTAGTAGAATAATATCATCATGTAATTTGAACACAAAGATTTACTGTATATAAACTCTTACAATTTCAGAAGAGGAAATAGAAGAAGAAGAGGAAGAAATTGAAGATGATGAAGATGAAGATGATGATTTACAACATGATAATTGGGAAATTAAAATGTTAGCGGCTGAGATGAACAGACGGGAAAGTAGACGAAATGAACCGCTTAGTTCAGAAACAAGTGAAGCAAATGAAAGTTTGTCAGGTCCACGTCGAACTCATATGCGCAGTGACACTTTGGACACGGATACTGACAATAGTGAGCTTGAAACGGATCGCATACAGCGACCAAGAGCTGCCAGTTTCGATCAACAAAGTTTTCCTCGACAACGACCTAGAGGCATTTTAAAAGCTTTCAGTTTTGATAGAGATAAAGATCAGCTTTGAGAGTTAAGTTATAACGAGTTTTGTACATATGCACGCCTAGTAACGTAGACAAATAAAAGGCCATAAATTGTACACGAATCGAAATTTAATTATTTTTTAACACAAAAAACGTCATTAAAAAAATTAATAATTCTTATGGCAATATCTTTTTTAATATTCGATTATTTTTGATTATTCGATTAACCTGCAATAAAAATAAGCTGATTGAACTTGTCAGAATGAAATGTATTTGAACAAATTAACATCAGAAAATGGCGACTGTGTAACAAACAAACAAACAATTGTATGTAATAATTGTTCACGCTGTTAAATGTAAGAATAAATGTCTTTTTGCGAATATTTGATTAGGACCTGTACAAAGCTTCTCTGCACAGTGTGCACAGTGTACAAAGTGTACACTCGGTACTTGCCATGCAAATCGGAAAACCAATCGACTCCAACATAAATTAAAATCATAATTTTAAGATTTTTTTTATTAAACTATAAAATCAATTTCGATCAAAACGCATATTCATATGTCAGTATGCCAATACTGAAACTATCAATTGCGCCTAAAAATTGGTGATTACCAAAAAGTATTAGAAGTTCGTAAATTATAAAACAACAAGTGTCTAAGGAATGATTGATAATCGACTTTTCGATTATGATACAAATCCAATAATTCAACAAGAAACATTGAAGGGAACTCAAATTATTCGAATTTCTATCTGACCTTTGAAATATCTTTTTAATACGTATTAATAATAATTAATTCAAATTTAGTTCTTAGATTTTAAATTTTCAACCAATACACAACTGACTAATTAAAGTCACTGAGTTGGGAAATGATTTATCAATCTTTTAGTCACTTGAATTGTACTGTACAATTGTACATATTGAAACAAAAAGCATAATTCTACAACAAACAATTTCTTTTCGTCCCTAAAAATGTAAGTAAATAAACCAAATGAGAGTGTGCTTAGTACCTAAAACAAAAACCTGACACAAAATTACCTAAAACTACAAATGTCATAACAATTAAATTAAAAAATAGTAGATAACACATGATTTATTTATTATGAAAAAAAGCCTTTTTTTCGCAAGTACAAATGTTGCGTTTTTTTCAACAAAGACTCAAATTTGGTCATTTTTTGAAATGCCATTTATGTTTTCAATTCATCTAATATTTTTGAATATTTTTCCATCAATGCAATCTCATGTAGTGGTTTTATCAGTTAAATTTTCAAATCATAAACATTTCCAATTGTTTAAAACTCAATAAAATTTCTCAAATATTTTTGTTTTTGTTTAAATATTGATTTTTGAATTCTAATTACGATATAACGTGACATTTACACAATGATAATTTTCAGATTTAATCTATCCTTATTCTTTTTTGATAATGGACATTTTTGTGATTTAAAAAACCACAATTCTGCTCATGAAACATCTATATTAAGGGTAAAAAAAACATTCATTTCACATTGCGTTAGTTAGTTTGTAGTATTATGAAAATAAGATATTTTCGCGGTTATTCCTCTCTCTCTCTCTCTCTCTCTCTCTCTCTCTCTCTCTCTCTCTCTCTCTCTCTCTCTCTCTCTCTCCTATATATATATATATATATTGTGTCAGGTTCAAATATTTTAACAAATTTCATGTTTACATCCTGAAACCGCTACGATTTTCGCGTTTTTCAGAAATAAACAGAAAATATTATATTTAGGTCGGTATTTTATCTAGATGGATGATCGTTATGAATTTCCAAATAAATATATACAATTGATTAAGGAAAATTAGCGTAAAAATGAATTAAGAGTAAAGAAATTTTATTTATAATTTATCTGTGATAGCAAACAGAAACTAATAATTTTTATGAAGAAAATTTGATGCATGACATCATATGACGAATGAGTTCTCGTTCACATTCCTCAATGCAAGTTCTGTTATCATTCGTGCAATAGATTCATTTCTTTTTGTTTTATCTAATGAAAAATGTGACATATCAAATAAGTGACAAAAAAAGCCATTAATTTTTCACAAAATATAATAATCTTGTTCCATAAAACCGTAAAACCATAAAAGCATGAAATAGTATCTCCAAATACTCGATAATTTTCTTCAGTTTGGTAGATACTTCACAATTAATAATTTTTTTTAATTGGAACTATTTAGAAAAAATAAAAATACTATCAATTCCAATATAAAACACAATAAAAAATTGGTGTTACCTCAAAATTTGAGCTAAGTTTTTTCTGGTTTTAAAACTATAATCGTATGATGTCGCTGATTATCTTGACAGTTAATCGTCAAATCAAATGTACAATGAACATCTATGTGTGTCATATGTAGATGAATACTGTTTACTGAATAGAACATAGTTTCAAATTTTTGTTAATGAAGAAAAAACGTTCAAAGTTAGGGGCTTTTATGTTTGAAAATACACGTCTCGCATATATTTAAAAAAATACGCAAATATTCACCATATTCACGAATTATACGCATTATGCGCAATATATGGAACAAATCCATGCGTATAATGTCGAAAATATACGTAAATATATGCGATTTATACGCAATACATGCGGTTTATACAAATATACAAAGTGAAATATAAGCCCCTAGGTTCAAAGCAAAGGGAACTTTGTGAACTTCCCTTACAAATTATGAAGATTTTGTGGGATGTTTTCATTAATAATATTAAAATGGGAAGGTTTTATAAAGGGATAAATGCTTACAAAAGAAAAAAACACATAAAATGTCTACCAAATAGATGGACTTACTCTTTTGTATTCTACAGACCGATTGATTAAGTATTTGGTAAAACTGACCATATGACCAAAAAGTATTTGGCAAAATCGAGTCATTAATATCGGCATTGTATCTTTATTTTAAAAAATTCTCTCCGAAATCAATAGTGATATCACTGACGATGGGAAATAGAACCGAAAAGTGGTGATTGTTCGTCAAATTCTAAGCTCAGGTGCAAAATAGTAAAAAAAAAAATAATTTCTTGCTCTTTGAATTGATAAAAGTATAATTGAGAAATGTATTGCATGTTTAATATATATGGATGAAATGAAAATTTAATATACATGAATGGACCGACCAATTGTTTTAATCGACTATTTATAAATGTTACAAATTGTGTAAAAGACGTATGAATGTTTATAGATAAAGTTGAAAAAAAATCTTGTTCAGATTTTCATTTATTTATTTTTGAGCAAAAATCAAGAAATTTCAAAGTGCCTAAATGGCTATCGGCTTTTGTTGTAATTTGTTTTCTTTCCATTTTCGATTGTTTTTTATTTTCGTTTCAAGTCCAATATTAAGAAAAGCAAATATATGGAAACTAATAGCTGCACGAGCCAGATAGAAACCCAGCAGGAGCTAGATAGAAACTCGAGCTCAGAAATTGATTTAGAACATAGAGAGGCACCAGGTTTGTTAACATAAAATTACTTCAATTGATACAATATTAAAATAGTATTAGAGAACAAATGTCTCAAAAATAAACATACTATTGAATATGCCAAATAAGAGATAGAAATAAATTTACAACATTGTTAGTTATTATAATAATATAATGCCAGAAACTACATTGACAGTAGAATGGTATCGTGTTAGAAATAAATATTAAAAGAAAATTGGAATTATATTATAGAAGGTGAATTTAGAACAAAAAAAAATTAATAAAATTACATGAAATGCAATTTTAAATTAAAACGGTTTTTATTTCAGAAATAATAAAAAGGGAAATAAAACAAGAGAAAATCGATTTTTACTTCAAATTAGGAAATTATAATTCTTTAGATTTAATACCAGCTAAACCATTTAAAAGGGGTTTTGAAATTTTATTTTTTACTAAAAGGTATGTAAACAGTGTAAAGAGTCACCAATAAAATATTTACACCATCGATTCATTCGCTATCTTTTCTTAAACATTCATACTGTGGTTACGCAAACATTCTTTCAAGAGTTTCAATTCATCTATGATCAATTCATAGGTCCAGAAATCTTCCGAACGTCAACCACATCGGCCAACAAAACAATCAGAATTTTAAATACAATTTTCTCGCGTTTTGGCCCACCGAAAATACTCACATCAGACAATGGCGTTCAATTCACAGCAGAAACATTGCAATCATTCTGCTCCTCAAACGGAATTGAAAACATTAGAACAAGTCCCTATCATCCAATGTCAAATGGACAAGCAGAACGCTTTGTTGATACATTCAAACGAACTATGAACAAGTTACAATCTGAAGGCAATATTGATGAAAATTTGGAGACATTTCTACATAACTATCGCATAACACCAAACCAAAATTGTCCATCGAATTCATCTCCAGCTGAAATCTTTTTTGGTCTTAAAATCAGAACAACCTTCGATCTGCTAACACAACCAATCAAACAGCCAATAAACCACTTAATAAACAGCCAATAAAAACTTCACCATTTAAGATTTTTGAGAACGTTGTTATTGCAATTGAATTAATAACACTGTACAACAAAATGAAAAAAATTTCATAATGATAGACTTTTCTCGCCGGAATTTGAAAATATATCGAAAATCATTATATACGTGTCTCGGCGTTTTGCTGGGAGACTACTTTTTTTCATACAACACCTCACTTGGTAGTTTTTTCGGCTCAGGCCAATTTCGCCGTGATATCATACATAAATGAATGCAAATTTGAGCATATACTACTGTGGGCAAAACCTACCGGGAAATTTAAATTTAAACTTCATTGGTCTTCCGATAGGGAAAAGTGTTTTTATTTTTAGGTTGGTAGTATTGTTTTTGAAATCTGTGTAAAATTTCATGAAAATATCTCTATTTTTCAAGTAGTTTGGTTTGTGATTTGTGAGCAACAAAAAGTGCATTTGGAGATTTTTAAAATATTTAAAAATATTAAAAAAAAAAGTTTTAAAAAAATTTGTGGGGGGAAAAAAATTTTTTGAGCGGAAGGTGTAAAAAATTTGAAAAAAGCCTTAAGAAAAAAGGGTTTAAAAAAAAAAAAAAAAAAAGGGGGGAAAAAAAATAAAAAAGGGGGGGGAGGAGGGGGAGAAGAAGGAGGGGGGTTCCGGAGAACAAAAAAAACAAAATGAGAAGAAAAAAATCAAAAAAAAAAAGAAATGGGTGAAAAAAAATGGTGGGGTGATTGAAAGAGACCTTACAGAAATGGTAAAAATAAAAGAAGGAAGAGAAAAAATTATAAAAAAAAATTTTGGGGGTGAAAAAAAAAAAAATTTTGTTTGGTTAAAAAAATTAATAATTTTAAAAAAAAAAGGGGGTGGGAGGAAGGGGGAGAAAGGATGCTTTTTAAAAGAAAGAGAAAAGAAAAATGAAAAAAGGAGGGAGGAGAGATTAGTATTAATTATAAGGGGGAAAAAACCGAAAAAAAAGGGGAAAAATAGGGAAAAGAGGGGGAAAGATAAAAAAAAAGCGACAAAAGTTGAAAAAAAAAAAGGAAAGTTAGGGGTTTTTTATTAATTATTGGGGGGGGGTTAAGAAATATTTCCTCCCGGCCGGAAAAAAAAAAAAAAAAAAAAAATAATAATTAATGTTGTTGTGGGGAGAGTAGTAAAAAAAAAAGGAAGAAAGAGGGGGGGAAAATATTTTTTCACGAAAAAATACCCGCTCTATCCACTAATAATTAAACCGATCCCTCAAAAAAAAAAAAAAAAACACATCCACCACCAAACTCACCAAATTAATTCTATATTGTAAAAAAAAAAACAAACGAGGGGAGAGGTGGAAGAGAAAAGAGAGAGAGAAAGCGGGCGGGGAGGAGCCTCCGACGATCAAAGAATGAAAAAAAAGAATAGAAAATGAGGGGAGGAAAGGAGGAGAGAAGAAAAGAAGAAAAAAAAAAAAAAAAAAATACATGTGGGAATTCGGTTTTGGTGTCTGAGGACGAATTGTAGAGAAAATTATGGAGAACATTTCATCTCAAGTGACCGACCCCCCATCTCCTCCCCCCCACCCCCCATTTTCCTTAAAATGTCGAAAAAACACGATTTTTCTCATTTTTTCAAAATCAATTCCAAACTATTGACTTGTTCAATCACGTATCTTCAACAAAAATGTATCCAGCGTAATGAATAATCATTTTGCTTAATATTTTCAATCAAAAACATACTTTTTTCCGGATTTTCATTTTCAAAAATGACAAAAATTACATTGAAAAGTGTAAAAATACATTCATTTTAAATCCAATGCTGGGTTTTTTTATTCAAAGATAAATTGATTATAATGTATTATAAATAAAATGCATTTTTGTCAAAATTTGAAACATTAAAAGCAAGAATATCCGTTTCATAATTAAAAAATTACAACGTTTAAATTTCAAATTAATTCATCACAATTCCGGTAGAGGCACTGCTTGTGTTTATCTTTTTGACATTTGCATCCAACCAAAAAAAGTTCATTGCTGTTGTCAAAGTGACTTGCACAATCGATTGTCGCTGTTGTCGATTGCGATATCCAGTAATTTTGACCCCAGGCGCTAGCACGTGCGATTGTTTCAATTCGCGAGCCAAAATTTCTGCATATCTTTATGACAGATGCATCTTACGAACAATGCGATCTAAATGTGCCTGAGATATAAGTGATGGCATTCCGTCATCATCATCAATTTCAAAAGTTGGATCATTTATATGGCTTGCACCACTGGTACCACTTGCCGTATACAAAGTTGCTAACGTCGGTGATATTTCTTCTTGATGCTTTGGCACTGGATGCTCTTCGTCATGTGGAATTGGTCGTATCGCACCCGCAACACCTTTGTATACAAATTTTCTCTTTACTTTTGAATTTATTCGTGTAAATGGGTTTTGGCAAACATAACAATTTTCACGATTATGTACGTAGTCTGGTTCACGCGACCACTGCATTGGTACACCAAATGTTAAAGAAAATCGCTTTTTGCTCCTCCAGTTGTGCAATGCATTTTTGCATGTTTTGTAAATAATGTTTGGAGCATAGGTCTGATTACGAATGACAGCAGTACCGAAATAGTATGTATAAATCTGTTCATCACTTTCAGTTATAACAACGGCAGTACGAAATAGAGAAATCATCTATCTATATTTTTTATTTCTAAAAACAAAACCTCCGCACATGTAACAAAAGTGATTTATTTTAGATTCACAATCACTTTCTCTTTCCATTTTTTTTTTAAAAAACTCAAATCAGTTCAACTGTGCAGTATAGAATTTATATTTATTGTTATAATTTCACGCATTAAAAACAATCGATTGTGCAAGTCACTTTGACAACAGCAATGAACTTTTTTTTGGTTGGCATAATAAAAAAGATAAACTGAAGGGTGCCTCTACGGAATTGTGATGGAGATTAATTTAAATTTAAACGTTGCTAATTTAATTATGAAACGGATATTCTTGCTTTAATGTTTCCAAATTGACAAAAATGCATTTATTATAACTAGCTTCGAAACCTCGCTCCGCTGGCTTGGTATTTGATATACATCAATATTAATCAAATGTACTGTAATATGTAATTGAAAAGTAGTCATTGTAAATTTAAATTGTTTTCGTATTTGATTGTAGCTGATTTTTAATCAAGTTTCCTTAGTTAAATTTGTTATTTATTTGTGTATGAGTGGAAGTGATTTGTGATTTTATTATTCTCTCACTAAAAGAAAGACTATAAGGTGTGATTGTGATATTATTTTTAATTTAAATTCCTGGGAAATTATGATTATTTTCTTAATAGAAATTATACTGAGATTTGGATATAATTGACTGAAGTTATTGGCATATTATATTTTGGTATTATTTTTTCAATATTATGGTGAATTTTTAGTTATTTATCATTTTATTATTTACTAATTAGTTAATGGATAGAAAAAATGATACAATGTTTGTTGGGATTTTAAATTCCTGGGATTTATATTATTACATTAGATGTAAAAAATGTAATAATGAAATAATAAGGTGAGATATTCAATGATTTAAATTTGGTACAAATTTTTCTATGTGTGAACTTGTTGATTGGGATACGAAATTTATAATGATGGATTTTAGTTATATTGCTGAAATGTTATGAAGTCTTGATGGTGATCATTGATTAAAAGTTATATTTCATGCAAAATTAATTATTTGGATTTTAATAAACATTTAACATTATTGTTCTGATTTTGAAAATATTGTTAATTTTGAATATTTAATATTTAATATTTAATATTTGTGAAATTTATTAAATATTATGAAAAATACATACTAGAAATCATTTGCTTGTTGAATATTTTAAATGGTTATTTTATATATTCATCATAAGAATTATTAACAACTTATAAAGTTAACATGTTAGGTTTTCTTAGTTTCAATTAAAATTTTATATGTAGAATTTTTGGATTCTTTAATTTGGGTGATTTCTTATATGTGTGTGTAAGTGTGTGAAGATTTTTCTTATTTGATATTCTCCTATTCGATTGGTAATTAATAGGATTGTGTTTGAATTCATTTCTGAATTCATTCAAAGTGTAAATTAGTTGATCGGTTGTATCTTGACAATATAATTTCTTTTCTCAATTCCTATTCAGTTGATTTAGCTGTGAATTCTTGTGATTCTTCTACATATGAAATATTGCAATTATGTTTACTATTTGCCCTTTGATTCATGAATTTCTTTAATTTGTAAATCATAATTGATTTCGGAATTGAATTAATTGATTTTTCACATTTTCAATTTAGTATATCAGATAAAAATATTTCATATTCATGTTGATGAATTGTAATTCTCTAAGCAAGTTTGATTTGTGCTTAGAAATGTAGTAAATACAATTTTCCTCAATTTGTGCAAGAATTTTTCAACTATTTATTGAATCCAATTACTCTATTCACCGCTATTATCATCACTGTAAATTAGTGTTGTCCTTCGGGTTTTTATTTTTCCATTTAATTGGTAATTTTACTACCGTGCTTAATTTTCCAATTATTGTTGCATCTGTTAGATTATTTATTTGTGTGATTTATTGGGTTTTGTGGTTAATTGTTTTTGATCTATTCTGTTGAATGTTAATTTCTTCATCTAATTTATTTTTTTCTCAAATTTTGTTGTTATGCTTGATGTCTTTTTCTTTAAATTTTATATAAAAATACTATAATAATTTTATTTACTGTTGGATTTGGAGTTTAGTTTATTTCTGATATATATTTGAATTGTGAATATAAATTAATTAGGCCTACTTTGTTATTCAAAAATTTGTCTAAATAATTATATATATATTTTTAATTATTTCTCAGTATATAGTGTATAAATTTTAGATGATCAACTCTGAATAACCTGTATAGTTGTATGTGTACGAAACTAGTTTGTTTAATCTAATCCATACTGGTGTTGACCTTGTCTAAACATAATTATAAAATGAAATGCTTGTTAGGAAATTGTAATCTTAAATTAAATGGTAAATGGTAGAAATTATTGGAATTCTTGGTATTAAAATTTCTCACATATATTTCCTCAAGAATTGTTGCTTAATAAGATTTGGTTGTAAATTTGTAATAATTACTCTGTTATTACAAATTTGAGGATTAGGTTTCTATGATTATGAATGATGAACCAATTTTAAATTTAATATATGTGGTGGATTCATCTGGTTAATGGATAAAGAGAAATTCTGTGGATAATTAACAGCCTATCTTATTGGTAGTTGTATGTGATTTATTTATTATTATTATTATTATTATTATTATTATTATTATTATTATTATATTACTGCACCAAACAGCGTTTCTGCCAAGGTGGTTTATTTAAATTATTTTAAAAAATATTTACAATTGATTATAAAAATAGTTGATTAATGGTATGAATCAACAATCTGTACCAATCTAATGATTTGGAGAAGTCTCTGTGATTGCTGAACTGAAAAATGAATGAAATGGAACAAGCAATTAATGGTTAGTCTATTGGTTTTATAATAATTATTCAATACTCTAACTACTTAAAATATTAGGATTGGAATAGATTGTTGAGATTGATACAATTATTGAATAACTATTTATAATAAATAATTGTAATATTTTAAAAATAATTTAAATAAACCACCTGGGAACTGTTGGTGAGTAATAATAATAATAATAATAATAATAATAATAATAATAATAATAATAATGATAATAGATACAACTACAATGAAGATGAAGGGTAGTATCAACATTCTAATTATTGGAACAGATGGAATGCCACCACGATATTAAATTTAAAAGTGGTTATCATTATAATATAAAAACCTAAATCCTAAAAATTTGTAATGGAAAAAGTAATTATTACAAATTTCAACAAATCTTGTTGAAGAACAATTCGGAGGAAAATATAATGGTGAAGAAAATTTTAATACCAAAATTCAAATAATTTCTCTTGATTTACATTTGATAGATACAATTTGAGAAGAAAGCATTTGATTTACAATTAATAAAGGAAAGGTAAACATAAAAGTAACAGGTTAATTTAACAAAACATGTTTACTTTATGGACAACTATACGTAGGTTGTTAAGAGTTGGATATCTGAAAATTTATATATCATATACCTAAAGAAAATGCTAAAAATATAGTATATCAATTAGCTTAGATTGAAATTTTATGTGTAATAAAAGTTAAAGTAGGCCCTAATTTCTAATTAAGTATTACAATTAAATATATATAGAAATAAACTAAACTCAAATGAAACAGTAAATCAAAATTATTATAGTATTTTATAATGGACCTAAAAAGAAAAAGACATCAAAACATAACAACGAAAATTTGAAGAAAAAATAAAATTAGATGAAGAATTAACATTAAAGAATAGATAAAAACAATTAACACAAAACCAATGAAATACAAAATAAATAATCTAAGAATAGTAAATGATGGAAAATTAAAGCAAGGTAGTAGTAAAATTACAATTAAAAAATGGAAAAATAAAACAAGAAGGACAATTATTAATTAAGTGATAGATAATAGGGTGAAATAAGTAATTGGATTATTAGTAGTTGAAATTTATAACGGTGAAGTATATTTACTACATTTCAAAGCACAAATCAAACTTGCTAATAAGAATTACAATTATAAAAATGAATAGAAATATTTTATCTGATAATACTGAGGTGAAAAATGTAGAAAATCAATTAATTAATTAGAAATCAATATGATTTAAAAACAGAATTAAAAATTATGAATAGAAAAAGGGAAATGGTAAACATAATTGCAATATGTTATATGTAGAAGAATCACAAGAATTCACAGCTAAATAACTGGAAGAGAATTGAAGAAAAAAATTACATTACAATTCATGGATAATTAATTACACTGGAATGAATTAACAGAAATGAATTTTGAAAAAAACACAATCTGTTAATTACAATGAAGAATAGGAGAATATCAAAATAAGAAAAATTTAACACACAATAACTTACAATAATAAGAAATCACCAAAAAATTAAAGAATCAAAAATTAAGAAAATTTTAATTGAAACTAAAGAAACCTGAAATGTTAACTTATAAAAAGTTGTAAAATAATTTATGATGGAATATATCAAAATAAATATTAAAATATTAACAAGAAATGATTTCAAAGTATGTATTTTATAATATTTAATAAATTCTGAAATCTTAAATATTAAATATAAAATATTAAAAATTAGCAATATTTGAAATAGAACAATATTCATCTTATAAAAATAAAATAATTAATTAATAGAAATATGAACTTGAATAATGATGACGATAGAATTATAACATTGAGAATAATAAACGTAAAATCCATCATATAAATTTAGTATCTAATCCACAAACCAGTTATAAACAATAGCAATGGTGACAAATTGAAATCATTAAATATCTCACGCTTATTATTTCATTATTACATTTACATCAAAATGTAAATAATATAAATCGAGGAATTGAAAACGCTCAAAACAAACATTGTATCATTTTCTATCATGAAAACTAAATTAAAATAAAATAAAATGATAAATAACTAAAAATTACATAAATATGAAAAATAATACAAAAATATAATATCAATAACTTAGTAATTATATCAAATCTAAAAGTATAATTTCTAATTAAAAGAAAAATAATATAATTTAGCAAGAGGAATTTAAATTAAAAATAATGTAATAATCACACCTATAGTCTTAGGAGAAGAATAATAAAATCACAAATCACTTCACTAATAGGAAAAATAAAATAACAAATTTAAAACTAAGAAACTTGATGAAAAATGACACAATCAAAATACAGAAAACAATTTAAATTTACAATACTACTTTTAATTAACATATTACAGTAATTATTAATATATGATATCAACAGCGGAAGCGAGGGAGGAGGTTTGAAAGCTAGTTATAAATAAAATATTCAAAATTAAACATTAAAGCAAAGAATATCGTTTATAATTAAAAAACGAAATTTCAAATTAATTCCATTGGAGAGCACTGCTTGTGTTTATCTTTTCTTATAGAAAAGTTCATTGCCTGTTGTCAAAGTGACTTGCACAATCGATTGTTTTTAATGCGTGAAATTATAACAATAAATATAAATTCTATACTGCACAGTTGAACTGATTTGAGTTTTTGAAAAAAAAAATGGAAAGAGAAAGTGATTGTGAATCTAAAATAAATCACTTTTGTTACATGTGCGGAGGTTTTGTTTTTGAAAAATATAGATTGCCGATAACTGAAAGTGATGAACAGATTTATACATACTATTTCGGTACTGCTGTCATTCGTAATCAGACCTATGCTCCAAACATTATTTACAAAACATGCAAAAATGCATTGCACAACTGGAGGAGCAAAAAGCGATTTTCTTTAACATTTGGTGTACCAATGCAGTGGTCGCGTGAACCAGACTACGTACATAATCGTGAAAATTGTTATGTTTGCCAAAACCCATTTACACGAATAAATTCAAAAGTAAAGAGAAAATTTGTATACAAAGGTGTTGCGGGTGCGATACGACCAATTCCACATGACGAAGAGCATCCAGTGCCAAAGCATCAAGAAGAAATATCACCGACGTTAGCAACTTTGTATACGGCAAGTGGTACCAGTGGTGCAAGCCATATAAATGATCCAACTTTTGAAATTGATGATGATGACGGAATGCCATCACTTATATCTCAGGCACATTTAGATCGCATTGTTCGTAAGATGCATCTGTCATAAAGATATGCAGAAATTTTGGCTCGCGAATTGAAACAATCGCACGTGCTAGCGCCTGGGGTCAAAATTACTGGATATCGCAATCGACAACAGCGACAATCGATTGTGCAAGTCACTTTGACAACAGCAATGAACTTTTTTTGGTTGGATGCAAATGTCAAAAAGATAAACACAAGCAGTGCCTCTACCGGAATTGTGATGAATTAATTTGAAATTTAAACGTTGTAATTTTTTAATTATGAAACGGATATTCTTGCTTTTAATGTTTCAAATTTTGACAAAAATGCATTTTATTTATAATACATTATAATCAATTTATCTTTGAATAAAAAAACCCAGCATTGGATTTAAAATGAATGTATTTTTACACTTTTCAATGTAATTTTTGTCATTTTTGAAAATGAAAATCCGGAAAAAAGTATGTTTTTGATTGAAAATATTAAGCAAAATGATTATTCATTACGCTGGATACATTTTTGTTGAAGATACGTGATTGAACAAGTCAATAGTTTGGAATTGATTTTGAAAAAATGAGAAAAATCGTGTTTTTTCGACATTTTAAGGAAAATGGGGGGTGGGGGGAGGAGATGGGGGGTCGGTCACTTGAGATGAAATGTTCTCCATAATTTTCTCTACAATTCGTCCTCAGACACCAAAAC
>JAQOWM010000790.1:0-64288 GCA_029041755.1 Resseliella maxima
CAAAGGAAGAATAGATTTTTTAAATTTGCATATTCGCACACAAATCACTTTGGAATCATAAAAGGAAACAATTTTTCAACATAATGCGTGTACTTACCATTTTTTTTATATTTAAAATATGATTGGCAAAAGCGAAGAAAATACTCTTTGATTGTTAATATTTTCACTGCATATTCGCACACAAATCGCTTTGGAATCATAAAAGGAAACCATTTTTCAACATAATGCGTGTACTTACCATTTTTTTTATATTTAAAATATGATTGGCAAAAACGAAGAAAATACTCTTTCGAGATTTTTTTTCACTACACTCAGCACAAGTATAAAGAATGCGTGCATTGAATGCACTGCATTCGCTTCGAAACTATATGAAAAGTGAAAGCGTCGAAAAAGAAGATTGTTAATATCAAAAAATTTGTATTTCCTGTGAAAAATAGGGGAGAAATTCGAGTGGCCCACATTAGGATACGACCCACTTTAGGGAACATACCCCTACTTTTAGGAACAAATTTAAAAAATCTATGCTTTCATTACTACTTCCGACCAGTCTGAAAGTTTCAACGATTGTTGAAGAAACCAATTACATTTCAATTTTTAATAGCGTATTTATTAAATTTGTGCAAAACTAATTGACAAATACAAAAATCAATGCTTAACTCAAAATGCATGTGATATGAACAAAAATTATTCACAAATTGGCCAAAAACACATTGAATTGTGCACAAAAAAAATCTTAATTTACTTTTGAATCAAAATTTTTGATTATTTTAATGATCAAAATCGATTAATGACTGAAATTTCATTCGTTGTTTTCATCATTTAAATTCACACTAATGAGAAAAACAGGAACAACAGGAGCAGGTGGAACTGGAGTTTGGACATCTTCGATATTTGAGCGCCGAATTCTCCAGAATAAATGAAGAGTTGAGTAATAAATGATTTCAATGAGGCTCAATAAGGAAATACCCATGAATACGCCGAGTAAACTACCGCAAATTGCTAAAAATTCCACCAAAGTGTACTTTTCATCGTTTGTCATTGCATTCAAAAATGGCTTTTTCATAAAACTCAAAACGAGGGTTTTTTTCTTGCTGATGAGAAATGAAGAAATAAAATGAAAAAATCAAACATTGCAATCGGTATATGATTTCATACCTTTCAAGTCCATTATTTTTATCCGTTAAATGATCGATGCTTGCTTTATACTTGATAAATATGCATGCTCTCAAGCAATTGCAATTGTCACGAAACACTCGCCCCATTTTATCAATATAAAACATTCTTTGCGCTTCTTTCATACACTGAATTTTTGCTGCGCCACAAATTCTTGTATTTTTATCTCCTACGAAACACAATGAATCAACAAATTTCAAATCAAATCAAACAATAAATCAAAATACATACTTGGCATTGAGAATTTTACGCATTCACAATGATTTTTGGTGAATTCCGATAAACATTCTTCTTCGCAATTAGTTTGCGTATAAATTTTGTAGAACCGCAATTGGCGCTCTGATTGAAAGAAACATCTCCGTTGTCTTGGTTTAAAATGACGTAATTCGTTTGAAGTCTTTGTCAATTCGTATGAAATTTTAATTGAAATCACTCTTGAAGGTGAGAGTCGAAAATAGTTTTGTGACATTTTCATTGCTTCTCCAGGCATCGTTAAAATCAATTTGAACCCTTGGTCAAAACCATTACATCGATACTCGATTTGTTGATCCAAAGACACAAGTGTAATCTTTAATTCATTATATCGACCAGTAAAAGTTCCTGGATATGGATAGTTCTCTTCGGCAAATGGATTTTCATATCCATTTTCAAGACTCCAACCAGACACATTTGGATTATTTTTGACAATCATCATTCCAGGTGCCATTCTGAAAATTGTTCAGTTTGTTCTTTAAAGAAATATATTTTCGAAGTGTAAATATGATGTGAAAAAAACTTACTCATCTGTGTATAATTCGTGTGAATTTAGAGCGTTGAAAGTAAAACAAAGTCCATCTTCAGTTAGAATAGGCGTGAATAATTTGGAACATTTCTCTTCATGATTTCTCCAACCACACCTAAGCATCGATTCAACCTCACTAAGAGCAATATTTTTAAGTGTATTATAAATTGATTCGTTAGTGAAATTGTCCCTAAATTTAGGCCATTCAGAGAAACGTGGACAGACGTGAGCCAATGCCTCCATTCGTCGTGTGCTGAATAAATTGAAATTATGTAAATTCGATTAAACTGAAAATCATGAACAAAGTTATTAAATGGATGGACGGATTCCTACGTTTCGATAGTTAATTTAGATGGATTATTGAGTGCTGATGTCAAATCCAAATAATCTCTTTTGAATTTAGTTTCCGGACAAATGGTGAATGTGGGGAAAGGACTTGTCACATCAACCAGTGATGTAGTTTTTGATACGCTTACAGGATCCTCTTGCCATTTGTTCCAATTCTGGTGAATTATTAAACCGCAAAACCCCAAAGACACTCCAATTCCGATTAACCAAATGATTCGTTCACTCCAATGAAGATTTTTCTTAGTTAAATATTTAAAGCCATGGATGTTGCTATTGTCACAGTATTCGATGAGGTATTTTCGTATCGGAATTACGAATCGAAGCCATAATTCCATCTGCAGATAGAATAAAATGTTTTTGAAATGAAATTTGAATGGAATTGGAAAAAATTGATGATTTTTGACAAACCGTCCAATGTTGGTTATTCCGATTTTCATCAAACGTTTCTTCATTTGTTGAATTTTCCTTAATTTGTACTTTCGGTCGTCGAAAAGCACAGAATAAACGAAGAGTAGCAAAATAAACGATTTCGATGAAGCTCAACAGCGAAACGCCCAGAAATAACCCAAGTAAACCGCCACAAATTGCCAAAAAATCTGTTATTGTGTATCTCTCCACTCGTTTCTCAACTTGAACTTGTTGATTTCGAGCGTGAAAGGATAACCTAGCATGACTGACACATATAATAATAAAGACTAAAATCAAATTTTAACTAAAAATATTTGTAACCTAAGGTATAACTACCTTATATTATTTATGTGATTTTCATTGGGTTTTCGACTGTATCTGTCTCTGTTAATCGTAAATTTATACTCAACGTATTTGCACGCTGGTAGACAATTGCACCCAGTTGCAGACGATGAAAAATCATTTGAATAATATTCACGTTCAGCGGATAAATAGCATTGAATGCGTGTTACACCACAGATTTTTGTATTTTTCTCTCCTATGGATGATCAAATTTAGTGAAATTATTTTCATTTCAAATTGAATAGAAATGTTTGGTCGTACTTGGCATGGAAAATTTCACGCAGCCACAAATGTGTTTTGTGAAATTTGCTAAGCATTCGAGTTCACAATTAAATTTTGTGTAAGTTTGGTAGAAACGCAGTCGACGTTCAGAGTTGAAAAAGCATCCACGTTGATTTGGTTGATATTTGCTGAGTCCACGCGAAATATCAAACAATTTTGGTTCAATATTAATGTGAATATCTTCTGATATTTCTATGAATTGCAAACTATCTATATCGATGTTTCGGCCCGGCGTGAAAACAGTTATCATAAACCCACGATGAATATGCCCACAGTAAATATTTCGAACATTATTGTTAAGTGAAAGAATAAGCTCAAGCAAATTTGTTTGATTTGATTTAATCATTCGAATCGGATATTCTTTGCCAGTCAATTCACTTTTATATCCGTTCTCCATACTCCAACCTGACACATTTGGACTACTTTTGCCGATCATTAGGGTCGAAGCCATTCTAAAAATAGTTTTTTCATATTTTATTCCAATAATTTCAGCGTTGCATGCAATGAAAATGTTTCATTCGACTTACTCATCTGTATACACGTCATGTGAATTCAATGCATTAAAAGCAAAAGTTAGACCATTTAGAGCTATTATGCGAGAAATAGTTTCGGCACAATCAATTTCCTTTTGATTCCATCGACATGAATGGATTGTTTCACTGAGATTTGGAGCTAAATCACTTATTACATCGTAAATTGATTCATTCGAAAAATGTTCCTTGAATTCTATCTTCTCAAACAAATCTGAACAGATATGCATTACCACAGCAGCTTTTGATTTTCTACACAAATATTTGATTGCAATTTTGTCAAATAGAATAAATCAATTCTATCAAAAGGATATTTCTTACTCCGTGTCGGACAAATTTCCAGAAAAGTGATTGTTTCGAAAGTGCTTCGAAAATATATCAGAATTCATCGTCAAGGGAATAATAAATACGGTTGGAAATGGAACGGCCGAAATGTGCGCTTCATCTTTGTAGTCCAAAATCCATGGGTTTTCATTCCAAAAAATCCAAGAATCGCGAATCATTGAACCGCACAAACAAAATGAGACAAAGAATCCCATGATCCACCAAAATCTGATATCATTATGAATTTGAATTAAATAGAACAATTCGTCGAACGTATCATAAAATGTTCATCACCTTTCACTCCAGTGCAGTATTGGCAATTTGAAATATCGTGGTCCATGAATGTTGGTGTTTACACAAAATTCGTTGAAAAATGTCCTTAAAAATTGATTGAAGTGAGTAATGAGATTCACCAACAAACGAATCAAATAATTCATCAATTTTGGAATCAATCGAATGATAGATAAAATTAATCTCATCTGAAAATAAGAAATTTCAAATATTTGAATAAACCAAATTTCTAAATAAATCCAAAAATCTTAACGTAAAATATATAGAATACACTTCCGCTTACCAGAGCTTGAATTTGGCTTCTTATTTTCGTTTTAAATGTTGAAAATTGAAAAAAATTTAGAATTTTCATTTTAAAAGAAAAAAAAACAAATCGATGTTAACTGTTGGCGAACTTTTCAACTAATGTTTTGATTTATTTTCTCCTTGGAAACAATTTTCCAACACATTGCATTCGAATACAAAATGGTTTTCTCTATAAAACGGAGTCGAAAATGCTTTTAGTTTTTACCATGTTTTTTTAGATTCATACACAGATAAAAATTATTTCTGAAATATGACAACCCTGCGTTGTGTTTGACGCAATTACAACCAATGTTGCGAAAATTCCAACCGTGGTTGTGATTCGACATTTTTCAACCGTTTTCATGTTTTAATGTTATATACGTATTGTGCTCAATATTTCATTGGTTTAAACTCTTGAATATATTTTGTTTGAATCGCAATGGCAGACAAATTTGTGTTTCCCATTTATTCTTTACTTGAAAGTAAAAAGGCTGAAATTAATTCATTTTTTATTTCATTTAAAGAGAAGTTATTTGCAATAGGCGCAAATCACAAAACAAACCGATAGTTTTGTGAAGTTGGTTAAAGAACTGATATCAATCAATATGGATGTAATTCAATTTTTGCTCGTGAATAGCAATATTGATCCAATTAAAATTATTGATGATGTTTTTGGTTTTAGTGACGAACACGTCAATTCATTAAATTCTCATTATAAACGGTAATGATAAAATTATTTTGTTCAAAAATGTCTGTTTCTTATATGTTTTTTCTAAAAATGTTTTTCCAAAGGTTGAAACAAATAAAGAGTGATTCCAAATTTATTGAACCTGAGGAAAAGTCATCGGGATTCAAGTTCAAATCAGTTTTTGACGAAAATGTTAATTGCTCCATTCCAAAATTGTTCAAACGACATTCCAGTATGTGCCAATCACGATCTCACCGTACACTTCATTTGCGTAATGCATTTAAATTAAGTCGAACCTATCGTTGCACCATCTTAAAGTCGCGATAGTCATTTTTCAGAAACTTTGAAATTATTTCACAATATTGTTATTGTGTGTCGTCATTCGTTTGTTTTTCTGTATTTTATATGGAGAGAACAGCACAAGAGCAGTGCCTTATAAAACGATACTTGCCATCGGATAGATAGCATAGAAACGATATATCCATCCGATATTAGCAAGCGTATTCGAGCGGCATTGTCAATCACGTTCAGTATATTCATGTGTATGCCTTGAACGAACGGCAGCGGCGACGCTTGCGTTCCATATACACTTGAATATACTGAACGTGATTCACAATGCCGCTCGAATACGCTTGCTAATATCGGATGGATATATTGTTTCTATGCTATCTATCCGATGGCAAGTATCGTTTTATAATGCACTGCACAAGAGAAATGCCGTGTGTATGTATTGGTAATTAACACTTCTGTTTGTCCATGTAAATTGTGTGGCAAATAGAGTCGATAATCACCAATATATACAATTTATACGGCCAAGCAAATGCGTTCATTACCAATACATACGCACGACATTTCATTTATGCTGTTCTTCTCATATCAAATACAGAACAATAGACAAAATGACAACATACAATGACATTATTGTGAAATAGCTTCAATGCTTCAATGTTTCGAAATAATTATCCTCGCGACTTTTGGATGGTGCCACGATATTTTTCGGGACCCGAAAGCTTCAGCGCACTACTAGGTCGACCAATCAGTAAAACGTTAGCAGCATTATTCAATGATCCAGAATTTGAAAAAACATACATGCAATTTAATAACGATAAAGGGCATGTTTGTGGCAAAGGCGTATTTTATGATGTTTTTTGTGGTAAATCTTCCAATTCATCAGCATTTTTCAAAGCAAATCCATTAGCAATTCAAATAAGACTTTTTACTGATGATTTCGAACCATGTGATCCATTAAAAAGCAAGCGATCAGTACATAAGATCACCGCATTTTACTTTCAGATCAGTAATTTTCCCGGAAATCTACAATCGAAAACTGATAACATTTATTTAGTGGCCTTAAGTGATGCAAGCGATGCAAAAAATGATTTGGCTGACGTCGATAATGTGATTGAAATAATAGTTGCCGATATAAAAATACTTGAACAGAAAGGCATCACAACGATTAACGAAGTCAATTCGAAAGCAACATTGGTCTGTGTTGCGTTCGATAACTTGGGAGAAAACAATTTGTTTGGTTTCAGTGGCGGTTTTAATGCAAATTATTATTGCCGAATTTGTTCATCATCACGTGAAGAATGCCAAGTAATGGTGGCAGAAAATACATCGTCATTACGATTGAAGTCTCAATATGATCGGATTATCTCAAAGTTGAAATCAGGTGTGCAGCTCAGTCTAAGTGCAACCAAAGGAATAAAGGCATCTTGTTTATTGAACAACTTAGAAAATTTTCATGTGCTTCTCCATCCGACCGTCGATTTGATGCATGATATTTTGGAGGGTGTTGCTGGATTTGCTGCTGAACATTTATTAAAGTACTGTGAGGCACGAAAAATTGCGTCCATTGGTGAAGTTCAAACCTTATTTGAGTTTTTCAGTAATGGCGAATTATACAAAAATTCTGGAATAATTCCATCGAAGTTAAAAGTCGAAAACAAAAACTTGGGTCAAAATGCGTCGCAATTGCACTGTTTAATACTGCATTTGCCATATATTTTGTTCAAATTCAAAGATTAACTGAAACCTGTTTGGTTGGTCATAGAATCGTTGCTTCAATTCATTCAAATTCTGATGTCAAATGAAATTTTTGAGGAAGATTTAAAAAGACTCAAGACATTAACAGCCACACATCTGCAATGTTATCAACTTTATTTCAACCAAACATTAAAACCGAAACATCATTTTTTGATTCGTTATGGAACTGTTATTAGGTCCATGGGACCGGTCATCAAATTCTGAGCAATGAGAATGGAAGCAAAACATCAATATTTTAAAAATGTCGTGTATAAAACTAAGAATTTCATCAATCAAAAAAAAAAACACTTGCTCAAAAACATTAAGAAAAATTTGCTTTTAAGTCGTCAACATTGTCTGATGAAGTTCATTTTGGTAAATCATATTCATTTGCTGAATCAAATGAGTTCGAAAACTTTCACGCGCATTTAGAATCTGTAGGATTAACGATAAATAGATTACATAATTTTCAAATCGTCAAATCATTAAGAATCAACGATCGATTTTACAAACCAGGTTTTTTAATTGCTTCTGGAAATAGATTTTTTGAAATTCACTGTATAATATCGAGCGCTAATGACGTTTTTTTCATATGTTCCAAATCTTTTGATATTTTGGCGTATGATTCATTCTTAAATAGCCTAAAAATTGTTTCTAAAGAAGAAACTACAGTTATTGATCAATGCTAAGCCATACGAAAAGAAATGTGTCAATCAACATTCGTATGTCATTGCTGATTGTTTAGATATTTTTAAAATGAATAAAAATTAACTCATTTCACTTTAAATTAAACGTACTTTTATTTCTGTAATTTATTACTTGCTTGTTTTAGTTCATGGAATATTTAAATAACTATCAAATTAGACGACATATATAAAAACATTGCAAAATTCATTATCATCATCAGACTGATATATCACTTCGGTAAATTTCTCTTGAAAAATTTACTGTTTAAAGATTTTCTTTGCGATTGTGTCAATGGACACCCTGACATGAGATTCCTTTATACCATAAACAAAATGTTCTTTGAAAATCATCATGTTTTTCTGACTTTGGTTATATTTGATGTTGAAGACGTGATACATTTTGAAGTACAAATCAAATACTTCATCAAAAGTGAATGTAGTCGATACCTACAAAGGACAAATTTAAAATTATTTAACAATTATTGCTTAAAATATTATTCTTAATTCATAGTGGCAAAATATCAACATACCGGAATCACCTTCTTTTCAACCACCAAGAAAAAACATTTGATATTTGATTTGCTGTCACCAACAGCAAAAATTTGTGGGTGAATATTTGAAGCGTCAACATTATTTTGCGGATTGTCGTTAATATTCTGAAATGAAAAACGGAAAATTTTTTTTGAAAAAAAAAACAACCGCAGCATTGCACACTAGTTCAACTTCTTCCCATTTGTATGTAGGAAACTTGAAACCAATAAAATGCATCAATTTCTTGATGAAGAAATCAATGCTTTTATCACACAGCTGTCCAGGATTGCCATTTTCATCATCGGCAGCTTCAATAAAAGTACTTCAGCATTCATTGTCATATAACCAATATTTGAGTTCCTGTTTCGAAGAATAAAAATACAAAAATAATAATTCCGGGCATAATCAGAAGTATGATTCCACAAAGGCATCCAGTTAATACAGTGGTTGGTGCACCAATTTATGTGGAGAAAATAATCCAACTAAAGTTGAAATGACACTATTCATGCAATTTTTTGTACACAACTCATGGCATTGTTCGAAGAACATAAACACAATTATCATGAAAATTCCGAGAATATTCGCATGGAGTTTGTATCAGATTTTTATTCCCAAAAGAGAAAAAGTTTTTTGTAGGGAAAATTTGTAAAAAAAAAATTGTATTTTTCATTAATCAGTGTTTTTATTTATAGTTCAAATATTTCAAATGATTTATTATTCATTTGTAGTGTGAGAATTATTTAACAAGAGACTCTTTATAAGACTCTGTTGAGTCGATACAGTAACAGCGTTTTACCAAAATTATTTAATTTTATTCAAAATATGGAAATAAATTGCCTTTGTGTGGCATTTTAATTGAATGTTATGAAGTGCATGGTATAGACATGTTGATAGACAATGGACTGAAATCAGAAGAATTTCCGCACAAAGCGGAGAAATAAAATGAGCAATACAAAGTGTAAACTCGCATCTATTGTGTTTGTGTATTGTTCTTTTATTTATTTATTTTTTTTTATTTATTTTTTAATTTCACCGCCAAAACTGGCTGAATCTTATTTGGTACATCGAGATCAATAACAATTTAACAAATAACAAAAACATCATTAGGAACATCCAACAATTTTCTTTTGAATTCATTTCTATTGGTAGATTCAATAAACAAGGTTTTAATGGTGTTTGCATATTTACAAATAAGTGTAATAGGAGTATTTATGTTTCTACTTAATATACTATTTGAAATTCTAAAAAGTTCGGCATTACGAAAATTGCGTGGATTGGGATTAATATAAAACAAATTTTTTAAAAATGGACAATGAATTCTGTCGTTTAACAAGTCATATAAAAATAATAATGCGAAATTTATTCGGCGTCGACTGAGTCTAGTCATATTCAACGACTTTAGACGATCATCATAGGACGGAATTTGGTAATTGTTCGATTCATTCGGATATTCATGGAGTGCATACATTGTAAACTGACGTTGAGTTCTTTCGATCAAATCAGACTTAGTTGAAGTGATGTTTAGCCATACAGTGCTAGCATAATCAAGGGTTGGCTGTACAAGCGCTGAGAAAATTGCTATCCGCGTGGTTTGATCATCTATGTCGCGTGTAAAACGTTTCACGAAACCCAGTGCAGAGCTTGCTTTTGAGCTAATCAAGTCGATGTGGGTTTTAAAATTTAGTTTATCGTCGATTAGAACACCCAAATCACGCTGCTCTCTGGAGTTTACAAAATAGTGATCACCATAACAGTAGACTGGTTTGGGTTGTGTTCTTCCACGATGAATTGATAAAACAGAACACTTGTCAAGGTTGAGATGCAAATCATTCATGTTGCACCAATCCCTTAATGAGTTGATTGCTGATTGAAGTTGAAAAGAATCATCTTCATTGTTAACCACCTTGGCTATCCGTACATCATCAGCGAACATTGTCAAAAAAACGTTGTTTGAGATCGTAGAAGGAAGGTCATTAATGAATAGCAAAAAGAGCGTTGGACCAATATGGCTACCCTGTGGTACACCCGAGTTTACAGTAAATTCAGACGATTCAGCGGCTCCAATTTTGACGTATTGTTGGCGATTAGCTATATATGATTTTATCCACTTGATAATATTTGTAGGAATTGGAAACGCTGTTAATTTTCGGAGAAGAATGTCATGGTTGACTCTGTCGAATGCCTTACTGAAGTCCAGATATAATACATCCACTCGATTTGAAGTATTCAAACCAGCAATGGAGTAATGCAGAAATTCCATCAGATTTGTTGTTGTTGAGCGATTTTTCATAAAGCCATGTTGTCGTGGAGATATACTGCCATATACAAGACGAGTAAGATGAAAATTAACACAGTGCTCGAAGAACTTAGCGATTGTCATTAATTTTGCAATGCATCTATAATTCTTTATGTCCGATTTTTCGCCTTTTTTGAAAATCGGTCGAACACAATAACGTTTCCACGCGCTCGGAAATATTCCAGTTTGAAGTGATTCATTAAATATGATTGTGAGTGGCTCATATAAGACAGACGCACAATTTTTCAGTACAAGGGGATGAATACCGTCAGGACCAGCACTTGTGTTTGTCTTAACTTTCATTAGTTGATCAAATACGAAATAATCATCCAATAAAAATGTGCCATTTTCACTCAACCTTAGTGCACCAAAAGATGAAGATTGGCTGGGTAGGTTCGATGAAAAATTCTCATTGAAAAATTCAGCAAACATTGAGGTTTGCACATTTATATCCATTGACGAATTTGCACCATAGTGTAATAGTTTCGGTAAACAATCACCAGTTCGTTTCGAGTTGACAAATTTCCAAAATGAAGATGGATTTGATTTCAACGATGATTCCAGTTTTTTCTTGTAGTTTTGATATAAAATCGCATTGAGTGAATCAAATTCCTCACAGATACGATCAAATAGGGATTTGTCACCATTGATTTTAAATCGTTTCCATTCCTTGTTCTTTCGATTTTTGAGCGATTGGAGTTGTTTATTCCACCATGGATTCTTAAATGATCTCATTTTTAATCTTGGAACCAGTGTACGCAACCAAACTGTGAAAAACCAATACCGACTCAAAAAACCGGTTTTGGAGATTCATCAGTCAATACCGTTTTCTTGTTGCTTATGCATTAAATACCGGTAAAGAAAAATGATTTTTCACAACGCCATTTATTATCCAATTGACAGCAACTTACTTAGAGCCAAAATCATTTTTGTTCAGTATTTTCTGTGTCCGAAATTGTTGCAAAATATCCATTCTGTATGAAAACCAAAATAAGAAACAAATGAACAATTTTTGTCAGTTCATTGTGACATTTCGCGCGTTTTACCACAATAAATGGTTTTTACCGGTATTGTATGCATGAACTCAATACCAAAAATTTGGTGCGAACGGTTTTCACACAAATTGGTATCGAACACAATGCAGCCAAAGTAAAGTGGTTGCGTTCACTGCTTGGAACGAAGATTGTTATGGCTTCATTCAAAACATCATGAAGAAACTCAATCTTTTCATCAAGTGACTTGCATGACAAATTTTCAACAATACCGGAATCATTGAGATAATTGCAAATCCCAACAAAATTAGCGCGATTGAAATTAGGGCGATACCGCTTTACTTCCCCGTTTCGATCATTTGAAAAATCATAGTTATTGTAAATAAGAAGTAGTGGCGGGTGATGAATGTCAATTTTTACCAATGGATTTGTTTCAAGTACCTCAACGTTCGTAAAATCATTTGTGAAGACCAGATCAAGTAATCGGCCGTTATTGTTAAATTTGTCATTGATTTGGTTGTAGCCCATACAAAGAATTTCTTGTAAAAAATCAGCAGCAAATGCAGGAGATACGTTGACTGGTAACATGACATTCAAAACATCATTTAAATTATCGTTCGGCACAATCCAATCCACCAGGGGAATGTTGAAATCACCCAGAACAAAAATGGAGTCACATTGATCAAGGTGAATGGATTTAATGGCACTTAAGTGTTTGTAATAAATCCCAGATGGTGAAGATGGCGGAATGTAAGCAACATAAACATAAGTCTTTGATTTATTTGAGCAATGAATTACAATACAAGTACATTCAATGTCACAAGTGTCGTTGAAATTTACAGCCGTAGATGAAAGATCACTTCGAATCGCTATCAACGTACCGCCCCCAAGTTGAAATGATGAGCCAGTAGATTCACGATCAGTGCGATAGACGATGAATGAGTTGTCAAAAAATTCAGATGAAAGAAATGATTTATTTAACCAAGTTTCTGTGAGTGCTATAATGGAAAAATCCGACGATGCAGAGTTGGCAAAAAATTGTTTTTGCTTTGATCGCAAACCACGTACGTTTTGATAATAGATGGACAATTTATTTATTTCGGGGCTGGAGATTTTTTTTTCCGGTGTTTTTTTCGGCGAAATGTTTGGCGACGATAGATCCATCAAGTATTCTGTTGAGATCGATGATCGCTTGGCCCTCTTGTTTAAATTATCTATTGATGGAAACATCTCATCGAAGGTTTGTTTCGGAACTTGTGTGAATTCACGTACCAAAACATTTTGTGGCCACAAATTTGGATCGCATACAATTTCAAAATCATCGTTGTTGAGTTCGATTTTAAACGATACGAAATTCAACGAATTTATGTCACAGTCCTTTTTTACAAGCTTATGTATAGAGAAACGCTTTGTATCAGCAATAGAACTGTTCGAAGTGATGTAGCTTGTAATTTCTTCGTTGGTAGTTTCTCTGCTGAAACGAGATACCCAAACAGCCTTTTCGAATGTTGGTTTTTCATCACGCTTTTTTCGTTCTGCTTTCGGTTTAATTTCGATTATTGATAAACCATTTGCGCCAGTTTTTGTGCCTTTTTTTCAGTTTGAGCTGGGGTTTTTCAACTCAATGTTGTGTTTAGCACCTTTACCTAGACCCGACTCCCCCCTCCCCCTTAAAAGAAAAACAACGAATTTGAGTTCCGCTTTGAGACTATTTCCAAAATTGGAAATAGATTGAAATAACAACTTTCACGACTAGTTTCACGATACCTCTCAATTCTTTTCCAGTAAACATTGAATCATTTTTCATTCGGACAATTGAAGGAAAAGAAAACGTTTAGTTTACTTTTTTTTTATTTGAAAATCACTTGAATAATAACTTGATTTTCCGAGCTTAATCAATTTGCGTGTCAACAGCAATGATTAAAAAAACATATTATTAGTTAGTTGTCCATTCCGAGCATAGTTTGTTAGTGTATTTACATTATTCATTAACAATTGAGCGGGCATCACAAGAACCAACTACATAAAATACAAATAAATGGAAAAAATATAGAGCTAAATAGGTGTAATGCAAGCGCATAAGCAAAACAAGTTCGTTTTTCAAAATACAAAAAGGGCGTTGATAACATGCACGCAAAGCAAAGGAATCGTATTCAATGAATAATTAGAACAAACCAAGAAGCGAGAGGTGGACTTTAAATGTGAAAAGTGCGTATTTTTCGATGTTAAAAATTTTTTAAAACTTTTGTTTGGTTCATAATTTTTTTTCCATTTCGCTCATTACATCCACTTTTTTTATATTCTTCACTCACAATCACCGTCAATATCTAAGAATTTTGAAGTATATATTTGTTTCCAAACTAAATAACTCTGGTCACCGACGATTCTATATAATGCTTGATCTTTGATTCGAAATAATTCAGTATTCTTCTTACAATCTCAAGTAATCAGACTGTCGTCTGCAATTAATTGTATTTCTGGCAAAAATTTACGTTATTCATTTTCACCAAGAAGGCATAAAACAAGAAATGATTCCACTGGCAAGGATAAAGCGAGTGTTGACATGGCTTTGGGTGTATCGCAGCACCAATAAAACAAGTCAATGGTTAAAAATGGTTTATTTTCTCTCTGGTTTCACTTGTTTCGCCATAATAACCTGCTATACAGTGGCTAGTTCAATTTTTTTTGTTCGTTACGCGTCATTCGATTTAGAGGAATCATTATATGCTCTCTTCCAAATTTCGGCCTTTTTCGGTCTCATGTATGTGATTGTAATTGCATTTATTTCGAGAGATAAAATCACAACGATCTTTGCAAGTTTAACGGAAATTTATAAAGCGAGTAATTATAGATCAACTTTTCCTCTTTAAATTCATTTTCGTTTTTTTTTCTTTTCTTTTCAATTTCCAATTTTCATTTTCATTTCTTTGTTTATTCTTTGGTGAATTCAGACGAAAATGAAGACACATATGGGCATTTAATATATGCAAATGCCGAAAGCGAATGGATATGGAACATTTATTTCTTTGTCGGTATGGGCGGATATTGTGCGGATCTGGTGTTGGCTTCAATGATTGCAGCTCTACGATGCTATTATCAATATGGTGAATTCATTTTAGAGAAATTCTACTTTCCCCATCGATTCGTGTGAGTGTTCGTATTGAAATCAATGACCAATCTAAAGTTCAATCTAAAACAATCTCTTTAATTTCAAGTCCAATTTTCATTTCATGCTTTTTTCAATTCCATAAAATCAGTTTGCCTTGGGATCATCGCACATTTGTCGGTTATTTTGCAGAATTATCATTCAGCATAATCAGTGCCGAATCGTATTTATTATTCAATGGAGCAATTATGGTGTTATTTATTTCGATGTGCATTCACCATCGAGCATTCTTCGAAATGTTTCAACAGTCTGTTCACCATTTGGATCAACTAGATCCAAGAAGAAATGATAAACAATTCATTTGCAAGATAATTCGATTTCATATCTCCGTTAAGAGGTGAGCATGAAATTAAATTAATTTGGATCTTTTTGAACGTGGTTCGTAAATCAGTTAGACTGGGATCAGACCAAACCATTGTTCCCCTTTGAGGAAGACAATTATAAAAATTCAATTGGATCTAATTTGTGTGGTTTTTTTTAGTTGGTTTTTGCAGACAGAAAATGTGTACAGTCTTATGGTTATGATTGAATTGATTTACAGTGTGATCGGAGTTGCTTGTGTCGTTTTTCAATTGGATTTGGTGATTATTATTGAAAAAAAAAAAGAAAATTTCTTTGTCCAGATTTCTTCTAAAAATAAAAGAAATTCATTCCTTTTTTGTTCAATATATTTTTAGAAACTTCAACACATTGACTTCAACATAACATTTTTGTTTGTCACAATTTTAGTGGGCACATCGAATTTATTTTTTTATTGTTTGTATGGGAAATTGGCAACGGACAGTTTTGCAAAAATGAAAGATCCATTGTATGAATGCAATTGGCAAATTCTATCAATTGATTTACAAAAATATTTCGTGCTGATGATTCAAAATGCTCAAAAACCAATTCACTATACGGGATTTGGCATTGCCATTTTAAATTTGGAAACATTTACCACTGTGAGTATTCGTATCGATCCATTCATTTTATTCATTTGAAAAAAAAAAGGAAAAAATAAATTATTTACAGATATGATTACAATAATAATTCTGTTTTGCAGTTTTTCAGAGCAATCTTCACATTTTATATGATGTTTAAGACATTGACGTCTGAATAAAAGCATGCACATTGCTTGAAAATTGCTTGAATTTTGATTCTAAACATTATTTCAAATCAAATGTTTCCCAAGATGAATTTTTTCTTCAAATTATTTATGGTGTATTCAATAAAAAACCTCATTCACTCGTGGATTTTTTTCTTTTCATTTTCTCATTTTATTTTGATTTTGGTACATCGATTCATTACTTTTATATAATCGAAGTAAGCCTCATGCAAAGTTATCGATGCTGATGCTCTTATCTTCAACCAAATATCAATGCAGAGTTATCTATTCATAAATTCTAACACCGGCGAGCGAAGGAGAGGGGGGTTAATGGAAGTGCAAAAATTAATAGGGCGTCCTCTGAAGAAACATACAAAAATTTTAATAATTTTAAGTTTTAAAAAATTGAAGAGTTTCGGAGAGAATAGCTTTTATGCCAAAAATTTCAAGTTTTCTGGAGGGCGTTGATCATGAGAACCCTGTGTCAAAAACATATGAATCTATTTAAAGTGAAATGCATGATGAATATTTGATGCTTTTTCTTTGTTCAACGAAATTTTACAAATGAACTTGAGTGTTAGTCAGTATACTTACGTAAGTTTATAAACATTCTATCGTCAAGTGTTCATGGTAAAGTCTGTTTCAAATTAAAATTATTCTCAAAATATGACTTATTTTTAATGTCTATTTTCGCTAATTTCAATATTCATCGCAATTGTAGATAATTATCAGTTAAAAAATTGCTTTAATTACGCTATAAAAGACAAACAATTCGGTGAAGTGGAAATGTTCAAGAAGAAATTTTGTGTTACATTTTGTGTTGCGATTGGGATCATATTGATTGAAGTATGTTTCTTTTGATGTATTTAAAGTTTCAAAACAATTGTTTAAAATCGAAGACAATTGAAATTGAATAATTTACTAAACAATTTAAAACTATTTGTCATTTTGTAGTTGTTTGTATTTCATATAAACGCAACACAATCGCCCAGTTCAACAGTTGTAAAAAAAGGAAAATTGTCCGCCAATTCCAATGCCAAAAAATCATCAATTAAATCTCAAAATGAAATTCAATTAAAAATGAATAAAATCTTTGACTATTTATCATTGACACAAATAATTAAATACAGCCAAAAGAGTGCAAACGCGAAGCAATGCGCCGGTGTGTATTTCCGTGATAATTTCCTGAGCCAAATGCGAGAAGATAATGGTAAAATTTACTCAGATGATTTCAGTAATGAAATTGACATTTTCAATAAGTATGTACGACACATTATCGTCGGAGGCAAAGATTTAAATTTCATAAAACCAGGTAAATTTCAATCGATCAACGAAATTGAATTCCATGCCGATAATCTCCTGCACACTGATCTCCTGCCGCATGTTTTAAGCAATGTCGAAACTCTAAAAATTGTTGGTCTGAAGTTGAACACTGATTTTTACGAAACTTTTTTGAAATTTTGTGGAAAATTGAAGCGATTATATGTGAAAAATAACGATATGAATACAATCATTGGAAAATCAAATGATTGGATGACCAAGAAAAATTGTCAACTTGAACATCTCAATCATTTTGAAGTACTTTCAAATCGTCAAATTAATGAAGTGATTGATTTTCTCAAAGCAAACCCACAAATTCGTACATTTTCGACATCTGACACTTTCCTTATTGCCAATAAAGAATCCATGAATTCATCCAAAATTGAATTAAACACATTAGCCGTTTCGCATACGGATGAAGAAATTCTCGATGAAACTGTGCGTCAAGTGAAAGAGTTTCAAAGTCGAAAATTGTTCAAACATCTACATTTGTATTCATCTTTGGAAATCAACATTAACAATTATCCAGCATGTTTAATTTCCGTTGTTACCACATTACATTTTATAAATGAAAAACATTTCGATTTAATGCCATTTGTTAATTTGGAGAAATTGTATGCTTCGAACGTTGGCCAAATCAATGATCGTGACATTGTATTTGATCAACTCAAGAAAATTAATTATATTTTCTTTTCTTGGGCGAAAATTTCGGATATTCTACCGATTATCAGCCGCGTGACGAGTTTACGTGCTATTCATATTGATTTCGTTGAAACTGGATCTCATTTTACTATGAAAGACAATGTCATCGATTTATTTATTCTAAATTCTGAACGTGAACAATTGGCAAATGCTAGCAAAATAACAATTTATGTGGAGGAAGACGTTTATTTGGCTACAAAAATCAAATTTAAAGGGGAGAAAATCAATTTGATCGATATTAAACGCATTGAATCGGATAATGATTCAATTGATTTTACATACACCGATGGAAACATCATATGAATATGAACATTTCGATTTAAGCGACAATTTGGCACTACAAAACAAGTTAACAAAAAAATAAATAAATAAACACTAACATGTGTGAAAGAAAACAAGTCTCAAGGGCACCAATATATATAGACAAAAGTTCACAATATTTGAAATGGAAAAATAAAAAGAATTAAAACATTCAATTGTTTTGCGTCATTTGCTCAACTATAAATGTTTGTAAATATTTCGTGATCAATGCGAATTCTTTTCGTCTGGCATTGTTACATATTCTAACAATATGACATTAGTTTCGAAAAGTGGTTTCCAATACTTGAGAAACAAAATGATTCTAGATTTCGTGTCAAAATGTTCGAGAGAAAATTGATTGTTTTGTTATTGAGTGTCTTAACTACCGAGGTTGGTTTGAATTTGAAAATTAGTTTAGGAATTTTTTGAAAAATTTAATCATTTTCGTTGGTTCTGACATTGGGTTTCCAGCTAGGTTCCCAGATTGTTTGTTTGACAGCCTAAGACTCTGTGAGCTCTTATAGAATTTTTGACCTCTTTTGCTCTTTTTGGGTGAAATTCATTTTGTTAAGGCTCAATGTTCATTTTTGTCCAGAAGACTTATATATTTATTTATTACGAAACCTAAATTGATGTCAATACGTGTTCACTAGCAATCCAGTAAACATGCTGGTGATAGACACAATGTGACATAAATTCTGACCTTCCCCCTCCCCTCTAAAATCGGTGATGATCAACCCAATGATCATTTGGATACCTTCGCCATTGCTGAAATGCAATTATTTTTCATTATCATTATTTAACTTTTTGCTAAATGATCTTTTTCACAGTTGTTCATTGCGCCCAGCTATGCAGTCACACACCATAAAGGATCCGGTAAAAAAACCGATTCAACATGCCAAAAATTTAAAGGAACCACTTCATTATCCAGTAGCTTCGATGATGCAGAAATCCTCAAATTGAGTGATGATTGTTTGGCGGAAAATTTTAATTTTCTATCATTGACTGACTTAATATCTGTGAGCCAAACATGCATGGACTTCAATCGAACAGTTATTCAATACATTCAAGACAATTTTCGAACAAGATTTCGTTATAAAAATGGTAGTATTTTCACCGATTCGACTAATATCAAAGTAAATGATTTCAGTCCATACATTCGACGAGTGATTATTGAGGAAGATAATTTAAAATTTTTCGAAACAAATCCATTTCAATCCATTAAAGAATTGGAATTTCATGTGGGTTTCATACACAATATCAAATACATAAAAAATATTTTAAATCATTTGGAAATATTGAAATTTATTTGGTGTGAAATCGAAGAAGATATTCATGAAACAATTCTAAAAAATTGCATTAAATTGAAGCGATTATATATAAAAGATATTGATTTAGATCCGAATATTATTATTGGAACATCAAATGAATGGTTCAATCATCGATATTCATCACTTGAACATTTCGAATTTATTTCCGAGCGAAAATTCCATCAAGCAATTAATTTTCTCAAGATAAATCCACAAATTCGTCAATTTTCTACAAGTGACACATTTTTAATGGAAAATATCGCTTCAATTTTATCATCAAATGTTAAATTAAATGTTTTATCCATTTTGCATACAGATTTTACTAGTTTAAATCGAAATAATTTTAACAAAATGTCCACTGAACTATTAAAAATGAAAAATAAGCAATTTTTCAAACATTTACATCTGTATTCAGGTTGGAAAATTAATATAAATGCATATCCATTGGATTTACTGTCAATGGTGAAAGTATTATTTATTAAAAATCAACAAAATATCTCTTTAAGTTCATTCGAAAATTTGGAAAAATTTTATATTTTTCACGCTCAACAGATTACCGATTTTTATTTGGCTTACAGTCAACTCAATAAACTGAATTATATTTATTTTGTCAAGGAATCTTTATTCAATATTATTCCATTTATTAATTGTTTGCCAAATTTAAGAAAAATTCATATTAATTTTATTAAACGAGGACTTCATTTTAATGATGAACGTAAAATTATTGATCTTGTTGCGTTGAATGCTGAACGTGCAAAATTGAAAAATGCAATCAAATTAACATTATTTGTACCCGAAGAGATTTATGTTGCAACAATGCAAGAATTTGATCTGACAAAAATGCATTTCATTGAAATTAAACGTGTTGAGTCTGATTGTGATCGACATGATTTTATTTTTGAATAGAAATTATGACAATTTTATGTGAACATTCAAATGGATTCAAAATAAAAACAAAACGATTAAGATATTACTGTGTTTTGTGTTTGTATTAAAGCGTAACAATAGAGCACATTTTTTTTATCGTGAAACCGCGACCACTGAACCTTCACCAAACAGCACAAAAACTGAGCCACACCCAACCGCATTCTAATGGCACTGTGAATGGAAGTGATGTTAGTTCAAACTAAACAAAATCTATGGAAAAGTTCAGTTTTCGCATGAAAGAATGAGCCCGCCTTTATAACAAATGCGGACTATCTGAGAAAGAACATATTTTACTATAGATTCTATATAATAAAATATACGAGTGGATCTGCTGCTAACATTCTTTGACATAAGGTTCCCAGGGTACCTCCTCTGACGACGTGGAAACCCTCTACAAAAAAGATAAAATCTCCTTTTTTTATCTCTTACAGAAGATTGGCGATAAATCTAAAAGACGATTTTTTACAATCTCCATTAATGATCCCTCTTCCAGGTATCTTCCCACCTTGCCAACGATGTCAGGCAAAAATTTGTTTGTACAAATATATGTTTGTTGAATAAATAAATAATTTAATAATTTATTATAATGAATAATTATGGGTTGTGTGAGCTAATAATAATTTTTTTTTTTTTTTTTTTTTTCATATTGTCACATCATCTGTGTAAACAAACAAGATCTCACTGCAGGGTTTTTCAAGTGTTTTTCACACTTGTTTGTCTATGAAAAAAAAAAAATTTCGACAACCAAACATTTTATTGACATAATAAAATATGTTCTATTCAATACTCTAACGTCACACGAATACATTTGACATCGTCCATATCCATTATTTATTTGGACATTTTGGATCAATTCAAGTTAAATCATACGTTAAAGAACATTTGATAATTATCGCTGTTAAACGCTGGAGTTAATTCATCTGATCGAAAGCAAATCGTGTAAAATTATGAATCGAAATTGGCTGAATTTATTTTTAACTGGGCTTGTGATATTTCTGGTAAAAAAAAAATTTTGATCAATTTAAACTTATCGACCGAATTTTTAAATGAAGTATAGAAATTAATTTTGCGTCATTTTCTTTTTCATTTAAATGTTTTCCATTTAATTTTTCAATGATTTTCCGTTTAATAAGAATAAAAGTATTGTTAATCGTTAATCATAATATCGTTGCAGATTTGTGTCGTAAATGTTTATGGTACCGGACTTCCTCCAAAGAAATTGCCAAGTATAAAGAGACAAACATCGATTCGTGTCAGTTCAAATATAGAAACTACACAATTTTGCCATTTAAATGATGATGTTTTAGCAATCAAATTTGAATATTTATCATTAAAAGATTTATTAAATGTAAGTAAAACATGTACCGATTTGAAACGATATGCTGGTGAATATTTTGGTAATAATTTTAAAACCAGAATGCGTATGCAACGTGGAAATATATTAACTGATGATTCGAAAATAAATATCAATCGTTTTGCTGCACATGTACATCATATTTTAATTGAAGGTGAAGATATGCGCATTTTTACACCGAAACGTTTCAAATCGTTAAAGGAAATTGAATTTAATGTGGAATCATTAACACATACTGAACGCCTTCAACTTGTTTTGAACAATGTGGAAACATTGAAATTCATTTGGTATGAATTTGATAGCGATTTTGATGATATATTTCTTCAATATTGTGGAAAACTGAAACGTTTATATTTGAAAGATACGGCAATGGATCCACGGACAATTATTGGAACAACAAATAATTGGCTAAAAAAGAATTATCAATCAATTGAACATTTTGAATTCATTTCGAGACGGACTTTTGATCCAATAATTGATTTTCTAAAGAATAATAAACAAATTCATCGATTTTCAACATCTGATAATTTTCTTCTTGCCAACAAAATCAAATTGGCATCATCAACAATTGTGCTTAATATTCTTTCTGTTTTACATACCGATAAAACCATACATCAATCACAATTGATGGCACTTTTAAGCCAATTGACAACACTTAAAAAGAAGAAATTTTTCACACAATTACATTTGTATGCGCATTCGACAATAAACCTAACCAGCTATCCAAATCATCTATTGTCCGTTGTCAAAGTGTTGCACATCATAAATGGTGCACAAAAAGTTCCATTATCACGTTTTCCAGCATTGGAGAAATTATACATTTTTGATGTTGGACAAATTACTGATCTTAAAAAAGCCTGGAGTTCACTTACCAATCTCAAGCAGGTTTTCTTCTCATTTGAAACAATTCAAACGATTTTAGAATTCGTCGCAAAATTGCCGAATCTTGAAAAAATTCAAATTGAAACGGTCAAAGATGGATTTTATTTTGACCGACACAGAAATGTCATATATTTATCAACATTTGAGAATGTACGAAAACGTTTAAAAGGTGCCAATAAAATTGATATCTATGTACAAGAAGATATTTATGTAGCGACAAAGAATGAATACAAAATGGATCATCTCAATTATATCGATGTTAAACGTCATGAGTCGGACGATGATTTACATGATTTTACTTATACTTATAACAGAATTGATTAAATTGGAAATTATTTTATAAAAAAAAAAAAACATAAATCAAAATGCTTTGGGCCAAAGGAATCTAGAACATGGAATGCAATGAATTGAAGTGAATGATTTACGATAGAATAAATAGTCGATTTTTTAATTTTCAATAAAATTGCAATGATATTCACTTTTGTGATATTCGTCAACATCTGAGATTTCATTTATTCTTAAATTTCCTTTCCATGGAAAATGTCATAGTTTAGAGCTAATTTATTTAGATAGTAAGTTGTTTTGATTATGTAAAAACTAAAAACATGTTATTTTATTATAAAATGTAATGAATTCGTAACAGAAATTGGATAAATCGTATGTGTTGGATTTTCAGTGCCGAAAAGTTCATCTTACGGATGTAAGACATCTTGTTATTTTTCAAACACAATCAATTCAAAATAGTTTGAACAAGTGATTTCAAATCAGAAAATATGTTCAATGAAACCAGCAAAACACGTGAGTGTTCAATGTTGACTGTTCTGACTGCTAGCTGAAGAAACGTTAAACTCCACTTGATCAGCTGGAGCGACCGCATTCTTTAACATTCGATAACGAATCCTCCAAAATAAGTGAAGAGTTAAGTAATAAATGAGTTCAATGATGCTCAACAACGAAATGCCCAAGAATAATCCAAGTGCACCGCCACAAGCAGCCAACAGATCGCTCAATGAATATAATTCCTTCTTCTTAACATTCATATGAAGATTTTCATGCCGAATTTGAACAACCGAATCTGAAAAACTGCATTGAATAGAAGAAAAATGCACATTATTTACTTGAATTTCCATATCCATTGATTTATTACCTTTCTTTTTCATGTTGATCCAATATTTTCGGATCAATTTTTAGACGCTCAGTTCTCACGTGATATTTAATCTCAGTACATGACGACATGCAGTCACATCGATTGCTCTCGACTTCTCTACCAATTGAAAATTTTCGTTGAGCCAATTTCAAGCAGTTGAACTTTGCTCCTCCGCAGATTTTCGTATTTTTATCTCCTGTCAAGTGAAAATCACAAATTACACTGTACAACAGTCATGATAATCCAGGGGTTTTCTCACCGGATTCTGAAAATAGATCGAAAATCATGAGATACGTGTATCGGCGTTTTGCTGGGAGTGTACTTTTTTTCATACAACACCTCACTTGGTAGTTTTCCCTGTTCAGGCCAATTTGGCCATGATATCATTCATTGATAAATGCAAATTTGAGCATATACATGTGGAAATTCGGTTTTGATGTCTGAAGACGAATTGTACAGAAAATTGTGGAGAAAATTTTATCCCAAGTGACAGACCCCCTATCTCCACCCCCCACCCCTTATTTTCCCCTGAATGTCCAAAAAACACGATTTTTTCTCATTTTCTCAAGACAAATTCCAAACTATCGACTTTTTCAGTCACGTATCTCCGATAAAATGTAGCCAATGTAATAATGAATAACTTCTCTTAATATTTAAAATCTGAAAATTGCTTTTTCAATTGATAAAATCACAAAATTCTCATTGAATTTTCCAAAAAATCATTAATTTTAAACACAATTCTAGATTTTTTTCATTTAAACTTATTCTCTTCATTCTTTTAACTGAAAAATTGGTTTTTCACTTTGAATTTACAAAAAACAAATAAAGACAATTCTTCAATCTTCTAGTTCTACTGCAATCAACCAGCAGAAATCGGCCAGCATTGAATCGATCCGCTTTCCTTTGTAGCGTTCCTCCATTTCCATGATGGTCTGGTGGAATCGCTCCCCCTGTTCGTCTGATTCTGTCGGCAACTGATTTTCGAATCGTTCATAGTGAGAATACAGAAGATGGATCTTCAATGACATATGCACATCAATGTTTTCAAAGGCAGCTATCATTTCATCGATAAGTAACTGCATAATTGAAATAAAATTACCATTCATTCAATTCATATTGAAAAATTTGTCCAAAATTTACCTTATAATTTTCGGCTCGTGTATTACCGAATAATCCATGAACTAAAGCTTTGATACTGTCCCATGCAATCAATTCACCTGGATCTAGGCATTCATCAAATGTTTCATCTTTCATCATTTTGCGAATGTCCGGTCCATTGAAAACACCTTAATGATAAAATATTTCAATGAAAAATCAGCGATGATTTTTTTGGTCTGAAAAATGTCAAAGAGCTGAATACGCAGTGCCTCTGGCGGATTTTTGATGCATTTTTTGTAATTTCAAAATAAAAAACCAATTTTTCAGTTAAAAGAATGAAGAGAATAAGTTTAAATGAAAAAAATCTAGAATTGTGTTTAAAATTAATGATTTTTTGGAAAATTCAATGAGAATTTTGTGATTTTATCAATTGAAAAAGCAATTTTCAGATTTTAAATATTAAGAGAAGTTATTCATTATTACATTGGCTACATTTTATCGGAGATACGTGACTGAAAAAGTCGATAGTTTGGAATTTGTCTTGAGAAAATGAGAAAAAATCGTGTTTTTTGGACATTCAGGGGAAAATAAGGGGTGGGGGGTGGAGATATGGGGTCTGTCACTTGGGATAAAATTTTCTCCACAATTTTCTGTACAATTCGTCTTCAGACATCAAAACCGAATTTCCACATGTATATGCTCAAATTTGCATTTATCAATGAATGATATCATGGCCAAATTGGCCTGAACAGGGAAAACTACCAAGTGAGGTGTTGTATGAAAAAAAGTACACTCCCAGCAAAACGCCGATACACGTATCTCATGATTTTCGATCTATTTTCAGAATCCGGCGAGAAAACCCCTGGATTATATTTTTTTTTCAAATTTGTTGTACAGTGTTATTATTCCAATTCAATAAATTCAATAGTTTTACTGATTCATTTGATGGCACTTACTTGGCATGGAGAATTTCACGCATCCACATTCAGTTTTGGTGAAATTCGCCAAACATTCCATCTCGCAATTTGGTTGCGAATAAATCTTAAAGAAACGCAATTGACGCTCCGATTGGAAGAAACATTTCCGTTGTTTCGGCGAATATGCGCGTAAATGTTGAGATGTCGTTGCCATATCTTGTCTTATTATAACTTCGGCATATTCTGAATGTGGCAAACGAAAATAGTCTTGTGACATTTGCAATTGATTGCCAGGCGTTGACAAAATTAACTTAAAATCCTGATCAAATCCACTGCATTCATGATCAATATCATTGTTTGATCTTCTTAATGCAACAACAAAATCGTTGTGTCCCCCAAAGTTAAATGCATTCAATGGATAAGTATAAGTATAATTGTTTTTTATATTTTCCAAATTCCAGCCCGATGCATTTGGAAATTTTCTGATTATTTTCATTCCTTCGGCCATTCTATATAAATTTACAAATGAATTTTCAATTTGGAATTTATCTGAAAATTTATTATTGGCTTACTCATCCGTATACATGTCATGAGTGTTTAAAGCATTGAAAGTAAAACAAACGCCTTCATCTGTCAGAATTGGAACCATAACATTGTTGCAATCTCCTGAGCCTTGTTTCCAAGCACACTTAAATGTTGATTCCATTAAATTTGGTGCCAAATATTGAATACGATTGTAAATTGATTCATCCGTGAAGTTGTCATCAAATTCAATGCTTTCTTGTAAACGTGAACAGATGTGGGATGCTGCTTTCAGGAACGTTTTTCTAATTGGAAAAATTTACAAATTAAATCATTATAGAATTAGTTAAATAGAATTAAAAGTCAACAAAATGATTGCAATTCACTTACTGTGTATTTGTTAAATTGTTCGCAAATTTGAGTGCCGATGAAAAATCCAATTTTCCTTTTTTTACTTTAATCTGGGGACAAACAGTGACAGTAGGAAATGGAACTGATCCAAACATCAGAAATTCTTTATCAATGCGTATTTTCACTGGATTCTCTTCCCATTGAATCCAGAGTTTTTGAATCATTGCTCCGCAAAACCAAAGTGGAACAATCACACCGATTAGCCAATAAATTCGTTCGATCCAATGCAAATTTGGTAGAGTGAAGTATCGAACACCATGGATGCTGCTGTTTTTGCAGTATTCGAAGAGAAATGAATAAATCTTTCGCACCCAACTTAGAATTACCCTTCCCTGAAAATCAATTCAAACAATTACACTAGTCGACAAATTTCAAAAAAAAATCTGTACCGAGAAATGTGTATAAGCCAAAATGTTTGCCTAGGCTCAAAATTGTTCGCTGTATACCAGGTTTTTCAGAGTTGGTTCGTTTAAGCGTTTTTTGGGGATTTATGTGATTTTTCAAATTATCCATGGTCATGCCATCATATTATTGCTAAAAAGTCATTCGAGCTATAATCTTACCTATTTTTCATGGTCACCATGTGAGAGCTGAGACTTTTACCTTTCCAATGAGGTATATATTGTCCACATACGTTCACTCATATGAAACTTTTCCTTAGACTAATTGTAGTGGCTTATACAAAAAATGACCATTTTTGGAAAATTGTCTCCAGATTCGACCCAAAATAAAGTCTAAATCAAATCGTTTCTTTATTTTTTATTATTGGATCTTGTAGTACTCATCAAAACAAACATTTTGAGTGTAATTTTATTTTTAAAACATTGGGTCACATGGACTTTTTTATTTGTAACACTTGAAATGTATAAAAATTCATATTTATTCTACCCTGGTAAGCAGTCTATATAGCCCTGTACATTTGTATGTGAGTCTCCCCGTTAAGTGCCATCTAAACGAACAAACATAAATTAGATTCACCAACATTTGATACTGAATCTGAATAAAAATTGATTATGTGTAATTATATGAAAATAATTAAATATTTATGTACAATAACATATTTTTCATTATTAAATTATCGAAATATAAATATTTTTGAAATAAAATAATAAAGACACTTCATTGAGAAATTAAAAATACAACTAAAGCAAAACAAACTATTTATATTAGTCTCCGCATGTTTAGTCGATTGGCGTTTGTGTATACATGTATGTATGTGTTTGTTGTATACATGTACAACAAACGCCAATCGAATAAACATGCGGAGACTTAATATAAATAGTTTGTTTTGCTTTAGTTGTATTTTTAATTTCTCAATGAAGTGTTTTTATTTTTTTATTTCAAAAATATTTATATTTCGATAATTTAATAATGAAAAATATTTCATTGAACATAAATATTTAATTATTTTTACACATAATCAATTTTTATTCAGATTCAGTATCAAATGTTGGTGAATCTAATTTATGTTTGTTCGTTTAGATGGCACTTAACGGGGAGACTCACATACAAATGTACAGGGCTATATAGACTGCTTACCAGGGTAGAATAAATATGAATTTTTATACATTTCAAGTGTTACAAATAAAAAAGTCCATGTGACCCAATGTTTTAAAAATAAAATTACACTCAAAATGTTTGTTTTGATGAGTACTACAAGATCCATAAATAAAAAATAAAGAAACGATTTGATTTAGACTTTATTTTGGGTCGAATCTGGAGACAATTTTCCAAAAATGGTCATTTTTTGTATAAGCCACTACAATTAGTCTAAGGAAAAGTTTCATATGAGTGAACGTATGTGGACAATATATACCTCATTGGAAAGGTAAAAGTCTCAGCTCTCACATGGTGACCATGAAAAATAGGTAAGATTATAGCTCGAATGACTTTTTAGCAATAATATGATGGCATGACCATGGATAATTTGAAAAATCACATAAATCCCCAAAAAACGCTTAAACGAACCAACTCTGAAAAACCTGGTATACAGCGAACAATTTTGAGCCTAGGCAAACATTTTGGCTTATACACATTTCTCGGTACAGATTACGTGTTTACTAGTGTTATTGATTATTTCAATCAATTTCAATCAACATGAATTACCCCACGGAATTGAAAATATTCATCTCCAATCGTTGCCTCTTCTATGATGACCACTTCAGTTGATCTCGGTCGGTAGATGATCCAAAACAAACGAAGAGTGGCAAAATAAACGGTTTCGATGACACTCAAGAACGAAATGCCCAGAAATAACCCAAGCAAACCGCCACAAATGGCCAGAAAATCAATGACAGTGTATGTCTCCACTCGTTTCTCAATTTTCACTTGATCATCTTTGAAGAGAACGGTCAATCGTATTTGTTGTTGTCTGACATGGGATTTTTTGTTCAAAATTAAATAGAAAAGATTACATCATGTAACCACTCCACACTAAAGGGATTCAACTATACATGGAAAACGTGTAAAAACTTGCATGATAATAATCAATCAAATACGTTTTTCGCGAAATAAAAACCAATGCGGTGAAACGCAGGGCACGTAGTACCCACTTCGTGCCTATTTGTACCTCCGAAGATACATTTTTGTGCCTACCGAAGAACATTTGAACACGTAGTAACAACTACGTGCCCAGCGTTTCACTGCTTTGATAAAAACACGGATTACATTCGAAATCACTGTTTGCTTTCCAATTTTTAACTGAATCAGCATTCGATTACGAAATTTTCATTTTCGGTTTAAATAGTAGACATTGGTTTCTACTGAATGCGTCATCAACTAATAACGTTAGCATGATGGTCAGAATTTGATAATCACCATGCTAACCACTTATTACAAAAACAGATGCGGCCAATGGTCAACAATCATTTAATTTCATTTAAAGACCATTAATGCCCTTCAGCGTCTGGTCTATTTTGTAATGGCAGCCCCTTAACAATTTTTCTCCAGCAAACCCTATCGAGAGCCAGGTCTTGAGTTTCCCCATTCCAATCATACCCCCTTTCGCTCAAATCGTTCTTAACCGAATCCAAATATCGCCTCCGCGGTCTACCTCTACCTCTCGGTGCATTCACACACAAAAAATACATGCATACTTCAGCTATACAAACTGTGTAGCAAATCAATGTGTATGTAAAATTAGTATGGACTACACACAAACGCTACACTTTGTACATACAGATGTGTATGTATTATGTGTAGCGTTTGTGTGTAGTCCATACTAATTTTACATACACATTGATTTGCTACACAGTTTGTATAGCTGAAGTATGCATGTATTTTTTGTGTGCACTTCAGCATTCAAAATTAACTTTGGTAAACGATAATCATTCATACGCTGTACATGCCCAAACCATCTTAATCTCGACTTTCTTGCTACCTCATCAACCGAATCCACATTTAAATCCTCACGCACTTTCTCATTTCTAATGTTATTCTCCCATTGGTCCCTACGCGACACTCCCGAAATCATACGCAAAACATTCATATCAGCCACTTCCAAACCATGAATTAAATTGTTTGAGTCGACCCAGCGCTCGCTACCATACGTGATAGTTGGTCTGAAGATTGACCCATGAATCATCAACTTCGTTTCTTTACTCAACTCTCGCTTATTAAAAACTTGTGACCTAAGTTGAGCAACAACTTTATTACAATTCACTCTGCGATGTTCAAATTCCTTATCCAGCTTGCCGTCTTCAGAGAAGATGCAGCCTAAATATTTGAATTGAGACACCTGCTCAAGCACACTCCCATTCAACAGACAATTCACTTGCTTCCTATTTTTCCCAATATGCATAACTTGTGTTTTTGAACTGCTAATGGTCATTCCATAGTTCGTACAAGCCGCTTCTAAATCGCTAATGCTGTTTTGTAGCTCTTGTTCTGAGCCCCCAAACAATACTAGATCATCTGCATATGCAAGGGCAGAGATAATATTTCCCCCCAAAACTACGTTACCCCTCAGATTAGCTGATTTAATCAATTTATCCATATAAATAATAAATAGAAGCGGTGATATTGTACAGCCCTGTCGGAGACCATTTCGCACTTCAAACCATTCACTCAATTCACCATCCACTCTCACAGCAGCTTCACAGCATTTATACAAACTCTTAATTGCCCCCAGAAGAAAACCATTCACTCCGTATTCACTCAAAACTGACCAAAAATTAGCTCTCGGTATACAGTCATACGCTTTTTGTAAATCGACAAAACATACATACATATCCTTGTTTCTTTCATGGAACTTCTCTATTATCTGCTCATGCAAAAAATTTGATCTTGACATCCGCGCATCGGTCTGAAGCCTGATTGGTTTTCATCCAAGAGCGATTCGACAATAGCTCTGGTACGTTTTTCTAAAATTGCACTGTAAACTTTTCCGACAACACTCAATAGAGAAATTCCACGATAGTTGTTACAATCTCTGTTGCTACCCTTCTTATGGAGTGGTGAGATAACTGCACCCCCCCCATTCCTTCGGGACAACTGATGAATTCCACGCTAGATTGAACAACCGATGTAATCATCGAATACCTACTGAACCACTGCAAATTAAATATTCATTCCTAATCTCATCCACTCCTGCTGCTTTACCCCTCTCTCTCTGCCAATGGTCACATGCGGAAAAAACTGTAACACAAATGCATCTTGCTCTATTTGAGACGCACGCATGGCGTTAGCATGCTGACCATCATGCTAACGTTATCATTTGATGACGCCTTCAGTATTAACGAATGTCTGTTAAATAATGAAATCGTTGAAGAAATTGAATTATAATTCAAATAATTATTTGTAAATCAAAACAAAGATATATCAGAAAATACAGAATACGCATCAGTTTTGAGGAGTAATTTCGGAATTTAAATTTGAACCGGGACACAAATCTTTATCAAGTCTATTGCTATATCGACTTAACGAATACAATAATAAGAAGAGCAATTGTACAGAAAAGAAATTCAGGAACTTGCGAAACATGCATGAGATCGATTGAAATTTGAAAAATGTATAGATTTGTATGAATGAAATCCATACTCTTACGAGTTGTATCCCTCAAGCATGCACAATTAAAAATTCTTACCTAGTACTATTGAATTGAGATCCATCTCTCCTTTTAACCTTCAAATTTGATCGGTCATCATCAATGTTATATGTGTACTCAGTATATGTGCATTTCATGATGCAATTGCAGTTACGTATGAAATCTAAACCATGCGATGAATATACTCTGTGATGTATACTGTCCAAGCATTCAAGTTGTGATGTACCACAAATTTGTGTACTTTTGTCTCCTGTGAAAAAATGTCTTTTTAATTTTTTCAAAGATTCAAATGTAAACTTACTCCATACTTGGCATCCACATTTCAACGCATCCACATTCCATTTTCGTGCAATTGGACATACATTCCAACCAGCAATTGTTTCTTGAGTATGTTTTGAAGAAACGCAGTTGACGATCAGAATTTAATATACACTGACGTTGATTTTCTTTATAATTGATCAGCCCTTTCGAAATATCATATAATTTTGGCTGAATTGTGATAATAGTATCTTCAATATTCTGTATGCTTATTTCCTTTCGAACCATTTGATAATTTTCGCCAGGAAAATGAAGAAATACTTTGAAATGAAAAAGAAACACTTCGCAATTGAAACCATCTTTAAGTGAAAGGTCTAATTCCAGAGAATGTTTTCGGCCAAAGCCAAACGCACGAACTGGATATTCTTGGCCAAAGTTTTCATTGTTATAACCATTTGTAGAGCTCCAGCCTGATATTTCCCGATCGTTCTTCATTCTTGGTACAATTCTGAAATTCAAATTATTTATCAGAATTACAAAAATTATACTTGTACACAAATCGCACAATTTGTACACAAAAACATCAACTAGAATAGAAACCATTACATTTGAGCTATGAATCATATATGGGCATGGTGAAGACTCGCAGGGGGGGGGGGCGGTAAATTGAAAAGCTAAAAAAAAGGTCTTTGAACCGATGAAGCAACTACTAGAAATGATACCCACTTTTTGTTGAACAATAGCAAGATTTTTGGTACAGGGGACAAGAACTAATAGCATTTCCCGATGTTGCGATGAAGCTGGTGAAAGATTCCACCAAACCATAAGTCAATTCGAGGAACACTTCAAAAGAAAGAAATTGGATTCAATGCGTTGAAAATTTTGCGTACAGCGTACAGGCATGTTATGACGCTGGTTCAAAACGTCGAAAAAATGTATTTTGATTATTATTATCCCATATTTTGTATGGGAAAGTACCCAAAATAGGCACTTTGTGGAATTTTAGACATCTCCACTAAATGTTTTTGTTTCACACATTTATGGCATGAATATGAGGTTATCATATTCATATTTTTGAATTTTTTGTGCACGAAAAGTGCGATTTGCGTGAAATTTTTTGTGCGAAAAACATAAGAACTTAAGTAATTACCCATCTCTTTGGACATCATTTGAATCTAATGCATTGAAAGCGAAACAAACACCTTCATCGGTTAATACCGTTGATATGTATTCAGAACACTTGATCTTCTTGTGCTGCCATCGACATTCACGAAAGACATCATCAAGACTGGGAGCGAGATCTTCAATGATTTCATAAACGGATTCATTTGTGAAGGTCTCTTTGTTGTAAAACCTCTCTGGTAGTATTTTTCTCAACAATTTACAAGTGTGAGACAATGCATTAATTTGGATTCTCCTATGAATTAATGAAAAATCAAATTTACTTGCCTGCATGAATTGCATAATTATTAGCAATGTCTATGAGCAGCTCTATAAATATATTTGAAATGTCAAACAAAAAAAAAAAAAAAAAAACACGTCACCTGGAGACTGATTGGAGAAACAGATTATGTACAATAGAGGAATAGAGATGATGTGTATCTGTGTTAGTATTAATTGCTTTTGTATGGAATATTACAATCACTCTCCAGATGACGTAGTTTTTATGTTAAATCGGCGCTCATAGACATTGATTATTGGGGCGTTGCGAAATTTATATATATGACGCAGTAGCTTTGACGAATTGTATTATAATATGAAATTTTAAAAACACCAATAGATAAACAAAAAAAACAAAAAAACAAAGAAAATTAATTATAAAAAAAGAGATGTTAAAGGGAATCCAATTCTAAAATAAACTAAAAACCACAACGAACCGCAAAACCAAAAATCCGAAATTCCCCCAAAATACACAAATTTATAGGATAAATTTACGTTGTGATCGTATAATAACTGGTGTTTTTAATAAAAGACTTGAACTGAAATTGTTTCCATGATCCATGATGAAACTTTTTGTTGTTGATTTTTTTAAAACATTCGAAATTTAGTACAGTATTATCAATATTTCATCTTTCCCCGTAAAAACCAAGAAAAACTAATGCCAAGCATTGATATTGTTATAATTTGACATATAGAATTATACTTTTAATGATTTTTCTTCCTATTTATTATTTTAAATTTGTCAAAAAAGAGTGATATAATTTATTTCTCTTTGGATATTAATAAAATATCACATTTGATATCAATCATGTAATTTCAATTTAGTCTCAGTCATTTGGCCTCAATTTTATCTCAATTCGAATGGAAAAAAAAATCTTTCTTCGTCTTCTTCGACAAAAAAACGTTTTGGATTATGACATTTCAATTGATGGTACTGAGAACCAAATTGCGTTACTTTCATTTTCGGCTTTATTTGGTTTTGCTTGAAAACATTGATATATGCATATTATATATGAATTTAATAATTATGATTTATAAATGTAACGCTTATTTCTTATTTTATATTTGCCAAATAAAAGCGTTAATTTTCTTTCGAATTCTTTTTAATATAAATAGGACCGGTATTTCAATTTATTCCAATAAAACAACACGTTTTGACTTATGACCATTTATGACATTTCCGAAGAACCAAATTCCGTTAGTCTCACTTCAAATTAGTTTTTCGGAATTTATTGTCATTAATAAGAAATCAGTATCGAAATTATACTCATTGTAGAAGAAGAATATATTTAAATAAATAAATGGAATGGAAAAAAATAATAACCTCTCATTATTTTTTATTATTCAATGTAAAGTGGACCGGATTCATTTTATAAAAATAATGTCGGGAAAATATCACAATTGATATAAGTCATTCAGCCCAATTCAGCCTCAATTAAATCTCAACACAAATGTCATTTGATACTAGCCCGAAATTTTTCGAAATCATATCAAACGTATTTTTTCCTTTCATAAAAACTAAACATAAATACAACAAATGAATAAAAACGATATTATTATGATATTCATTCATTTTTTTTTTAATTGTTTTTTCAAGTCACCGTGTAAATCTGAGAAAATTTCCACAAAATATTCTCTCCAACTATTCATAAATACCAATTTTGATTTTTGCAATAGCCTTATTTGGAACTTTTATGTCAAATGTTGAAATGTTGAAATTTTTGTTCATTCATCAACGAATACGTTCGAGTGGCAATCATTATAAAATGGTTTTGAAATACTTTTAGCGCAGAAACATCCCAAGCACAAAAGCAATTTTATGTTCATTTTCTCTCAATGAGTCAAATGAATAAAAACAAATGTCTTTTAGGAATAAAAATAACTAAAATAATTGTGTTGGTTTATATTTGGTGGCAATTTATATCATGGGTGATATTAAGGCGTAAATACTTCGTAAGTACGACAACGTTATTCACCAAAGCTGGCCAGAATATTAATTTTTGTATTTTGATCAACTTCATATTTTTTTTCGTTGACCATCAATTTCAATTAATTGGCCGAACAATTTTTAATATCAAATTTCAAAAAAAGGTTTTGTTTAAGAAATATAATGTCGGATTATTTAATTATTGATGTCCAGATTTTTGATATGTTGAAATTCAGAATAAGTTTTTATGGTTTTTCACCGCATTGAATATCAACATCAAAAACAGTTATAGGTTATGGTTATAAATAAATGTATAACAACATAAACTTATAATTTTCAACATATAATAATTCAATTTCTTTATCGATATCGATGCTATAAAAAAACACAAAACGAAACATTTTTTATTGTTATAATATAAATTTTGGCGATTATTTATTTAAACATTAATAAAAAAATGCATGCAAATGTTTTTGCAATTGAAAATACACGCCATCTATAGATTCATAATTCATGCTTACATACTTTGCCACCATGTTAGTACACGGTGCTGACAGTAATTTTTTTTATTGTTCTGTCATGGCGCGACTATGGTCATCAGTATATTTCCAGTAGAAAAAAACTGTGAATGCAGATATTTACAGTCTTTTTGTTGGAATCAATAGTTTTTCGGTGATTTCGTCTCATTAAAATGTAATAATATTCATCATTTATTTCTTTGCTCACAGCAAAATGATGAAATAAATTGAAATTCAACTAGAAATCAATCATTGTTATAATTTTGAGACCATAAGGAAGCAACTCATATATTCAATTCTGATCATTTTTGTTTATATTAGGAATTCAAGTTCAGGTTTGTGTAGAAAAACTAACACTTACTGCTCTTTGGATACTCTTCTGCATTTGTGTTTTGAGACGTTTTAACTGCTCCATTTCAAATTAACACAAATAATTCACTTTGAAAAATATACAATTTTCACTGTTAGGAATCACTGTTGGTTGACCAAATGAATGCTATAAACTGCGTCTTAAATTCAAATCACATTCATTTTATTGTAAAAAATGGTTTCATTTAACAAAAATCGATTTTGTATAGGGACACGTCGGCACATTTTAACTAAAATGTAATGCATTAATTTGTTTAATGCGATTTAATTGTATTTTGTCATGTTTGTTTACTAAAAGCACGAAGAGACGACAAAACTCATTTTGTAAGGTTTTATTGCACGAAGAGAGAGATGCATATATACAAGTATGTATTTGCATCTCTTTCTCTTGAATGTAAAAACCTTACAAAATTAGTTTTGTCGTCTCTTCGTGACTAAAAGTAACTTATTCAATGCATTCACTGAGGTGGAAAATGATTCATTTACCTTCATTCTAAATCAATAAATAAATTGAATGAATTAATCACCGACATCCGTCGCAATTCCTTATTCCGAAATCTGAAAAAGCAAATAAATGAAATGAACAATTCAATTTGATTCTGAATGGAATTTGAAAATTAATAAAATAAACAATGGGGTGGACCAGAATTTTTTTTCGATTTTATTCATGTGATTCAAGTGAAAAGGCTTGATTCGGATTCAGCCAAATGTAAATATTATTTTTACTTTTCCGGAAACAACATGTTGTGCGTAAAAGTATTGTACATTACAATAACTGTCAATTTGACACATCATTTGTTTACATCGGGTCATACTACTTAAGTCGCGCGAATTAAGGTCGCGCACAAAAACGAATTTCGGTCGCACGATTTTGTTGCGACTATAATTCGTAATCCAAAACGAATTTTGGTCGCGCAAAAAAACGTATTTTGGTCGCAGCCGAGTTTTTGCGACTAAAATTCGTAATTAAAAATTAATTTTGGTCGCGCACAAAAACGAATTTCAAACGCAGCCGATTTTTTGCGTTTATAATTCTTAATCCAAAACACATACATTTTTTAAAGTTACATTTAGTTCATTTACATTTCCCATACACTTATTTAAACTGTTGATTTTAGTTTTTTTTTTTGAAAATAAGCAATCATGTTAACAAATTCACATCAAATCAATTATAAAATAATCAATGGTCAATAATTTTTAGTAATGATTTTCAATGATTTAATTATAATTTTCAATATTTCTACTTTTCCGCACACAAAATGTTGTGCGTAAAACTATAGTAATCGGTCGAACAAGATGTCTTACGACATACGTAAGATAAACTTTTCCGCCCTGAAAATCCAACGCATACAATTTACCTAATTTCTGTTACAAATTCGTTACATTTTATCTTAAAGTACTCCCATACTATGATATTTCCTTGGAAAGGAAACTTGTAGAGGAAATGCGTTTTTGAAACCAAAATAAGATGAATTAGGCGCGACATCTATTGATGTTTTTTCCTATTGATTTTTTTTCCATAAATAAATTCAGTTTTTGACATTTAAATTGTTACATTTGTTCGTTAGAAGATTGAAACGATTGAGTTTTTAGTTTCACTTAAAATGAAATTTATTGACACGAAAAAAATATTTACGTTTTTGTGATATATTGTTTCTTTTTTCGTCTATTTTTTTTTTCTATTCTAGTGAGAAAATTCTATTGAGAAAAAAACCGATCATTTAACGTTACCATATCGTCGTTAGAGACACAAACCAAAAAAAAAAAAAACAAAACAAAACATTGAACTGAAACCAATAAATATAGAAAACTAAAAAAAATTTCACCACAAAAAAATACAAGTGAGAATTTTGAGAAAGAGGAAAATAAGAGGAGCTTAAAGGAAGACTTTGTTGCCGAGGGACGAGGGTAGCGAAAATATCAACAACTTTGACGTTACGTAACGTGAACCATCTGAACTGTAGGTTAAAAAAAAAGACGCATATTTCATTCATTATTTTACATTCTATGAGTAAACAAGTTGTGATCATTGTTTTGAGTAAATGAGCAAACAAGTTTATGTCTGATTTAGTTTAAATTTGCTCAAAACGAAAGTTGAGTTGGTTTTCTGAAATTGTCGGTGATCAATAAAATGAAATAAATTAAAACAAAAAATAATGTCTTTTATTATATTGAATCTGACTGATTTAATGAATTGAACTCATCTTTTATGCGATGCGTGAGAATGAGATTTCTTTTTATTATTATTAAAGGTTAATTTATTAAACAATGTTTGCGTAATTTCTTTTCTCGTTATCGCTTTAGATTCGATCAAGTGAGAGACACGCTGACTATAAACTGATTTTAATAATTAAACATAACATTTCCAATACGATTAAACGGCTTGATAAATTTTACTCATCTTTTATGCTGTACGTGAAATGAGACGTACGACCGCAATGGATATAACAGATTCTCGAGTGCTGCCGTTCACGCCATATTCTCTTGATACGCGCCAATTAGCAAACAGCCTAAACAAAAACAGACAAATGCAATTTTTTTCAACGTTCCTTAGAGGATTAGATAAAATATGATGAAATGCTTATAAATGTGACTTACAAGGGAATATTTAATATTGATGAAGTTTTCTGGGCTGCGGAAGAGAACTGGGCTGAAGGAGAAATATTATCTAAGCCAGTTGAAGGTGGAATAGCCAAATTAAGTAGATCAATCACTCACATGAGGGGAAGGGCACATAAACTGTGAGAATACTACTTGGAATTTGTTCCCGAACGCAAAAAAATCGTCAAGGTTAAGTTGCTCGATGAGGTTTTGAAATACCTTTTGACAATTTCTAATTATCCCATGGAACCCGTACAGCAGAAACCCAAATACCCCCCCCTCCCTTGCCCATGTATGAGATCAATGATAGCTTAGCTAGCTAACTGGCAATCTGAGCTAAGTGGCAATGCCATTTAGCTCAAATTGCCATTTAGCTAGCAAAGTGGTAATGCCATTTTCTGGGCTGCGGAAAAGAACTGGGCTGAAGGAGAAACATTATCTAAGCCAGTTGCAATGAGGCAAATTAACATATAATTTCAATTGTGAAACTAAATCACACACAAGTTCAACGCCATCTACAATCGCACTCAAATGTACATGTAATATCATATCGGTGTGTGTCTTCACTAAGAAAGTTGGAAAACCGTATCTATTGATGTTATGTGGTCTGCACATTTACGTTTGTAGAGGGCATTAAATTTTGTCGATCACCATAATTTGCCTCATTGACAGTTGAAGGTGGAATAGCCAAATTAAGTAGATCAATCACTTACATGAGGGGACGGGCACATAAACTGCGAGAATACTACTTGGAATTTGTTCCCGAACGCAAGAAAATCGTCAAGGTTAAGTAGCTCGATGAGGTTTTGAAATACCTTTTGACAATTTCTAATTATCCCATGGAACCCGTACAGCATGGAAATATTGCTTGGCACATATGCCAGATTCTCGAAAATGGTAATGCTTCTTTTTGTTTGCGTAAGAGTTGGTTACTTCTTCACAATATGTGCCATCATTCTCGATTTGATATGTGGTTTGAATTATGTGCCGTTCCAAAACAATTACCACAAGTCAAACGGAATGGTTAAAAAGCTAAACGACATAGCAGAACGAACCTGGTAAAATACATGGTCAAGGCGGAAACGAAGATGAAATAATGGAAAGTAAAAAAAAGATGTTCGAAGCGGTAAAATACTTTTATTTATCACCGAAAGGCTCCAATCACACGGCGTTGACAAATAAGCAACTAACTGCTTCTGCGCCCTCTGATTCAAATATTCGCAGTTATATGGATTCACAGGATTTGGTCTGAATTCCAGAACTTCCTATGTAACTATGTGTATGTAGTTTATATGAAAATCCATATAGGAAGTTCTGGAATTCAGGCCAAATACTGTGAATCCATGGATCAGCCTGGGCAAATGATACCTCTATCAAAAGGTCTCAAATATTTGCTCCCCATAACCTAGGGCTAAAATTCATTTATTTTTCCAATTTTCCGATCGGAAAAGCGTAAAAAATTGATCGGTAGGTTTTACCTCCCTTGAAATGCTGCTTTCATTTGACATGCCAAAATTTTTTTTATTTGGAAAAAAGAGAGCGAAATTCAGATTTGATATAATTGCAAATATTTGAATCAGAGGGCGCAGAAGCAGTTAGTTACTTATTTGTACTACCGTCAACGCCATGTGGCTCCAATCAATCAAAGCAAGCCAAGACAGCAAAATACACAGCAGAAAATACTTTAGTTGACTTCATGCTATTTGCACAAACAGAAGATGCTGCACAACAAAATGTTGACGTGGCTACCGATCGGTTTGATGTACTTAATACTGAGCGTGGTCATCAATCCGATGATGGTCCTTCTCCAAAAAAAATGAAATTCACACCTAAAATCAAGACATTTCAAGATAAAAAAACGTATTGTTATGTCGCTGTTCTATGGCGAAGTTCTGAAAGGCCGTATGCTTTTACACATTTTACAGGTTTACAAGAATCACCATCCTTTAAAAGATCATAAATGGATTAATAGCCTAGAACGAAGTGATAAATATATACAACTAATGAAAGAAAAACCATTAATTGAATATTACCAACTGCCTTGACATATTGCCATCAAGACCATCAAAAATAGTTCTGAATGACAATGTGAACTGCACAACATTATTGACCTGCAAATAATGGCAAAAAAAGTGGGTTTCACAGTAAGAACTAAAAACAATGAAATAAAACAAAAGGTATCATTGTCAGAATGCGTAAATGAGTGGATGGGAAAACCACTCAATAAAGCTTGTACATGGCAATGCCATTTAGCTAGCTAAGTGGTAATTCCATTTAGCTCAGATTGCCATTTAGCTTGCTTTAAATTATAATTACATATATTATCCGGAATTGGGTTTTGGTGGATCTTCAGGATTGTTCAGAACTGCTCCTGATTCTGAAAGTGGACCCTCAGGATGGTCTAGGGCATTGTCAAACCTGGTTCTGGTCCGACCTGAGGATTCACTTCCAGAACCAGGAGCAGTTATGAACAATCTTGAAGATCCACCAGAACCCAGTTCTAGAAAATATATGTAATTATAATTTTTAAATACTCATATCAATTACATAATAGTTTTTAAAAATTTTTCATCACCATTACACATTGTAAGTGGCAATGGAAAAGTATGACTAGTCAATTACTTTTTCAATTATTTCATGGTAATTATTACAAAATGTAATGAATTGCATATTTTCACAACTCTGATAATATGAACTACTAATATAAGGGGCTGCCATTACAAAATAGACCAGACGCTGAAGGGCAATAATGGTCTTTAAATGATTGTTGTTGTTGTTATTGTTGATAATATGAACTATGGTGGAAATATATTTAATAAGGATTTTTCGGCATTTTCGTCAAAGGAAACTCATGTTCTTTTGCGGAAAAATATAGGTCTTCGAACACTGGAAAGTCGGTTCCATTGTTTGTTCGGTCTCTAGATGAGTTTTTTTGGTGAAAAATGACACTTTTGTATGGGAAAGTACCTAAAATAGGTATTTTTTGGCGTTTTCCTCATAGGAAACTCATGTTTTTTTTGCGAAAAAAATATAGGTCGTTGAATGTTACAGAGTTGTTTCCATTGTATGTTTGGTCCCCAGATAAGATTTTCGGTGAAAAATTACAATTTGTATGTGAAAGTAGGTAAAAATGGAATTTTATGACGTTCAAAGTTCGAACCATTTAAAACTATTATTATTTCGCAAAAACAATTAAACAGAAGCAAAAATGCAGTTTTGAACATAATTCGTAAGTCATTTTCGGTTTACTCTAAACGGAGAAATAGATATCGTGCCTAATTCATCTTATTTTGGTTTCAAGAACGCATTTCCTCTACGAGTTTCCTTTTCAAGGAAATATCATAGTATGGGACTACTTTAGTTAGAGAATAAGTTGTTTCGATTATGGAAAAACATAGAACATAATGAATTCGTAACAGAAATTTGATAAGTTTCATGTGTTGGATATTCAGTGCGGAAAAATTCATATTACGGATGTAAGACATCTTGTTTTTATTTAATATTATTATTTGAATGTCTGCAATTCTTAAATTTCGTTTTGATGCTTTCGATGAGATATAATTTTTCTAGAAAATTTACGAATCTGAGACATGTTCTTGGATCACCCAATTGGTTGCGATTTGAAAATGTTGTCTACTTCTGTTGATTCCATATTCACATTCGAAAACAATCAAAATGGTGAAAAAACTGCCATTATATCTTCTTTATTTATTTATTTATTTATTCCTTTGAAGCTTACAATAGAATTTACATGATTTCTTTGAATTGCATAATTTTTTAGTTAGACCAGTGCACTATTTCTTTATAGGACCAAATTTTTACATTATCAGTTGTACCTTTTTTGTTTTGTTAATTAATTTCTTAGTTGTGTTAATTTGTTAATTATTAATTGTTTTTCCCTCTTAAAACTTAGTTTTTATTTTTTTTTTTTTTTACATATGACTCACTCTTATCAACTATGTATTATTACACTTTTGTTTATTTTTCCTTTTTGTTTATCATTCCACTCATTTATGTACACATGGCATCAATTTCGGCATCCAACATGTTAAGCAATTTCATTTTAGTATGATTTTTAATTTCTGTATTAACATCGTCTTGTTCGAAGCCGTAACTTGACGACACGGGTATAGTACAAAGCAGTTTTCTTACCTCCCGAATGCTAACGCCATCTCAATGTTTGTATTGAAAACGAAATTATGTATAAATGTCGTCGCATTCCTAGCAAAGATGCCGATAAAAATCTAAAGATGGCGTTAGCATTCGGGAAGTTAGAAACTGATTTGTACTACACCCGTGCTTGACGAATGTTCAAAATTAGATATATTTTCATAATTTCTTGCGTGCGTAGATTCAATACATTATAGTCAAATCCAAATAACTCTCTTATTGCTGTATTTTGCGCCACTTGTATTGTATTCAAGTCATATTTGGTAATGGATGAACTCAAGACAGGATACATGTATGCTATATGACTGTGTACCATAGCATAATAAAGTGACAATTTAATGCTTTGATGAATTTTACCGCCAAGTATTTTTACTATGAAGGCAATATTTGTAATTTTTTTACATAGGTAATCTGTGTGAATGTTCCATTTCATATTCTCTTGTATAGTGATTCCAAGATATTTAAATTGTGATACTTGTTCAATTGGGTTACCATTTACTGTTAGATGAATGGGCGGGATAGCTTCATTGTGGGTTTTTATTAACATGAATTTAGTTTTGTCCACATTTGGTGTAAGTTTATTGGTTATTAGCCAATTAGAAATGTTAATTAAATCCTTTTGCACTTTAATATTTAACTGTATAGGATTGACATTAGAGTAAATAAGCACCGCGTCGTCTGCAAATAATATCAATTGTCCATTCAGATTAAGTTTAAATATGTCGTTGATATACATTATAAACAATAATGGGCCAAGATTGCTGCCCTGTGGTAGAGAGAATTGATTTTCATTTGTGGCAATATCACTCTTGTGATCATTAATTTCCGTGAATTGTTTACGATTAAATAGATAGTTGGACAAGAGGTTGTTACCGTTTCTTCTAATACCATACGCATGGAGTTGTTGTGCGGGACAGTATCAAATGCTTTTTTGCATATCGAGATTCGTTTGAAGCAGGTCCACGACAGTAGCCGCTGCAGATAAAGTACCTGACTTTTTTTTGGAAACCGAATTGATTTGGGTGTATAATATTGAATTTGCCAATAAAACTATTTAATCTATTATTATCACATAACACTGATTCCACAATTTTCGATAACGTATGCTACCGACGGCTGATAGGTCTATAATTAGACATTATTAGCGGGTTACCCCCCTTAAAAATCGGAATAATACGTGATATTTTTAGACTATCGTGAAAAGATCCACTTGCGAAGCATTCATTGGTAAACTATGAGATTATCAGAGCGAGTAGTGCAGAATGTTTCTTACAAGAATTGGAAGAAATAGAGTGATTGTTATCATTACTCTTTTTTAATTGTTTAATTTTAATAATGATTTTCTCTATTTCTGGTGTCAAGCAGATACATCGATTGATTGTTTATTATGCTTGGATTTATATAAGTTCCCGAAGATGTTCCATTTAAAATATCGTGAAGCATTTTTCCAGTGTTTATAAAATAGTTATTTACAGAATTAGCAATTACACATTCATCAGTCACCACCTTGTTTGAATTGATTTCTAGCGCAGTAATACGAGCTTTAGTTTTATGTTTATTAAATATAATTTCATTCAATGTGCCCCACAGTCTCTTTGTGTTATTCATATTTTTTCCAATTGGTTGGATAGCCAATAACAATTCATTGTGGTCCGAGAGTGCTGTTGTCGCCTGAGATAGTTTAAATGAATCAGTTTATCAGTTATTATGTGATCAATGATTGTGTTTGTTGTTATTGAGTGCTTATTATAAATACGTGTAGCCGTTCTTGTTGCAGCATTTGTGCTTATTTGGTTTAAAATAACAAAACCACTAGCACTAAGAGAGTCAACATAGGTTTTAACCATTGATGTATCACCAAGTAGATAAATGTTCATGTCTCCAATAACTATCATCACGAAGAGACGACAAAACTCATTTTGTAAGGTTTTTACATTAAAGAAAAAGAGATGCAAATACATACTTGTATATATTAATCTCTCTCTTCGTGCAATAAAACCTTATAAAATGAGTTTTGTCGTCTCTTCGTGACTATCATATTTTTTATTATTGTTAAGGTATGTGTTCAGAAAATTAATGAAGAGTTGTTCGCTCATTGCTAGTTGCAGTGACTGGTTTGACTATAGAAATAATATCGATATGTATTTCTATAGCTATATCTATAGAAAGTATATACAGTCTATATTTGAACGCATGCTTCGATATTCGCATGTCAAGTGTGATGCGACTGTGCACAAATCGTTCTACTGTGCGCAAACCGTTCTACTGTGCGTAAATCGTTTGTTGTAAACGATTTTTGGACAGTCGCATCACACTTGATATGCTAATATCGAAGCATGCGTTCAAATATAGACTATATATACTTTCTATAGATATAGCTATAGAAATACATATCGATATTATTTCTATAGTCAAACCAGTCACTGGCTAGTTGTCTATACACAACTGCGATTGCTATTTTAAATGGAATAAGGTTTACCGTTAGAATTTCAATATTGTGAACAGATAGTTTATTGGGCATACAGCACCCAATACTCTCATGTACATACAATGCACATCCACCGTGACCGTCTGCTCTTGTCGCATAGAAAGAGTAATGCGGAATGCCGAAAAATTCCACCATGTGCTCATGTATACTCACCTCAGTGAGTGCAATAACATGTCTATTGAGTAGATCGAGAGGAGAGTATGTTCATCCGACTTTATAGCAAAAAAGGAGAGTAAGTAATTGTAACATTAAAAATGGTTAAAGGAGAGTACGGATTTAGTATTTAAGTGAAAATGCTCTCCTCTTTAGTATATCCTAATTGATGTTTTCCATACTCTCCTTTTTCAAAATTATTTTGAATTTTTTTACATACTCCCTAGGGAGCTATGCAGTGAGAAAAAAAAATCAAACACGTTTCAATTGTGTTATTGCTGGTGTTATTGTTGGCTTCTTCAAAGGCCTCATCTATAATTGAACGCAGCCGCGAACCACTGGTAAATCATCTTTGCCCTTTCGAACACGTATTTTACCACCGTTTGTTGAGACCGACATAATATGTCCATCTTTTTTTGCTGCACGGGCCAAATTGTGAAAGGCATTGAAATATGGTGTGAGATGGTCATTCAAGTAGATTTGGCTATTTGATTTTATATTGAAAACCTCCTCTACCATAAGACTGCGTTTGGACTTGATGTTTTTGATTAGTTGCAATTTGTGTGCATGATTGTAGAAATGTGCGATGACCAATTTGCCTTTTGCTATTGTATACGAGTTAAATTGTTCTTTGCATAGCACCATTCCTAATTTATTTGCTATCTTCAATATTTGGTGAGCTGATCCGTTATCCACAGTGAGTTTGACTGATATACCCGAGATGCAAATATTATTGTTCAATTGCTCCTGCTTTAGTATTAGTACATCTACTTGTAATTCATCGATTGTTTCAGTGTTTTTGCGACTTTCCATCGCAGTTGCGCTAATTTACTCTTTGAGATGATCTACTTTTGTGTTGGTTTCTTGAGTATAGATTGCGATGTTTTTCTTTATATCTCCTACATCATCTCTTGTTGCCATATTCGATGTGCAGTCACGCAGCAAATTGAACAGGTCGTTGATTGTGGGTTCTCTCATACGAGATTTGGTATTGGTATCGTTATTATTGTTGTCTTTGTAAACAATTGGTTGCTGACTGTGAGCTGACGCATCATCATTTGCCATGGTGTGAGTTGCGGTTTGCTTGCAAATTCTCAAAATCACATTAAGATGAACCAAATTCCCGTTTAAAAGACGCGTATGACAGATTTGATTTTTTACTCAATGATTAAATTACTTAATTCAATGAAATTATTATCAATTTTAACAACTGCACTTTCAAATATGTTTGTTTTTTTTTAATTGTTAATATGTATTGATTTCTGTTATCCAACTTATCTATTGTACTTTGGCTATTCTGAGTTTGGATTTTAATTTTAATTTTTTTTTTTTTTCCTTTTCGCAGTGAAAACGCACTGTTTTTGTGAATTTGTTGTTGTTATCACTATTATTGAGCAGAGCGCAACTTGACTGCTCTGTGCAGAGGTCGAAATGATACTGATTATAAATTCGAGTGGAAATCCCCGATAGAGCTGTTCACGAACATGAATTGTTCGTGTTCGTTCGTGTTCGTTCGTGTTCGTTCGAGATTTAATCGAACACGAACGAACTCGAACAATATTTTCTTTATCTCGAACAACTCGAACCGAACACGAACGAACACGAACACCAAAATTGGAACTTGAAGTGTTCGAATTTTGTTCGTAGTCCATTGCCACAAAATGAAAGCAAAAAACGCTTCACAACACAAAAAATCCAACGTTTGGTCACATCACCAAATATTTTAACTTCACCAGCCAATAATACAATACTGGTTGTACCACCACCAAAGTCAACATCTTGAGATTTAGCAATTATAATGTTTATAATATAAACAGTGTTTTAGAAGCTGGGTGAACAATATCAACTGCTGCAAATAATCCCAGAAATTGCAGCAATTTAATGAGAAAGCGTTAATGCGAAGTCGTTTTAGCAAAGAAATTCATGTTTCTTACGCCATCTCTACGAGTATGGTGTGAATTTAAATGAATATCAAACAAAATTGTGAAAGTTCATACAGTGGATTTTCATGCCGTGGGCAAGTACATCAACGATTGATTAATGTACTACGGCATAAGTCGTGCGACGTTACATTTCAAACGATCTCTATCATATATACACTGAATTGCACATACACCATTACGAAATGCAAACGACAAATCGTATCTTCTTGCCGTTTCCATTGGTATAGTCAGTATACATTGATAAATCGTATAGGTGTCAGTGTCTTGAAATCAAAGCTGTCCTCTTGTAAAAACATACAACAAATGCCACATTGGTTAATGAGCATAATACTTTTATGTTGTTCATACAAAATGCAAGTCCGAGCAGGTTTTGTTACATGTGTTGAATGAATAGAAGTACAAAAATTGACAGCAAACGCCATCTAACGGCCGATTGATCTGCTGAGTTGATTTGTTCGGTCGTTCAATTGATGTTTGAATTGAACGTTCATTTGAACTTTGAACGACCGAACAAATCAACTCAGCAGACCAATCGGCCGATAGATGGAATTAAAACCCGTCATATTCTAACAAAACCTGCTCGTGCAAGTCAATGAAATTGAGATTTAATCGAACACGAACGAACTCGAACAATATTGTTTTTATCTCGAACAACTCGAACCGAACACGAACGAACACGAACATCGAAATAGGAATATTATCGAACTCGAACTGTCCGAGTTCGGTTCGTGAACAGCTCTAATCCCCGATTGGCTGTTGGTTTTGAGTTCTTTACTAAATATGCATGGCGTTTACGCGCGCGTGTATTACATAGACCTGATATCAACGCTCTAGTTTTCCCTTTGTTCACTACACTTCCGAACCGAAACGGTGTTGATTTTGGGTGCCGTTCCACTTCAACTGAAGGTCGAGTGAAAATGAAAGTTCTCTCTCCAGATCAAAGTGCAATTTTCGGACATTTTACATATTATTCTCATGACGATCGTATCACATACAGTGACGTAATGAACATTCAAAAAATTCGTAGCCGTGGCAGTACAATAGAGCCGGTAGTAAGTCCAATGGGATAAAAATTGTTATTTCAGTGATTGAATAAACATGTTTTTCCTAGCATCGATTGCCGGCCCAACAAGCTAATGATTTGCCAAACAATGAATTCAATGCTAAAGCTGTTTCCAATGCAAATCAATCTTACCACTTCAACGCAATAAACATTCCAACTTCATACTACTGATAGAGTCATTTCAGTATTGTTTTACATTGTTTACATCTTCTGTTTTGTTGTATATAATTAGTTTGAAAAAAAAAACAAAATAGATGAGGAAACAATTAAGTTTGAATAAATATTGAAAAAAAAAAAAAAAATAAAAACAAAAAAAATATTTGAGTGTTATATTCGTAAGAAAATATTTCATAGTGAATTCTCGATGACTAGATGGCGACAGTTTTTACGGGCAGTGTTCTTCGTCGGCTTTCTTATAAGCGGCTGCTTTTTTTAAGCAGCTTACATAAGCCAGCTGTCATGATAAGTCGTGTTTTATTTCGCTCGTGCAAATAAATTTAAAATTTTAAAATTTTTCATAAATTTCATCGATTTAATTTGTAAATTTCCAGTGAGTAATTCTCATAATTTTCTCAAAAATTGTACATTTTCTGTTCACGGCAAATTGCTCTAACACAAAACCATTCACTGTTTTGCTGTTGGTAGCTTTTGCCGGGTTTAGCACATGTACCAACACCTGTTGCTCAGTTTTTTGGTTTGAATATTCGATAAACTTTAAGCTTTCGGCATATGGGTTTCGATGTAATTGTGGTTTTGCATACTTGTAACCGGAATTTCACTCACTTTCATGCGCTTACATATAGAGGTTTGTGAGTAGCATAACTTGGGGGTCTTTTCTACGGTTCTCTTGTTAATTTATGCACTTTTCACGGTTCGGTCATAAAATACACGGGTATTTGGGGAGTTTGGGGATATTTTGTCCGCATTTAAATGATTTATAGTTTTACTTTAACTCGTCAGTAGTATGAAATTGTATGTTCCGTACGCGGATCTTAGTATTAGTGCACACATACACACACACACACACACACACACACACACACACACACACACACAGAGACAGACAGAGAGAGAGAGAGAGAGAGATACTCACATATACACACACATACTATCTCTCTCTCTCTCTCTCTCTCTCCTCTCTCATCCATTTCAGTTCAAGAAAATTTTAATCGGCGTTTTGGTTGCGGATACTGTGCTAGCGTTTGCAGTTGATCGAATTTGCTCGTTTTTATTTGGCTCAGTACGGAAAACAGACATCACATCCGATTATTAGTCCATTCCAAAACAAATTCAAACACCAAATTCTATCCATTCACACACACAGAGAATATATAAATCTGTTAATTTAATGTATTATTCACTTCAGATTCAATGTGCATTTGCAAATTATAACCTATAAATAATGGTTTCGACTACACAATTTTGATTAGAAATGAGAAAATAATTTGTTTTTGTTCGATTTGCAAATTTGGAATTATTGGATTGTATGTAAATTGTAGCTTTGGAATTTTTGAATTGAATCGAATGAAATGTCATTGTATTGCATTTAAGAATAAATAAAAAACAAATTGAGTATGAAAATAAAATTTGTGTCCTTACAATCTTTTTCTTTGTTTACATTTTTGATGTTTTAGCTGACAAACGGAGCACGCATCGGGCAACACTACTTTACTTACACCAGATGCGAACGAAGCTGTCAAAAAAACTGAACTAAAAGAAATGTCGATCTGAGATGCGAACATTTGCGATAACAGCACAGCGACTGAGAAAAATAATTTTATTCTCTGCAAGAAAATAATTAAAAGTGTTTCATCAAAAGTTTAAATTGTATGAAAATCAAGAAAGGAACATTCATCGTGAAACAACTTAGCGGATCTCAATCTATTTGCTTTTGATTTTGAGTGAGTGGGACATAAATAATTTGAGAGCCGATTTGTATGCAAAGTGAAGGAAATTTGCAACGAACGTGATGTGTGGTTGTGTGAAAATTCTGTGCTTTTGATTGAATTCCGTGTTTTCAAGTTTTATCTATCTAGAATTCATTCTGTAGTCTTAATTTTTGACAAGAGTAAATTGAACATTCGAGCCACTGAATGAGAGATAATCGCATTTAAAGATTTTTCACTTAATATTTCGATTTTGGTTGATTTTCAAGGTATAGTTTGTTCGGCAAAGTTTTAGATCTCAAATTTCTCTAGAATTTCTCTGAAGATACCAAGTCAAAATTCTCAACCAGAAAAGCGTTTTGAGGCCAAACATAAAATGATCTCGAATTTCGCTTAGAATTGCAAAAACTCTTCATTTTAACGAGATAATCGCATTTAAAGATTTTTCACTTAATATTTCGATTTTGGTTGATTTTCAAGGTATAGTTTGTTCGGCAAAGTTTTAGATCTCAAATTTCTCTAGAATTTCTCTGAAGATACCAAGTCAAAATTCTCAACCAGAAAAGCGTTTTGAGGCCAAACATAAAATGATCTCGAATTTCGCTTAGAATTGCAAAAACTCTTCATTTTAACGAGATAATCGCATTTAAAGATTTTTCACTTAATATTTCGATTTTGGTTGATTTTCAAGGTATAGTTTGTTCGGCAAAGTTTTAGATCTCAAATTTCTCTAGAATTTCTCTGAAGATACCAAGTCAAAATTCTCAACCAGAAAAGCGTTTTGAGGCCAAACATAAAATGATCTCGAATTTCGCTTAGAATTGCAAAAACTCTTCATTTTAACGAGATAATCGCATTTAAAGATTTTTCACTTAATATTTCGATTTTGGTTGATTTTCAAGGTATAGTTTGTTCGGCAAAGTTTTAGATCTCAAATTTCTCTAGAATTTCTCTGAAGATACCAAGTCAAAATTCTCAACCAGAAAAGCGTTTTGAGGCCAAACATAAAATGATCAAGGCACCGCAGAAGCATACATATATGCAAAGCATTTGTATATGCTTACATATCTATGCTGCATAGCGGCAGCATTGCAGTAGTCGTACGTTGAGTTTCGTTCGGGCGTGCGTTCAGCGTTGCTGAGTGAGCACTCTGTTGTTATGACCGTACTACTTTTAAAGTAACTTTCAGCAACGCTGAACGCATGAATACAAATCATTTGAAATTCGAATTTTTAACGGACAAACAACGAAATGCGATTATTTTTTGCAATCACAAGAGATATTACACAATATAAATTTGTTTCAAAGCATTCATTAGAATCTATACCCAAATATAAATTATTATTTACATTATACTTTCAAATAATGTTTGGCGTATCGTACTTTTTTTTTACTAACATACATATAAAGGTTCACTGCAAAAGCGGTATATTATAATAAACAAGAAAAAAGTCATAACAAACGAATGAATAACCAATTTGTAATTTAATCTGATTCAATTTTATGTTTGTTTGTTTATTTAAATTTTATTGCTCTTTGAAAACATGAAAAATGTTGAACAAAAAGGTACAGACAGAGAAAAGAATGTATGTAGAAACTCATCACGTGAGTATTTATAACACAACCGTATTGTTACCGATTGCTGTTACTGAATACAGAGTATTGCAGAATTTGATTATTTATATTTGTTGATGAATTCGTCAATGTATGCATTTAAATTTTCCATTCGAATTGCATCTCCACTTGTCCGTGCCATCAAAAATTCTGAGGAAAAAACAAAATTCGATATCTAAATTGAATAAATGAAAAACAATAAATGAAAAAAATTTCTTCATACCTCGAATGAAGTCCTTGATGTCAACATTCATTTTTGTTGATGGCGCAGATGTTCCCACAGTCAATACCAACAGTATATTTACGACATTCTTATCATATTTGGTATTTTTTTCGAACGGGTTGGTGGACCATGCACGGAATTTGTCTAAAACTGACTTCTTAATTACCAAACGACGATTGCCAATTTCATAAATCCGACCACCATTCTTCTGAACAGATAACATAAAAATAAAACACCAATGAATGAAAAATATAAAAATATTGTATTGTAATGTTTACCATTGTAGCGAATGGAAGATTGTTGGAAATATGATCGTTTTCCTGTTTCGTCAAACCAGAAGTGGTACAAAATTGTTTGGGCTTTGGAAAACCTCTTGGATCTACCCATATTTCTTGGACATCACAGTCATCCTTATCCTCCACAAATGAAGTGTTCATTTGTTCATTAGCATGGCTTGAGTGACCTTCATTGACATTTATTTGTGTCTCATCGGAAGGAATTAATGCATTCATTTCCTTATTAATGACATTTTCATTCGATCCATCATTTGTGTGATTTGTATTGGAATTGACTTGTGCTTCATCGGATTGATTTGCATCGGTATCAACAAAACTAATATTATTTGCGTCGTCATCATTTTCATTGTAAATCAATTGATTTAATTCAACCTGATCATTTTCTGATATTTCAAATGATTCTGCTTTCACATTTATTTCAAGTGGGTCGTTTTCAATAGCGTCAACCGAAGGACAATCAATTGAGTTTTCGAGTAGCAAATGATTGTGAACATGCTCTTCTATTTGAACATGTTCTTCTATTTGAACATGTTCTTCTATTTCAGACTGATGCGAAATAGTAGCGTCATTTTGGGAAACGTTTGACAAAGAATCGTCAGTTGAAGACAAATTATCATCATCATAATAATTTTCATTATCATAATCATCGTCATCATCACCGATCTTTGGTATCGGTTGTTCAATCAAACGCTGCGAATTGTACAATGCTGGTGGTTGTTGACGTAATCGATTTTTGTACGCGATGGCTTCATCGAGCTTGTCTGATAAAAAAAAAATTGAAAAAAATTGCATAAAAATACTCAAACATTATTATGACACGAAACTGTAAACAAATATCTTTTCTAATGCATTACTTACAAAAATATTTGCGAATTTTGGCAATGAAACATCCATTTGCACCAGTGAATGGAAATTCATTTTTTCGTTCTGCAGTGAAATCAGGTTGATGGTTTAGAAGTTGATCGTCGCCATTTATACCATTCGCAATGTAACATAAAAATCTTTGATTCGAATTAATAGAATTATTCATGAATTTTTGAACCGCAATTTCACAATCAAAAATCCACTGTTTTGGAATTACGACATACTTTTTTGCGTCAATCAAATAAGCAACAAAAAACATGTTTGCACTGATATTTTGCGCTCTTTTATGAAAAAATATTTTATTAAATTCAAAAGACAAATTTATAAACACTTAATTGAATTTTCATGTGCTTTCTTATGATTCACTGACCGTTGTTGTGTGATTGATTAATGACGCACTGTATTGGCGCGTTCTTTGTTCTTTTGCAACTTCAATACAGTGACACACATTTTTTTTTATTTTCTTTTCACTTTTCTTTTTCTTCGTTCATCTCTTTTTTGTGCAATGAATATAATGTGGGTATAAGAGATAGCATTCTCCATACATATACAAAAACGGTTTTGAAAATCTCCACAATGACTTCAATAAATACGACAATAATGACGATACGACATAAATGCAAATACGTCAATGTATCTACACTTACAAAACGCATAATCAAATTTTCATTTGTCAAATTGCGTGTCAATAAATTTTCACTTGTTACATTATTATATTAAAAATATTCATTTTGAAGATTAAACTATTGATTGTAAAGGTTTATTTTTTAAATACAATGGCTGCAAAAAAATCAATAACAAACACGCAAATAAGTCGTGTTTTGCGATTTTTCACGCAAAATAATGAATACGACGATATGTATTCTTGTGACATTTGTGAAAAAGAAGGAAAGCCGAAAAAATTAATCTCTGGGAAAAAAAAAACAAATCTAAGTGCACATATAAAATCAAATCATAACAGTATTTACATTAATCAAGTGGCCCCACAGAACAAACTATATTACGCGATGAAACGATTAAAAAAAATACAGAGTTTCTGCGAAATCATTGCCGTTGATGGAAGACCATTTAATTGGTTAATGGGTACAGGTTTTATGCATTCACAAGAAAACGATTTAAATGAACTTGCTCAGGCTGGTTGTGGAATTAAGTTTGATAAAAAATTTGATGAGTTAAAAACATATATTAAATCGGTTGCATCAAAAATTCAAGATCGGCTTAAAGAAGAGGTGAAAGGTCGATTTGTTTCATTGATGTTGGACATAGCGACAAAAAATCATCAATCAGTTTTGGGAATTAGCATTCAGTTTATGAAAAATGAAAAAGTTTTAATCAGAACACTTGGTATGCTGACACTTGATAAATCGCATACAGCAAAATATATTGTTGATATGCTGATGAAATGCTTGAATGAATATGAAATTGACATTGACCATGTTATTTCCATTACAACGGATAACGCGAGTAACATGCTGGCAATGATCGATCAATTTGATGAATATGTACATGAGACATTTGTCATTCCTGATGAAAATTCATTGAATCATATTGAAATCCCTCAATTTGATACCGATACTTTAAATGATTACCAAATAACGAGCATTATGAATGCAATTGCTGATGCTGATGCACTCAATTCAATTTTAGACGAAAGTGAATATTTTGATGAACTTTTCCAAGAAGTAATCGGTGATATTACAAAATCAGCACGTTTGGTCACTACTATTCGATGCGGAGCACATACAGTTCAACTAATGGTTCGAGATGCCTTGAAAAAGAGTGGTTTTAAAAAGATTTTAACACTCTGTCGTTTCGCAGCGAAATCATTGCGAGTCGAATCGAATAAAATATTGGCCGAAGAGGCGGGAATTATTTTCAAACTTCCTCATATTAGCTGCGACACACGCTGGGACTCAGATTATTTAATGGTATTTGAACAATCAATTAAATTCAAAATATTTTATTTATGAGAAACTAATTTTTTACAGCTATGCGATGTATTAGAATGCGAAGTAGTCATTAAGCATTTTATGCAGATGAAAAGTGCTTTCAAAGCAGTTTATCAATCAATACCAATGATTCGTGAAGCTGTAAAATTGTTGCAAATTCCATTTGTTGTGACGAAATTACTACAAAGACCTGACTGCACATTATCAGATTTTTATGGCGCTTGCATTGAAATGAGAGAAAAACTAAAGCTTGCGGCAAGTAAACAAAATAAAACTGACCTAGCACAATGTTTGCTGAATGAATACGAAAGTCGTCGAAAATTCATGATGAAGAACGAAGCTATGCTTTCTGCAGTTTTTTTGGATCGACGCTATGCCATTGACTTGAATGAACGCGAGACAGAACTGGCGAAAATATCATTATGTAATATGTGGCAACGGTTTTGCAATACCAAAGAAATTGTTTCCGAACAAATTACAGAGGTAGAATCAACCGAATTTGATGAAATAGAATTCAACATGTCATTATATATTAGCTCTAAAGCTGGCGACACATGTGACCAACATGAAACAGATCCCAGGCCAAATAAAAATTGTGCAATTTCGAAAGATGAATTCCTAATTTTGCTTAGTGAATTTGAAAAAAAAAAATAAATACATTCATCATAAAACAAACATAATACAATTTTGGCAAGAAAAAAAAGATGAGTATCCGCAAATTTATGAAATTGCACAAATTTTAAATGGCATTCCGCCTTCACAAGCGACGGTTGAACGGGCATTTTCAACTCTCGCTTATATTTATGGTCCTCTTCGATGCAGTCTTTCTAGAGAAATTCTAGAATCAATTTTAAAGATCAAAATGAATAGTAATATTTTGGATGACATATTTTTGGAGGAGCGTTTAGAGCTCGAAAAACATGATTTTGGTTTTGAAGAACAGAAGTAAATATACACATTGCTGAAACTCACAATAATTTGTTATTGTTGTTCACGAATTCACAGTACAGAAACATGATATTGAAATTTAAATGATCTCAAAATATATCCATTTTGTTTTCAAATTATATGTGTACATGTATATATGTGAATTTTTTACGTTTTTATGGAAATTTATACGTTTACAATAAATCAAAAATTATTACAAATCACAATGAAAATGAAAATGATAATTTATATCAAATGTTATAAATTTACTTTGGTCATTACGAATTTGATGTAGTTATTTTGACAAAAAAAACTAAATAATAAATTACAATAAAGAGAAAGAAACTAAATTGAATGAATTCTTAATTTTTGTAATGACATTTAATTCATGTTATTGTATTGATCGCTTATGGTTTGACCGTTAAAAATTCAAATTTCAAAATATTTGTATGTATTTAAAGTAGTATGGTCATAACAACAGAGTGCTCACTCAGCAACGCTGAACGCACGCACGAATGAAACTCAACGTATGACTACTGCGATGCTGCCGCTATGCAGCATAGATATGTAAGCATATACAAATGCTTTGCATATATGTATGCGTTTTTATGGATAATTGTGATTTTTTTGAGATTTGGAACGCCGTGAAAAGATTGTTGATTGTTGATATTATTGCTGGCAATGAAAATAGATGAGAATGCTTTTGGGTAAGAAAAATTCATGGATTGTTTTTGATTTTCTTTGGGATAATTTGGCTTCTGAATTGATGGGAAATTGGAGTTAAGTTGACATTCCGTGATAATAATAAATTCGTCTTATATGGTGTTGGGAATATTTTGTGAATTCAGATGCTCAATGAAATAGTTGTAAATTCATTTGAATTTCTTCGTCATTTTCAATTTCTCTACTATCCATCTGCTTATTGTTGATATTTCAATATTTTCCTTGATAAAATTGATTTAGGCTTTTCGGTGGCTTTCATATCTCCTTGGCTGATCTAATTTACTTTGGTTGCATTCATATTTCTTTAATTGTATCATGTTTTTGTATTCGTTTTTATATCGGGATAATCATGCCATTTTGCTGTTCTGTCCTGTGAATGTAGATATTGTGAATTTTATATAATTTATTTTTTTCGTTTCGCATCTTTTCAAGCTGTGTGAAAAAGTCCTTTTGACTTTTTATTGTTTTGATTGATAGAAATTGATTAGATGCTTCGCTGAGAATATTTAGAGAGTTCATTTTCGTATTCATATCAATAAATAATATTGGACCACTTCACTATATTGCTCTCCAAGATTTTATAGATCTTGAAATTATAATCTTTCAAACTCTCATTTTAGTGTTTTGACTAATTTATTTTCACTATTTCATGAATCACCATTTCAATAAAGAGTGGTAGAAATTTGATATATTAAAAGTAAAAAACTTTGTTTAAATTGATGTTTGTGATAAGGCTATAGAATGGCTGTTTCTTCGTTATTCTATTGGGGATTTTACTAACAATGAGGCTCCATTGTCATGAGATGGCATTTACCGCCGGCTAAAAACGTTTGTAAAGATATAATATTAAAGTCACCAATAAAATGAATTGTTTATCAGCTGAAATTCGTTGATCAATTTTCTGGAGTAAAGTAATGCTTATGTTGTTTTGTGGATAAAATAACTCAGAAAAAGGTCGATGTTTTATTTAAGTTGATTTGAAAGAAATAACCACTCTGTCTATTTCTTATAAAAACAAGACACCACCGTATGTTTGAATGAGATGGAGAAGTTGAAAAATTATAATTGTTCAATTTGAGATATTTATATTGCAGCTATGAGTCACATGGTATGAAAAGATAGGTTTTTTTATCGAATCCTCGGATTCTTTTTCCTACAATAAATGTACAGCTTAATCGTGGCGGTGTTAATAATAAATAAATGTATCGTTCACATTTCAACAATCCACTTTCAATTTTCTGCGGGCCTTGTTCTTTGATTGGTATAATTGTCGATTTTTTCAGAGATTTGGAAAAACGCCGTGCAAAAGATTCGTTGATTGTTGATATTAATTGCTGGCAATAAAAATAGCATGAGTAATGCTTTTGGGTTTAAGAAAAATTCATGGTATTGTTTTTGATTTCTTTGAGGCATAATTTGGCTTCTGAAATTGATAGGAGAAAATTAAAGTTAAGTTGACATTCCGTGATAATAATAAATTCGTCTTATAATGGTGTTGAGGAATATTTTGTGTAATTCAAGATGCTACTAATGAAATAGTTGTTAAATTCATTTGCAATTTCTTCGTCATTTTCAATTTCTCTACTATCACCATCTCGCTTTATTGTTGATATTTCAATATTTTCCTTGATAAAATTGAATTTAGCACTTTCAGGTGGCTTTCATATCTCCTTGGACTCGATCTAATTTACTTTGGTTGCATTCATATTTCTTTAATTGTATCATGTTTTTGTATTCGTTTTTATATCGGCGATAATCATGCCATTTTGCTGTTCTGTCCTGTGAATGTCAGTATATTGTGCAATTTTATATAATTTATTTTTTTCGTTTCGCATCTTTTCAAGCTCGTTGTGAAAAAGTCCTTTTGACTTTTTATTGTTTTGATTGATAGAAATTGATTAGATGCTTCGCTGAGAATATTTAGCAGAAGTTCATTTTGTATTATATCAATAAATCAATATTGGACCACTTCACTATATTGCTCTCCAAGATTTTATAGATCTTGCAAATTATAATCTTTCCAAACTCTACCTAGTGTTTTGACTAATTTATTTTCACTATTTCATGAATCACCATTTCAATTAAAGAGTGGTAGAAATTTGATCATATTAAAAGTTAACAAAACTTTGTTTAAATTGATGTTTGTGATACACAGGTCTATCAGAATGGCTGTTTCTTCGTTATTCTATTGGGCGATTTTACTAACAATGAGGCTCCATTGTCATCGCAGATGGCATTTAACCGCCGGCTAAAAACGTTTGACAAGCATATCAATATTAAAGTCACCACATAAAATGAATTGTTTATCAGCTGAAATTCCATTAATCCAATTTTCTACGAAGTCTAAAGTTGATCGCTTATGTTGTTTTGTGGATAAATAAACTCCAGCAAAAAGGTCGATGTTTTATTTAAGTTGATTTCGAAAGAATAACCCTCTGTCTATTTCTTATAAAAACAGCCCACCCGTATGTTTGAATGAGATGGACAGTTGACAAAATTATAATTGTTCATTTGAGATCATTTATATTCAGCTATCAGTCCATGGGTTATGAAAGATAGGTTTTTTTATCGATCCTCGGATTCTTTTTTCCTACCATAAATGTACAGCTTATCGTGGCGGTGTATATATATGATCGTTCCATTTCATCCCTTATCCCGATTTTTTATTAAATTTATTGGATTAGGATTAATTTTTTTTAATATTTCTAATTAGAAAAGTGATTTTAATTTTGTGATTTACTATAAATGTTTGAAGTTTGTGGTTTAAATTGTAATAGTCAAAGAGAAATTTAGTTTTTGGTTCATCTGTTGTGACTCTTGATTTGTTGTTGTTAAAAATGCATTGTTGCGTCAAAGAAAATTGTAAAAGTGAAAGATTAGATGGCTTGCATGTAATATGTTATCTTTGTAAGAAGGTACGATATGTAAATTGTCTTTACAAATATTATGGACTGGAAACTAAATATTTGTTGACTCAATTGGGCATCATGGATGGAGAATCATGCAAGGCAATTCCTGAAATACTGAGAATTACATTGCCAATTTTCCATAAAATTTTTTCTGCTGATTCACCGTATGCCGTCACCTGCGATTTATGTAAAGCTGAATCGTTTAAAATAATTAATGGTGATTTGAAAGTGGTTGATCCGGAGAAAATAAATGTTATGATCAATGAGATCGACCAATTGAAAAAAGAAATCATTCGACTCAAAACGCAGATACCAGTGAAAACAAACCTTTCAACGGAAAAGTTGAATGATCCAAGCACTTCAAAAGTGAATACACAGAATGAAATAGTCAATGATAAGATAAATGATATCACTATTGACGATAATGATTCAGAAGTATTCACTGAGAGTTTAGTGAACAAAATTGAAAGGGTTATTCATCCAAAAGTTGTCCCATCTCCAGTTGATGGTATTTTTTCACTATGTGCTTCAAAATTTGATTTTAAAACCAAATCAAATGATGTCATTTCGCTAATCACTGATGGAACTGACTTGAAGTCTGATTCATTCTTGGTTAAAGCAATGTCACGCAGGAGATATAGAAAGAAGAAATATGCATCTTTCAAAATTTGCACGTTTTCAAAATCGAATTGCAATTCTATTTTGAATGGAACTTTTTGGAAGCCAGGAATTGTTATTGCTCCTTTTGTTCAACAAAAACATAAAGAAGTTATTCCCCCGATAGTGTTGGCCTACGAACATCTACGAACACTCGTTCGTTCGTTCGTAGGCATTAGACATAACATATTTGCTCGTTCGTTCGTTCGTAAGAATAAAAATTCTTATTTTTGTCCGTTCGTTCGTTCGTAGAAATTGACAAAATGATTTTTGTTCGATCGTTCGTTCGTAATTTTTAAAAAATTAAATTTGCTCGTTCGTTCGTTCGTAGAATTCAATTTAAACTTTATTTTATACAAAACAATCAATGCTCAGGTTATTTAGATTGCCTCATGAAATCCAAGTTGGAATTTCCAACACATGAATAACGAATATTTTTTGAATTGAAGAACTGTATATATTCTAAACATAGTTCTTCTCAGTACTTTTGTAAATGAATACAATTAAACAACAATGAATAGAATAATTTTATGGTGAACAAAAAAAGGGATAAAAATTTAATCAAAATATGAATTGTTTATTGAATTATATTTTTCATTTCTGTAATCATACTTGAAATTATATTTTGTTTCTTCGCACGATTTTTTTCTCTGAGTTTATTTTGAGTTTATTTTGTTCAAATTAAATATGTATGCCAAACATTTTTAGAACAATAAATTGATTTTGTAAATTGTTGTTGCTGTCAAATCGTTCAAGTGTATTAAGTCCAACACAATTGTAAGGCAGTGACGTCACACCCATACTTACAAAGAACCCAGGGCCGTATCTAGTAAATATTTCAGACCCGTACTTAGACCTGCATATAGGGCACCTGTGGGCCTTTGCTCTTTTTAATTTAATTATAAAAAAGAAAAATGCCTCCAGGAAGGCATAAATGCAACAGGGATGATTGCCCACCGTTGATGTTATCTGGCCCAAAAATAAAGTGCGCAAAATGCAATTCTTTGTGCTACTTGAAATGCTTTGGAATTGATTACGCAGAACATGCCGTTGGAAAAGTCGATAAAAACGAAAGCGATGCTGTTAAAATCAGAACCAACGGTGTCGTTATGTATGTGAATCTATCTCAATTAGCTATTGTTTGTTGTGATGAATCACTGACAATAACGGAAAGGAAGAAAGCAATGAAATTGCCGACTCCTCGCTCAAATTCTAAATCCCGCCAACAAAGCACCGAATCGTTTGAATCAATCACTAAAGAATTGTCAGAATTCAAGGATATTTTAACGTCCATTAAACAAACGACAGAAACAAACACACAAACGATACAAACGATAGAAAAAAACACTGTTGATTTAGTCGCACATGCTAAAAAATCGACAATTCAAACAAAGTCCATCAGTGTTCAACGTAAAATTGATTCGACACCAAAATCGAACAATACTTTAAATGGAATACCGGCTATATCGTCCTTTGCGAATGCTCTTCGAATGAATAATACACCCAAACGAAAGAGAAACGATGGAGAAATTCAACCTCCTAAATATGATGCACCGAAACCGAAAATTGGCACAAAAACTGGCACAAATGGACTGTCAATAATCGAAATTACACCGAAACCAGGACGGAAAAAGCGTGAAGATAAACCAATATTCGGAAGGGCTGTTTAGGTATCTCGTTTCAGCAGAGAAACTACCAATGAAGAAATTTCAAGCTACATCACTTTGAACTCATCTATTGCTGATACAAAGCGTTTTTCTGTTCACAAGCTTGTAAAAAAAGATTGTGATATAAATTCGTTGAATTTCGTATCGTTTAAAATCGAACTTAACAACGATGATTTTGAAATTGTATGCGATCCAAATATGTGGCCACAAAATGTATTGGTGCGTGAGTTCACACAAGTACCGAAATAAACCTTCGATAATATGTTTCCATCAATGGATAATTTAAACAAAAGGACCAAGCGATCATCGATTTCAACAGGGAATTTAATGAATCTGTCATCGCCAAACCCATCACCCAAGAAAACACCGGAAAAAAAATCGCCGACTCAGAAATAGATCAACTGTCCATCTATTATCAAAATGTACGTGGTCTCCGGTCAAAGCAAAAACATTTTTTTTCCAACTTGCGGTTTGTGTGGCCCTGTTGCGTTCATTGTCTATCGCACTGATCGTGAATCCACTGGCTCATCGTTTCAACTGGGAGGTGGTACGCTGATAGCGATTCGAAATCATCTTTCATCTTCATCTGTTAGTCTCAATGACACTGGAGACATCGAATTTACTTGTGTTGTCATCCTTCGATCAAACAAGTCGAAAATTTATCTTTATGCAGCTTACATTCCACCATCCTCATCATCTGAAATTTACTCCAAACACTTAAGTGCCATAAAATCCATTCACCTTGAACATTCTGATTCTATTTTTGTTCTGGGTGATTTTAACATTCCCCTGGTTGATTGGATTGTGCCAAATGATAGTTCAAATGTTGATTTAAACGTTATGCTACCAGTCAATGTTTCTCCCCCTTATGCTGCCGATTTTCTACAGGAAATTCTTTGTACGGGCTACAATCAAATCAACGACAAATTCAACAATAATGGCCGATTACTGGATCTGGTCTTCACTAGTGATATTTCAAATGTTGAAATACTTGAATCAAATCCGTTGACAAAAATTGACATTTACCATCCGCCTCTACTTCTTATTTATGGCAACAATTTTACTTCAAAGGATCGGAATAGTGAAATAAATTGTCATCGTTTTAACTTCAACCGTGCTGATTTCATTGGAATTTGCAACTATCTCAATGATTCAAATATTGTTGAAAATTTGACCTGCAAGTCATTGGATGAGAAGATTGAGTTCCTTCATGATGTTTTAAATGATGCCATCTCTATATTCGTTCCCAGATCAAGAATAAATCCATTTAAAAGACCTTGGTGGAACAAACAACTCCAAGCGCTTAAAAATCGAAAGAATAAGGAATGGAAACGATATAAATTCAATGGTGATAAATCCCTCTTTGATCGTATTTGTGGGGAGTTTGATTCTTTAAATACAATTTTATATCAAAACTACAAAAAAAAACTTGAATCATCGATGAAATCAAATCCCTCTTTATTTTGGAAATTTGTCA